>CM039130.1:38098024-38523427 GCA_022036555.1 Microstegium vimineum
AGAATTTGTATAGAACCGAATCTGGATCACTTTTAGTTCACCATATATATATTAAATACTCTTAAACTAGTATTATTAAAATTAAATAATTAGTATCTAGTCATGGGAGAGAAAACTTTTAAACAGATTCATTTTATTTTGTTGTTCTTGGATACGGATGAACCATAAGGGTCTATTTGGAACATAAGAATTTTATATGAATTACATAGAAATTAGTTTATTTTCACGGTACTAGGTGCTCAGGCTAACCGTCGCTGTGCTCGTCGGGTTTGGTTGGACGCGGTTTTTTTTACTCTTAAGGGCATGCGCCCTCATCACATACACTGTTGGATTCGCATTGAGATGCGTGCACACACACATCTCAACACAGATTCACATTGAAATATGTACGTGTGTACACGTATCTCAATGCGAATCCAGTGGTGCAAGGGATGAGAACACATGCCCTCAAAGACACCATTTCTTTTACCGGGCCAGGTTAGCGTGCGGAGATTGCTTGGAGAGAGGATTGAAGCCTTGAAGATGGATCGGAGAGGTGGGTCGGGTGTCGACGAATCACTCTATTCCGTTTTCTTTTTCCCGCTGACTGCAAGACTACGGGAGCTAATATAGCTACTGTAGATAGCTATCTACTCCCTCCGTCCCTTTATATGTGTCGTTCGGGAAGCGTGTTTGTGAGGAAAACACTATTTTCTAGAGACGGACATTAAGGTGGGAGTAGGTAGCTAGAGCGTTGTTGGGTACTCCGTACGTAGCGGTGCGCCCGTGCGTCCGTTAACTTGGGTTTGTCCTGGTGCTAGTGCCGTGCAATCAATAGTAGCTAGTGAATAGTGATGATAGGGCAGCTAGCTAGCAGGCACAACCGTACTAACGGCGGGAGAGGCAACAATTCATTTAGGCCAACAACAACCTACCCTGGCATTGTGGTTAATATCCTTAGAAAATCCGGATATGGATTATCCTTATATACGTATGTATAAAAAAGCCGGTCCCCAGGTCCATACCATACCAGGAATGCATGCGTTTTGTCTGAGGGCGAATTGAAGGGGGTTCCATGTGGATGTTGTAGGTACACACGATCGACGTATGCATGCGGCATGTATGCGTGATGTATGGATCCACTACTACATAAATGATTTTACATAGCACTTGAGTTTTATTAACCGTAGTAATTAAACACATAAACCGTCACAGTTAATGTCTAGATTAACCGTGACGGTTGTTTTTTATTATCCGTGGCGGTTAAAACAACCGTCTCGGTAAATCAATTTATGGAGGCGGGCCTCTTTAAAGAACCGCCACGGTAAATTGTGGTCTAGCCCACCCCACCGGCGTGATCCATCTCGGCCCGCTAATGACTTCGTGGTATATAATGAGAAAGTTGTAACCCTAACCCTCATTTCTCTCCCCACTCAGCCGCCACTCAGCCCGACGCCTCCCCTCGTCCTCCCACGACGGCTCTCTCTCACACGCATCCTCTCCATGCTCCGGGCGGCGCCCGACGCCTCCCCTCGTCCTTCCCCGTCCTCCCCCGACAGCGCCCGACGCTCCCCCTCGTCCTCTCCGGCGGCTCCCCTCGTCCTCACCTCGATTCGGCCCGGAGAAGCCGGATCCGGCGAGGCAGTGCGCTGGCGGCGCGAGGCTGGAGCGGGGCCGCGCGCGGGCGGCGGCGGCGGCGAGGAGGCCGCGCGGGCCAGTAGCCCAGATCCAGCCCTAACCGGGTCTGGATTTGGGCTTTTTTTAAATTTTTTATTGCATTAACCGTGGCGGTTAACTTCCAACCGCCACGGTTAATGCCCTATTAACCGTGACCATTGATCCGTGGCGGTTGGAATAACCGCCACGGTTAATCGATTTCAATCGCCACGGAAAATGGATTCTGTAGTAGTGGGATGCGTCGACGATCGATCATATATTTGGATAAAATACCAAACTACTCCCTCCGTTCCAAATTATAAGACATTCCAAGAATCTTGAAGAGTCAAAATATCTCAAGTTTGACCAAACTTGTATGATAATATAAAAACATTTATGATGTCAGCTAAGTATCATTAGATTCGTTATCAATTATATTTTCATAATATGTCTATTTGATGTCATAAGTCTTTATAGTTTTTTCTATAATTATTGATCAAACTTGAGATGTTTTGACTTTCCAAGATTTTTGAAATGCCTTATAATTTGGGATGGAGGGAGTATATTAAAGTATTCAGTATAGTTAATAGTATACATCAATACTAATAATACTGACATACCATAACTAAATTATATATATATATATATAATATAACAGCTTTGTATACTTTAATTATTCTATATATATTTAACATGCGTGAATCTGCCGGCCGGGGTAGGCTTTGCTGTACCTAGCATAGGCATACGATTACGACTACGACGATAAAACGGACGTTTTAGTTTTGGTGTGCGCTGCGGGCAGCCCCCGCGGGCACCGACGACGACCCATGCCCAACGCCATACCTCGCCGGACTTTCTGCCTGCCTGGCTGGCTGCATGCACGTCGCATCGAATGTCGTCGTCGTTGACATAAATGCATGTGTACTGTATATTCGTTATGCCCTGCAACAAACGAATGGGCATGGGCGAGACACGTACGCATACAGGTGGTACTCCTACCTCCACGGCGACGGCGAGCTATCGTCAGACTTTATTATATTTGTTATTATTTATTATTTATAAAAAACTATACTATATTATACAGTATACAATACTGTACAAAACTGTATTCACGTCACGTGGGCCGTGCCCTGCTGCCATCCACCATCGCTGGTAGGGCAGTGGGCCGTGGGCCGTGCCATCATTACCTCATGTGAATTGAACACATCTGACCTGTCGTCTTGACTATTAGTCAGTTCTACTGATGCAAATGGCAGCCCGTACCTTTCATCCCGGCGAACACCTATCATTTGTTGCATTCTCGATCTCTCCTCTCCTCTTCTCTATGGACTTGATCGAGCAGGAGTAGATTAAAGTGAAAATAATTAATTTATTACCCTAATATATATGGGAGAGGCTAACGCACGCACGTGCATGCTATAAGCATCCGACACGCCCACTCCATTTACGGAAAGATTTCTCAAATAATTTAATAATCATTCCTGTTATAGTAAATTTGCTTTTCTGCTAGTCTTTTTCTAGCAGTGATGCTGCTTCCCACTGTAGGCTCGCTGCTCCTAGATTTGTTCATAGGACGGAGGGAGTATAGCTCACATCTAAAAGTATTATAAAATTGATGTGTTCACACAAACAAACCAAAATCAAAATAATTATTATTCATCACATGTTAATCTAGACATCTTGAGATGTTTTGTTTAGCATGTAAGGCATCTTACAACAGACATGTAAAAAAAGTAGATATTATGAAGCATTTTAAAACACGACGAAGAAGAAAAATATACATCAGTAGGCATATATATATATACACACACACACACACATTTTGCTGCACCAGATGAGACCATGCATCAGATTTTGGTAACATATATACATTTTGCTACATCAAACATCTGCTCCTACATGCCAATATTGAGCAACTCGTCGAAGTTGAACTTGCCGCCATACTCCGGATCAATGCGTGGCTGTTGCACACCATGCTCCTCGCCTCCAAACATCATCACAGGATTCACGCGCCTTGGGGAACAACAACAGAATGACCATATGACAAAGTTAATTAATCCAGATTAAAAGATGAAAAGCTAGCTAAAATAGAATTGAGTTAAGCAATTTAATATCATCATTAATCTAATATCACTATTAAGCAATTTAATATCACTAGTTAAGAAATTTAATATCTTTAGTCAGACAAGTTATTAGTAATCTAGTAGAGATTATGGGTGTCCATCTAACTCTAGGAATACCTGGTTGATGATGCCATGAATGGGTTGCAACATTTCAAATGCAACATAACAGGATAGTTACACTTACACATGCATTCTTATCCAAGTTTGCAATGAGTACTAGAAATTTTTCAGGGTGATAGTGTGAATCAAAGATGTGCCTGAAAATTTTGCGTGCAGACTGTAGACAAGCTGTGAAATGAAATGCCATGAGTTGAATCCATGAAAGAAACATACCTAGACCATTTTTGACTTCCTGTATAGCCTCTCTTACTAATCTTGCAGGAGCCAAATTCAGAACCAACATTGTCGGTGCTTCGTTGGGACCAACTCCTTTGACAGAGGCACAACCAAAGATATCATAAGATGGAAGAGAGCTAAAAAATGTTTGTGCACAACCAAAGATAGTTTAAGCCTACACATGAATTAGGGAGTGTGTCCCTAGTACTCCACAGATGCATAAAAACACAAAAAAGCCATAATTACATTTTAAAAAAAGCACCCATTTATCCAATCATAATAAAAAATACATTTAGATGAACTGTGGTGTGCTATTCAAAACATCTATGTCAGCAAGTTGCATATTCTAAAAAAGCAAGCACAATATATGCGTTCATTTAGGATTCATATATGTACCTCTACTACCCCAAATTACACCAATAGACCCCAAAAGTATGAGAGCTGTGAAAATTAATACAAAACTCTTGCAGTTGAAGGATCACTATCTCATCTTCGATCAGTTGTGGCTATCGGAATGGATTTCTTAGTTTACTTTCTCATGTTCAAGTAGAGTTCCGCTTATTTGCTGTATCCGAACCAGAAAGCACAACAAGTGCATTTCTCTTAGGCAATTTAAGTTCCATTCATTATACAACATTGTCTTCCTAAATAGGCAATTTATGTAGTTTGAAAAGGCAAGCATAGTGTGTTGCACCATATCTAGTAGACTCGTATATAAAGAAAATGACTTGCTACCTAAATCACAGATGCAACAGAATGGTCCATGCCACCATACCAAGCGAGCTAATTATCTAGTACAACATATTATCTAGCATATTATCTAGACTCAGTGCTTAGAATTTCAGTACCCAACTAATTGTAAACTGAAAAGTATTAGCAAAAATTATTCAAAATATCTAGGCTTGATTAATCCCATGCTAGACACTAAACATGCAATTATATTTTGACAAAAGGCCAAAAATTGATCGACCACTAGGATTCTTGTTACATAATTTTATCTTTTGCAAACGCCAGACACTATTCATTAGATCTTGGTGTACATAAGATAAACAATTTCGCCAAAAGCCTGAGACAAACTGTATAAAGTTGTTATTAGAGTTAAGTAACCAGCAAAAGTTGAGGCATCTGCAGCTAGCTAGTGCAACATCATCAACTTACGCTAGTGCGTTGATGGTTCCAAAACAATTTCTAAATGCGTGAACTCATGAACCCAGGGTGGCAATACAGAAGTAAAATAGGATCTTCCCTTCCAGTTATGTCTGTAGCATGATGCATCAGTTTTACCCATTCCGAAATTAAGAATATCATTTCCACTTCACTTGCAAATAAACAAAAAGATCAGTTCCAATTTAGTGGTCCAGCTAGTACAACACATAAATGCATCCATGATCTCTGTTTTGGAGCCAAACAAAAAGCAACCTTATATGCAACCATATGGCAGACAGTGGGCAACAACAACCAAAAAGGATAAATCATCAAGCAAAGTTGTCAGTATTTTATCATGCATGCAAAGCTGTACATACCACTTGGTTTTGTGCCAATCCTGTACTGAGAATATCCACCGAGATGGCATCCATTCGTGCAGTATGCCTGCAAAGCCACACATATTTTAATATTACCACATAGTTGCAAGGGAAACCGTCCAACGTTAGTAATCAGATCACAAAAAACCTTAAGTTAATATTACCACATAGTTGGTAATGATTCCTACACATGACCAGCATTAGAGTGTCGAAAAAGGCTATAATTAAATGTAAAACCTTAAGTTGCATACTTAAGATTGCCTAGAAGCAGTAGTATTATTGCTTAACTAAGGAGCATATGTTGCCTTTTTACTGCTGCTCCTACAAAATTACCAACATGTTGCTGATGCTACGAAATTACCAAGCACTCAAAAGATCTAGTTGGTCAGACAAAAGGATAAATAGATCAATACAAACCACCAAGCAACTGCAAAAAAGCTAGGAAAAACATGGCAAAGCTGCTGCTCAAACCTGAAGAGAGTAACACCAGCGCCCTAGCACATTCAGGTGGAGTAGGACTACTCACTATAAGGAGGCTGAACGCAAACTGGTTCGCCTAGTTTTTTTTTATCCAAACTGGTTGGCCTAATTGAGGTTGTAGCCACTGTGACCTGTAGATAAAAACTGGAGTAACCAATCAACAGAAAAAGCAAAGTGGAAAAGTTGATCTCTAGGTTGATGCAAGCGCATGCAACAAAGACTTGCAACAAAAGTCTGCGAGAACTGAGCCATGAAAAAACATACAAAATCCTCACTACCACAATATAATATAGTTTAATGCAGTTATACATACAATATAGTCTAGTTTCAATTTGCAGCCAAACATAGAAGCACTCGGTTGCAAAAGGCTATAATTGTTAAAGCAATTTAAGTGTCATGCATTGGGCAATAATGTCATGTTGAATAATTTACATCAAAGAGCAAAGGAAAACTGAATTGATTTACAATTTAAACTTTAAACAACCTATAGCGTCAAAACTAGCTAGAGGCTAAGAGGAGCTGACATATCCTCTGATAAAACCATTCCTGTTATCATAGCACAAAATTGCATAAAGTTGTGCTTAAAACTCTATTTCATCAGTTGTAGGTTAGAATATTGCAAAAAAAAAGTAGAATGAGGGGCCTCACAACTTTGTGAAGAGGAGCTACCTAAAGATAACAAACCTTATATAAGAAATCAAAATAATTTAATCATAAACGTTTGGTAGCATAGCAAGCAATGTTCCATTGTTCCCAATTTAACATCTCAATGTTTACCACCATACAATCAAGCACTAGTATTGGCTAAGAAGAAAGAAAAAGTAACTGAAAGTACCTTGATGTCGCCCAGCAGGACTAGAGAGGGGGGGGGGTGAATAGGCATGTTTAAAATAAACTTGCAAACTTTCTGTCAGCACAGGTCCGGCACTGCCGGGGTGCCCGGCACTGCTGCTCTAAAGCTCGACAGTGCTGGCCTCTAGGACAGAACTGAGCACAATTCAAAATGTATAACTAGAATGGAAATTGTGCTTGAATGGAAACCTTCCTAGAGGTGTAGGGAACCTCTAGCACCACTTAGAATAGGTAGGAGCTGCACCACCAAGTAGATCGGGACCAAACCCTAGAAATCACCTTAAGGACAAATGTAAGTAAAGCAAACAACACAAACACAAGTGACACAAGATTTATCCCGTGGTTCAGCGTCGCCACCAAGGCTGGCCTAAGTCCACGTTGTTGAGGTATGCCACACAAGGCTTAGGCTCGCCACACAAGTCTTGCCCTTCCCTCGTTCTCAAATCAAGAGAGTGAACTCTTAAAGTGAGGGGTGATTTCTTAGCTGCAATGAGTTGGTTACAAACCTCCCGGGGCTGCCACACAAGTTGGCAAGCTCCACGGGCGACGCTCTAGCCGGCTAGGAGCAAGATCCAAGAGTAACGAATGCAATCCACCAGCTTGAACGCGAACCAAGTGCTCTAGGCAATGAAGAACAGTTTGGGCTGCTCTCTAGTGGAGTTTGGAGGCTCAATCTCTCAAAGGATTGGAGAGGAATCAAAGAGAGAAGCTTGAGGGGCTCCAATGGAATTAGAGAGGGAGAGAGCTTTCTGTATGAGCACTGTGAAGGGAATGATCGAGATGATCGTTGGGGGCAGCAGGGAGGGGATAGAAATACTCCCTGCTGTCCAACGGTAACTTTAAGTCGCAGCACTGCCGCTCAGGTCCGGCACTGCCGGCCTCCGGCCCGGCACTGCTGGACCCCCAGCACTGCTGCTCTGGGGAACAACACTGCTGCGCTGCCCAAAAATGCTCCGAATGAAAAACTGTTTTGCAGGGAGTCTGGGCAAGGTATGAGAGTATGTTTGGTGGAATTTGAGCACTTGGTTGCACATTTAAACATGCACATTGCATCCCCCTTTGTAGTACGGCCTTTCCTAAACTCAAATCCAAAACATCAAATAATTTAAATGCTTTTGAGTTGGTCACCGCATCCTTTGATAATTTGGGGCTGCACCATTGAATGTATTGTCCTCATTCTTGTAATACCTTGAGCATGTGTTTGCAATCATCATTATCTCATCTCTTTGAGCAAACACACCTTAGAGCTTGTGACTTGAATCTTTCTAACACATATGAATTCAGCCCATGGCTTCAAGTCACTTCCACTAATAAATTGATCCTCGACATAATATGACTCCTCATAGCTCAATTAGTACTTCGACTCAATGAAAGTAGTCTCTTCTTCACCTTAGCCATAGTACCTCGGTCTCCTTGACCTTCAACTTTGCTTAGTACCTCAAAGTCCTTTCCTTGCTATCTTCACCCTATCAAGCCATACTCAAGTCACATCATATTAAGCACCGATTGAAAATCATTTCTTCAATATTGTGATCCTTGCTTGAATATCTTATAGATATGAATGTTGAGATCAATCAAGCTTTTGATATATGAGACTCCATATCAATATGGTCAAGCCAATTCACAATTCCTTAGATCCTCCTTATTTTGGCTTGACATTCCTATCATTCACTTCAATCTCTATCTTCAAACTTCTAGCTTGATCATATTAATGCAAAGTGATTCTCCAAATCTTTGTCCATACAAGTAAACTAAAGTAGAGACCATCTTATATCCAATATACATTGTCTCTTTTGTCATTTGACCTTTTCTTGGTGTTTTCTTACTAATGCACTATTGATTCGTTATTCAATCCTTGATCAACACTAGTCCACTATCCAACTCTTCTTGTTCAAGCAAAGGCACTTGGTATAGAGTTAACGGTGTCAGCACCTGCAGCTCTTTTCCGAGTGTCCTCTGTTGGCACTTGGCAAAGCGAGGAGTTTGCGAGTTTACCGAGTGTCTTGTATTGTTGCAGAGTGTCAGATTTTCGCCGAGTGGTTATTTTGCAGCACCCGGCAAACGATATCTTTGTCGAAATGTCCAACAAAAACACTTGGCAAAGGCTCGAGGACACTCAATAAAGATGTCGTTTCCGGTGGTGCTAGCTGATCGGACAGGCTTTTAGAATCGGTATAGAGACGTTACTAATACAATATTATGTCTGCTAGTAAGCGCAATGACACACAAATAAACTCGACAAGTTGACAATGGGCAAGAGATCGAGTTTACCTCGATCGGATCGAGTCCATATATATTGCTTCTACAGTACATGAACTGTTGACTACTCAATCAAAACCGTACATATGTGCGTCTTAGTCATCCCCATGTACGTATATGGAACAACGATGAAGCATGATCGAGATTCATAGTAGACTCTCCGATAAGCCGTCACTCCGCTTGCAGTCAACTTAACACGGTGCAAAGTCGCCATATATGAAATCCTCAACTATCAATTCGGCCGTTGTGTATTCGGAGAATCGGAGGCTATATATACTATACGGACTAAGTTATTCCTGGCTATATATACTATACGGATTAAGTTATACCACTTGATTGGAAAGTGGTTTTTTATGGCCAATGCAATAGAGGTCACCAAGATGAGATCGAAGGTTACTTCATTTGGCATCAGCTGAAATTGCATAGTCACACGATAGTAATAGGGAAAAGGAAAAAAAGACAAGATAGTAAGTCAAAGTTAAAGTCCATGCTGTCAAGTAGCTAGATAGTAAGAGCGCACCGAGAGAAATTAATTATAATCAAATAAATAAGATAGTGACCTTGATACTCTAATTGATAGCATATTTCTTAACCTTAGTGCAAATATGTCAGGCAAAAGTTATACCACCTCTCGAGTAATATTATTTACGTGGAATAACTCGGTTGATATGATTAATATGAAGATGATAGATCGTTTCCAAGGGAATGAGATGATGTCCCATAGATTTGATTGTACGGTGGATAATCCACACATACTACTACCCTAACGAATTCCTTAACACTTTGACACATATAATGGTCTACTACCACATGTGTTAAAGCTAAATATTGGTTGCCTGATCGTATTGCTTAGGTACATTAACCCACAAATGGACTTAGTAATGGTACCAGGCTTATCATATGAGGTACCAAAAGAATCATAGATACAAAAATTATGTTGGGACAACGCGATGGAAAGCGAGTTTTTCTACGAAAGCAATTTCTTATTGGGCTCAGCTTCGCAATGACGGTTAATAAAGCACAGGGCACAGGGGTAGACTATCCCTAATGACAGGATATACTCACCGAAACTAGTATTCTCGCATGACCAATTGTATGTAGCACTATCAAGAGCCACAACAAGAACGAACATTAAGATCTTGGCTGTGTTAGCTACTGAGAAGGACATGAACAAGGGGAATGGAAAGGGAAATAAGAATCTGACAAAGTGTATATTCACGAAGAATATCATATATAAAAGAGGTTCTAACTCCATAAATGAGGTAATATCTCATATTGATACATATTTTTTCAAGATAGTCAACAATACTTTAGCTTTAAATATTAACAAACAACTAATTATTTGTAGGCTATATCTCAAGAATTGTTCAAAGTGATTATATATAATGACCTTGAACCTAACCTCCCTATTTAGGTTGATAATTGTAATATTACATTTTAATCAACTGCTTGCAAGACATATTTTAATCAAGAGCTTTAGTTGTCCATGCGTATCTTTGTTTTCTTCTTGGGATAAAGTATATGCTAAAAAGTTGATGATGTACTGTTGTGGATTGTATTTTTCATGACCATGAATGTACTATGGGACACCAGGTCAAATGTTACTATTTTTATTTAAGTAAACCTTACTGAGTTTTCATAGAAGTAATAGTAATGACTGGTTACAAATGGAATGTTGCAAACACTACGCTATTAGAGAATCATCATTTTTAGCAGTAGACATTTTATTCCTGTTGCAATGTACGGGCATTAACCTGTGTACTCCCTCTATCCCCAAAAGCTAGTCGCTCTAGCAGGTGGAGAGATTACCAAAGAGGAGAAGAAATGACCCTGCCTGCCCCTATACCCCAATCGATTAGATGGCCAAAAGCTGCTATAAGTGGAACTGTGCATTGCATGGGTGCCGCGCAGATACATATGGAGTAGAGAAGGCAAAGCCTGCGGTACTAACTCGCCACAGTGCTCCGCCTGACGGACTAGCCTGCTCCTTTTGTACCGATGGCTAAAACGTCCATTTTGATACATTTTTTTAATCCTCAAACGTCTCGGAGGGAGTAATATTGATATTTCAATCCCATGATTACAGTATCTATTTTAGGTAATAGTATAACACGCGCTCATACATATATTATCATTGTATTATGTGTTTTCATCGCAATGCACGAGCACTGACCTAGTTAGATTAAAAGTATCTACAAATACTAAAATAAGGGGTGGCGGTGCACTGTGGTGACTAATTTGTGGTGGTTTGGTCGCGGTGAACTGTGTGTTCTAGTTGAGTTGCGGCCCATGTCGATGACCCATTCCGACCAGTCAGAGTTGTTTCTTTCTCCTTTCCTTGAGTTGAGGTTTATTAGGTGCGTGTTGATATCCTAATCCAACCAAGCGGCGTTGTATTTGTTAATTATTTTTCTCAATCTAAGCTTCATCTATTTTTAATACAATTGGTAACTCTTCTGCATGATTCGTTTCAAAAATAAACAAACTAATTATACGTGTTATTTACACGGGCTAGTTTATTAATTATACCCTTCATTCCAAATTATAAGGTATTCTAAAACTTTTATAGAGTCAAAGCATCTCAACTTTGACCAAAATTATAGAGATTTAGAATATTAAATAGGTATACTATGAAAATATAATTGATGAAGAAATATTTAGTTGGCATCATAAATGTTATATATTATCATATAAGTTTGGTTAAATTTGAGATGTTTTTGACTCTCTAAGATTTTTGGAGTGTCTTATAGTTTAGAATGGAGAATACTAATATACATTATTGCTCTGTCTCCGGTTAAGCTCCGAAATGAAATTCGACAATGGGCAAGAGATTTTCCTTCAAGAGTTCACATCTGTTTTTTTTTTTTTTTGGAATTACACGAGTACAGATATAGACGCTTAACCTGCACGTACATTTACTCTTATAAACACACATATGCAAACCCTATTGCTATGAGCACCCATGTTAAGTCGAGAACTTTAACTCAGGTAGACAGGTTTTACCATAGAAAACCTAACCGATCGACTGAGCTAACTCAGTTCGCAAGAGTTCATATTTGTTGCTTCTACAGTACACATGAACCGCTGACTACGCAATCAAAACTGTGTATTGAACAATGAAGCGTGATCGAGATTCATCCATAGTAGACTCCACTTGCACAGTCAACTTAACATGCTGCAAGCTAAGTCTATATATATATATATATATATATATATATATATATATATATATATATTATATATATATATATATATATATATATATATGATGAATTTTTTATACACTTGTGTGTAGTTACTCTCACTTAAAAGTAAACGGACGTTAGAGGGATGTCGTCGGGTGTTGCAGCCCACCCGCAGGTTTAGATAAAATTCTGTTGTATCGGACGTATACATGCATCGGCATGCGGAGCAGCGGAGGTTTCTCAACAAAAAAAATGCACAGACATGCGGAGAACGTGCGTATATATATACAGGAACTGTTGCTATATACACAAATATTATTTAATAATCATTGGAGGAGCAGATGCCACCACAAAAGTAAATTTATGTACACTTTAGTTTGGGTATGCATGCATACTATAAAACTATTTTGTATATTTTGGGTATGTCTGCATACGCAACTGTGCGAAGCATACTTTAACTAGTGAGTATACATATATGTATACCTATCAAAAGATCGAGTATGGGTTCATATATATACAAACATAATAAGAGTATGAGTACATACGTATTTATATGAAGTATGAAACCATACGTACGTGTTTACAGGAAGTTTAACCGTACTCTAGAGAGTATGTGCATACACTCTCTCTTTTTTTTTGCGACTAGTATGTGCATATACTCAAGAAATATGAAGAGTATGTACACACATACTTTGGAGGAGAGCAAGTGCATACATCTCGACGGGCACCCGGCTGCAATTAACATCGAAAAGAACCCGACTAAATTAATAAATAACTCCATGTAACACTATAGTTCAGATCCGAGAAAAATGCAAGGGGGCAGCGTATCTTTTAGTCCGCTTTTGCCGTCAATCATCCGGCATCTCAATATTCGCGTATATACGTGCGCCGTTGTCCGTATCCCGTTAGCTCCGTAGCACCCCAAACGTGACCCGTTAAATCGTGCGTGGAATAGACTGCGGGAGGTGGCAGGAGTAGATACACGCAGAAGTAAAAAGAAATTTCCATATATATATATATATATATATATATATATATATATATATATATTAGTGTGAATTTTCTACAACTGGTCATAACTACCCGTGGGAGTGGTAACTACCCACCACGTTAGATGAGCGCCACATGTAGGGGCTTGTGGAATCATACGGCGCATGTGGAAATCTTGAATTGGCATTGTAGTACAAACTATGCAGGTCGTGTGTCAGCTCCAGTTTCCATTTTCACCGGATATGACAATGGCAGTATGAAGCTAGAATGAGGACCTGAATGGCAGACATCTTGCATTGCATGTATTTTTATTGGCCACAGCCTCGGCTAGAAATGAGGCTTGAATGCTTTCGATGTACTGAATCGATGTACTTTTCTCATACCCTTTCCAGAAAAGACATGCAGATGAGGACAAGCCTCTTGTTTCAGATAATCAAGCTTCTTGCATGCACCCATGGAGTTCAAAAAATTTAGATAATCAAGCTTTGAATGCTAATATCTCTTTAACAATAAGTTCGTTTTGTAATCTATTTTCACCATAATATTTTCTATGATTTTATCTACAAAACAAGATTCCACATGACCATATTTCTTTTGAAGAAAAACAATATACTTGCATGTCATACTTAAAAATTATTGCCAATATGTCATAATTAAAAATCAGATATATGGTTAAGCAAATATTAGCAATTGAAGTTTGGTATTAAAGAAATCAAACTCTGTGCATGCAAAGCAAAATGATAGAAAGTTTGATACATTTGAATGATGGGGCGTTATTAGCTGATAGGAAGATTGGCGTAGATATTTTTGTGCATGCACAAGGACCATCACTTGCATGCGAAAAGAGGTGTCAGCGTTTCTAAATGGTTTTGTGCATGCACATGGACCACTTGTATATGAATAGAGATGTCAGCGTTTCAAAATGAGTAAGTAAAGTTGATTCATGAATGGTTCTACGATTCCTTTTGCATTTTTAGTGTTTGTGGTCCACAAGGGTAGCTACCATACAGGGGTCTGTAGTTATCCTCCCTTTCATTTGGATATTTCATATATATATATATATATATATATTATATATATATATAGGAAAAAAATAGTCCGATATTTTTGCCGCTATAGCCCGAAATAGCTTGAAAAAAATTGTGCCGCTATTTGCGTTCATGCACAATTTTGCCGCTAAAGTCCTCTAATTACGATTTATAACGGTTTATAAAACGCTAAACACCTTAGCCTTAGCTCGCTATTTAAAACATATATATATATATATATATATATATATATATATATATATCCTACCTCCTACAGATTATGTTATTCCTGCCTAACTAGCTTAGCTAAGGTTCTTATACATGCATGATAGATCCCATGCATGATGGGTCGTTTACTCTCCCTATAAATAGAACTGAAATGTCATGCTTCCTCTTCCACCCATCTCCACTTCATTCTGTTCTTCTCTTTCTCAACATTAATAATTCCTGTGCTGTTCTCCATTCCAATCTTTGCTCCGTCATCCAAAAACAAAATCAAAGCCAGCCAAACACGTACAATGGCTTCAACTCTAGCATTTGTTGTTACCGTGTGCGTCGTCGTCGTGCTGCAGGTTCAGTTTTCCTTTGGGCAACAGCAGCTGCCATATTCGTCATCTTGCTCCCATTCTTGTTCTACAATATGTGCTTCGTCTTGCGCTAATACTGCGTCCAACTGCGAGGGCATCAAGACCACAGTGACACTGCAATGCCTAAACGGCTGCAAACAAGGATGCATGGCGTCCTGCCAGTCGTGCGGCTGTGATGGTGTATGCCAGAACGCCTGTGCTGGCAGCGGTATTGCTGCCTACAACAGCTGTGTGTCTTCCGCCGCCGCTCAGTGCACGAGCACCTGCAACAAAGGCTGCTACAACAGCTGTTGCTCGCGAGGCTGCTCGCCGTACTGAGCTCTTGTAGTGCGCATTCAGTCGGTCGGAGATGATGTGCTGAACCTTCATACGTGTCATGTGTCAGTCATTCTGGTATCGGTGTTTCTTTAACTACGTATACTCAATGCTGCTGCAATATCTCGAATGTGTAAGGGTCGTATTAATAAGCGTTCTGTTCCAAGGAATGCGCATGATCTATGTCTTACGAGCAAGTTGTTTTCTTTATTGTGGCTCTTAAATCCTTCACTCGATCTTTTTTCCATCTCTTTGTTTATATATCTTAATAAGCTTTATGTTGCATAGAATGCATATGCTTGGAGTTGTTAGGTTTGGCAAGGCCAACGACCAATAACAAAGGAGAGGCAAAATTAGAAAATAGTAGGTGTAAAAAAAAAGACGATTATTGGGTATTGGATCCTTCAACACTGATCATGATCTTCGGATACATATAGAGAGAGAGGTTGTCTTATCATCTCAGTAGGAAATAAGTCCAAATCTCGTGTTCCCCACATTTACTACATGAAAATAGATCCAAAAACGGCTTTGGAAAGTGATCGGTTTGGACTACAGCAGCGAACCAAACCGGCTAGACCGGTGTTATCGGGCCCGAGAGGCCGGCCAGCTGGCCAAGCACCAGCGTAGACCCGGCCTGGCCGCGTGCCTAAACCGGCAAGGACAATCTCATCGGGCCGGGTAGCAAGGCGTGTAGGAGTGCCGGCCAAGCCGGTTTCGTCGAGCTGGGCCAAATCGCAAGAGCGCTCAGGGAGGCCGGTCTAGCTTGATTGGTGACTGACCAGGCCACTTTGATAGGGCGGAGCATCATCTCTTCTTCTTTTTACTTCCCGACGACCTCAACGTAATGTTCCAAAATACAGTACTTTTTAGGATCCCATCATTGTGAAGAATATTATCACAAATTCATTTGGCCAAGTTTGGTTGTCAACATCTACTCCCAAGAATGCATAAAGCTTACATACCAACCTTCAACAGTGAAACTTTGTTTGAGTCAACCATGGAGTCAATTAATTTGTGTTAACTATCCATTATTTAGAATTAGTATAGAGATATTCCTAATACACACTACTAGCACTGTCGGCTGATAAGCACACAAATAAATTCAACGGTGGGGTAAGAGAGTTCTCCTTGAGTCCAGATCTGATATTTTTTCACGCAATTGCAGGAGTTCTGCCTTTCATTCAAGTGGGAAAAAAAGGTTTTATGTACAATGTATCCTTTCATTTAATTGCAGTCTATCGATTTCTGGTGACAGTTTGGAACCGTTTACTTAATTTCTACTGGCGCACGCGAAGAGAAATGCTTGTTCAAATTAGTGCAAATCACCAGCATAGAGCTATTTTATACTAGTAGTTGGATGAAGCTCTTGTCAAAATTGGTGAGTACCCATGGTGCCTTTGCGAAAGTTCTAAGATGTTCTTTACGCTACTGCTAGATCTTCATGCTTTGGGTTTATGAAGATCGCCTCATCATCAGCATATAAAGCGATGTCCTAAGCCTCATGGACATCAATGCTAGGCGTGACCATTAATTTTTGGTCAACAAGGATTTAATATAGATGTTCAATGGCTAGAATGGGGGGGTCCCCTGTGGCCCTTTCATTATAGTTGGGCAACGGGTCGGCCCGATGGCCACCGGGCCGAGGAGGCCCGCCGTGCCCAGCGGGCCATGCTTCACAGGCCAACCAGCCCGGCCCAGGCACGCAGCCCATACCTCATTTGGCTCATTTTTATGTATTTTTTTCTGCAAATTTGACCCATTTTGATGTTTTTTTGCGAATTTGGCTCATTTTGATGTTAGGTTATAGAATTCCATATACTAGCGGGCCTCTGTCACGCCCAAAGCTTTTAGCAGGTCGTGTCGTGCTGACCCACGGGCCTAGGGTGTGGCCCAGGCACGGCCCGCACACCGGGCCAGGCCAGCCCGAGCCCACACAGGCTTGTGCCGTGCCGAAATGCCGGGCTTCATGTCGGGCCACCGGGCCCGGGCTGCTCAAGCTATCTGTGAGTCAAAGAAGTGTGCAACGGTCACCTGGGCGCCGCGGTCCATCCCGTAACGTACACTTACCAGCAATTCAAATCGAACCCACCCGGTACCGAAATTAAAGCTGCTGCAACTACACTAATTGCTGCTTCCTCTCTCGGCCCACCTGCCCACCCATCACAAGGGAGTTTGGCACTTGTCGCACAGTTCCCATCCAAACCACAATCTCTCCAATGGGAGCCGAGTTGGACATCTCGCCGCCGCCGCCTGAGCCGACGAACTCGCGGGAGCCGGAGATCTCCGGCAAGGACGACAGCCGGGTAATAAGCATCTCGTCCTCCTCCATCCTTCTGGTGCTATTCTATTCTTGTCCTCCTCGTTCGCCCCTGCAGTCCTGCTGGCTAGTGGGATGTCTTCCGATTTCGTCGTGAAGCTTACGTTACGTTTCTGTGCGTGCCTGGGGTTGGGGGGGATCCAGAACCAGAACTGGAAGGCGGACATGATGTCGGCTCTTGGGGAGTCGGTCTCCTTCGGCCGCTTCCTCACGGAGCCGCTAGAATGGGGGAAGTGGTCCGCCTTCGCGCACAACCGCTACCTCGAGGAGGCGGCGGTGCAGGCGCGCCCGGGCACAGTCGCGCAAAACAAGGCATTCTTCGAGGCGTGCTACTACGCTAGGAACAAGAAGCGCACCAGTGATGATGATGTTGTAGAATGCGATAATGGCGATCGTTGGGAGGACGGAGGAGTGGTGGATTGTGGTGGTAGCAGCAGCGCCAGTGTCAAGCCACCGGAGGAGCTCGCGGACATTACCGATGCCGCCGTTGGGCCTTGTTGCAGGATGGATGATGAGATGTGGCACATGGCGGAGGGCAGCGACGACCAAGCAGTGGTTGGAGGAGTTTTGCAATTGCGGAAGCAGGATTTGTGCAGCATCGATAGTTTCACGGCCGTTGACGATGCCACTTTGAAGGTGACTGACTGATACACTGTCATGGAAGAATTCATTCTATCGTGAAAATGTGCTATTGAATTGCTAACTGAAGTAGCAGTACGTGTTATGTGTTGGAAATTAATTTCCATTTTGAATCAGGATATCACAGACTACTCTGTCAAGAGAAGGAGGATCCAGATGACGTCCCAGCTGCTTTCAAAGACGGCTAAGCTCAGCTCTCCCCACACTATAGCAAAGAAAGGGAAGTCTTCCTCAGCTAAAAGGCGGTCGATGTGGCATTCTGCAAAGGAGAACACCTCACCTCCTACTCCTACTACAGACAGTAGCAAGAAGCTAGGAACAACTTCGACCCCAAAAAAGAGGTCAACACTGTCAGCCTTGCATATGTCTTCCATGGATTCAAGAAAAAATCTTGGTACCACAATTGCTGATAGGATTATTCAGTTGCAGTATGCAACCAGGCCTGCAGAAAGCACTAAGCCTCAAAATCTAAGGTTATCAAGAAAGGTATAATTAAACATCCTTAGCTAGCATCGAGTAGTGAGTTTACCTTTCAACAAGAGTAAAAATCTCAGGTCTTACTTCCATATTGGTTTACTGTGGTGAATATTTCAGACATTTTCCAGTGCTTTGCCAGAAATTGCTCCAAGGACATCATCTCAAGTGGATCAAGAAAGGTAGCACTAGAAAGCCGAGACCTTGAGTTGATTAGAATTCAGAACAACCACATTGTATCTTTCTTCTGTATAACATAAAACTGAATATATATATATAGCAGGTCCTACAAGGGAATAAAATAAAAAAGAGTAGGGTTCTTCACTCCCAACGTTTATAATTCTCTAAACATCTGACAGTAGTAAATTGATAATTTTTGAACCTTTCTTCTCAATATAATATTAGTTTATGGACTACCTATAAAATTTATAACTACTAATTGTATCATCTATTTCTCTTTCACGGTTTTCAGATCATCACATATAATGAAAATCAAAGAAAAGCTATTTGGTTCGACATCCCCAACAGTGCATCAAAAATCTGGTATAACCAAAGAAAAAGAGGTAAGTTATATGCTCTTTCACTTATATCCGAGAATAGCCGATTTGTGATCCATTCTCAAGGAATCGTCTGGCTCTTCTAGCCTATTATCTGGGATGGTCTGGTAAATGTACTGACTTGTTCCAGACTTGTTCCACCTGGTGTTACTGATCATTTTCTTTCCTTATCAATTGCAGGGTCAAATTGACTGGCACGCCTGAGATCAATTGAGTCGAGACCGGTAGCTGAAGGAGTCCGTGGGTTGAAGTTCTTTGCTTCGACTCTTAACTGCACATGTATCTGGTAGCATATTTTGCTGTCACCACACTCATCACTCACTTATGTCTAGATTCCATTTTGTTCCTCATATATTATACTAAATTGAGTGTAAATGGATTGTTTGAGCCCTTAAACGAATTCAAATAAAAAAATTGTCAACAATAAACTTTCATAACTTATCAAGATCTACAACTTTTATTTAGGAAGTTTTTCCATTCAAGATTGTTTACAAAATTTTAATTTCAAATTTGACAAATTCGAATGTAGTTTTCGATCACAAGAAGATTTCAAATAAAAACATTATCAACTACAAAGTTTCATAATTTTTTGAGATCTACATCTTTCATTTTGGTTGTTTCCCCATCCAAGGTCGCTTGAAAAACTCAAAAAAATCAGTGTCCAATTATTTTAGTGACAGATTCCTTAAGAACCATATCTAGAAATAGGATTTGTTGTGGCTTTCTAGTGGTGGATTTTTTAAAAAAACTACTTGTACAAATCGATTTCTAGTGACGCTTTGTAACCGTTTGTTTTTTGAGCCTTTTACATGAGTGTCATTAAGAAAGATCGCAATTACACCGAAGCCATTAAAAAAGATGGCCGCACACAGGTAACACCGGTCTAAACTTTCTTCCCCGAGAAGTCATTCCGTTCGTGTGCCGTTCATTTTCAGCCGTTTGCTAGGCTTTACATGCGGGACCGACTACTGTAGTGGTCCATAATACCCCTCTCATCCCTATCCCCTCCCTTTCTCTCTCACTCTCGATCCCCCTCCGCGCGGCGATGGCGTCCAGGAAGCCGATGCCGCAGTCCCGAACCGCAGCCGGCGATCCCCTCCACTGCCCGCGCCAGCACCGGCGCCGCGAGGGCCTCCCTCCGCACCTCCGGGGCGCCGTCGGGGGCCGTGCAGAGGAGCTCGAGCGCCGCCAGCGCGCGCTCGGGCGTGGCCCCCCGCCGGGACGGATGCCGCCACCGCCTCCACGGCTGCCGAGGTGCTTCTCGTCGTGCTGCTGGAGGAGGGAAAAAGGGACACGACCATGGAGGCCAGCACTCAAGGACATGCACTCAAGGTCGCCGCACGTCGGCCAGAGGGGGTGTCGTAGGAGCACCCTGCCTGCCCCTTGAGCGTGCGCACGTGCAGGGGCGTCGCCGGCCACGGGCGCGAGCACGGCTCCGCCGGCTGCGAGCGCGTGCGCAGGGCGCCGCCGCGTAAAGGGGCGTCGCCGGCCACGGGCGCGTGCGCAGGGCGCGCCTGCCGCGAGCGCGAGCACGGCTCTGTTGCGAGCGCGTGTGCGCAGGGCGCCGCCGCGTGCAGGGGCGTCGCCGGCCACGGGCGCGTGCGCAGGGCGACGCTGGCCTTGTGCGCGAGCGCGGTCCGCCGGCCGCGTGCGAGCTGGGCTGGTTCCCTGGCCGCGCATGCTTGTGGCCGTTGGCCGGCGCCGGGAAGCGCCGTTGCTGGAGCACCGGGGACGGCCGGATCTGGCGACGGCGGTGAAGCTCGACTCCGCTCCCACGCGCGCAGGCACCGTGCTCCCGCTCGCTAGGCTTGGGGTCGCGGCGGCATGCTCTCGCACGCTGGCTTGGGGCACGATGTCGAGCTCCCACGCTGGGTCTGGGAGCGGGCGAGAGAAGGGAAAGGAAAGAGAAAAGTTTGGGTGGCTGACAAATGAGCCCTACTATAGGGCAGAATGGACATTGCACGTGTTTATTTGACAGCGTTAGGTGACAGAGTAGACGGAATGACAAGGCTGACAAAAAAGTTTAGACCGGTGTTATCTGTGTACGACCATCTTTTTTAATGGCTTCGGTGTAATTGCGATCTTTCTTAATAACACTCATGTAAAAGACTCTTGTTTTTTACTGTTGCACGTTAACAGAAACCGACCACTACTAGAAATAAATAGCCAGCGTTAGGAAAAATCATCCCTGTACTAGTGGAATGGTCATGTTGATGGAGCAGCATACAGAGGCAGTTTATTTTCCAAAGCAAGCAGTATAAGAGCAGCCTCAAACTTCTATTGTATAGTACTCCCCCCTCCCAAACTATAAGACATTCCAAAAACTTTGGACAGTCAAAACATCTCAAGTTTGACCAATAATTATAGAGAAAACTATAAAGAGTTATGATATCAAATAGTCATATTATAAAAATATAATTATAACAAATCTAATGATACTTAATTAACATTATAAATGTTATTATATTATCATACAAGTTTGGTCAAACTTAAGATACTTTGACTCTCCAACATTCTTGGGATGTTTTATAACTTGAAATGGACGGAGTACTATATTATGTTACTTTGGTACCATATACCTATTTTGCATCTTTTCTTTAGCCTCTGCTACACCATACCCACGTTACATACCAAGGAACTGCTCTTTGGATCTAAGGCTTCAGTGTTCTAAGAGCATCTCCAAGAGTCTTTGTAAAATATACTCTCTAAATCATTATTTAGAGAGTCATTTGAGTAAAAATCGCTTTATATATTTTTATACTCTCCAACAGCTTTTCTATATCTCATGCGTAGTTTAGAGAGTCATTCTCGTCTTCTATATTTGACTAGCGAAAAAACCGGAATAGAAGATAGCTATATTTACATATCCATTTACAAAAGCTGTTGGAGTGTGTTTTTTCAACAAAATCTCTATTCCTAACATTTAGTAACAACTCTTGGGGATGCTCTAACCTTTTTGTCAGACTAAGCCAACGTAGCTTCTGCAGCCGTCTCTACTAGTCTGGAAGGCCACTAACGCGGATGATATGGATGCGCAGGGCTGAGGTGGAGTTTGGGGGCAGCACCGCTACATTGGAGGGTTTGTGTATCTTCTGCCGTCACATATGAGTGCAGGTCGAAGTACACAGATGGAGTACTTCAGAGAGGAAGGGGGCACGGGCTACCGAGTACTGACAAATTACACCAATCAGGGCAGGTAGCATATGTAATAGAAGATGGGCAAAAGATGCCTTATTATTTTATCTTTTCTATATCTTGTACCAAACCTTATCAAAAGCACATATGCCATCTGCAACTCCTGGATGTAGTAGTATCCAGTATTGATCCTTCCACATCCCACAAAAAGGCACAAGATTTGCTTATAATCTATCCAGCTGACCGCAGACGCATACGGATTGTACAAATTTTAAGAAGATGCTTTACGCATGGTCGGCGATGCATACATACCTGCTGGTCGCCGGCGGCGAACCCGTTCTCCGGCTCCTCGTCGACAGCGGCAGCAGCGCTGCTCTCCCCTGCAAAGCCCCGGACGGAGCAGAAGCCCCGGCGGCTTGTCTCCACCGCCGGTGATCCAAGGGCCGGCGGCGGCACCGAGGCCAAGAACCACGGACTGGTGGGTTCGCCGGAGCCGCCGTGGCGCGTAGGAAGCCTCCTCGCGGCACGGCGCGCCAGCTGGGACGACGCTCTCGCTAGCCAGAGCGCTGCCATGTCAGACAGACACACACACAGTGTCCGTGCTCTGCTCGGGCGAGCTCCAATCCTCTGAAATGGTGGCAGCTAGCTGCCTGCCTAGCTCAGCTCGACGAGACTCGAGAGGGATGTAGTATTTATAGGTGGCCGTGTTGGAATTGGATAGAGCTAGACGACATGAGGAAGCAAGAGATGGCAATGGAATGCAAGATGTGCGTCGTGTGAAAAAGAGAGAGGGACAGTGAGCTGGAACGATAAGTGTGCGGGGAAGAAAGCGCAACGAGGAGGGAGGGAGAAGGAGCAGACGGGCACGGCTCGCTGGGAGAGCGACGACGAACAGGGGACCCACCTGTCGGCGACGGTGGTGTACCAGTGGAGGAATGGGCCTCTGGTTCTTGGGACCGGGCTGGGCTGGGAGGGGGAGTTGAGCATGGGCGGGCACGGCAGTGGTGACAGAGATCGACGTCAGCAGGTTGGTTTGGTTGGTAGGTTGGGGAGGGACCGGTGACAGACAAGCCATGATGAAACACGTGGTGTAGTGTCCATCATCCTATGGTAGGGAATAGGATGGACGCTGGTGGCTGAGAGAGATAAAGCGGAGGAAATGACAGTACATTAGGCTTTCGTTTTCGTTTCGACGGCATGCACAAAAAAATTATTTATCTTCTTTATGTAAAAAAAAACTGGAATTGATCTTTTTGTCGGCCAGCTATAGGACAATTTCTCATATTTTGTAAGATTCCAGTAAGTATTTTTCATTAACCGATCGATATCTTTTTAGTCACGCTATCATGTGGTGTATAGCAAGAAGAATCGGTCTACCACACCAAGCCGGTAGTTCTTGATTCGTGAAGGCCGTAGTTCATAGAAAAACACAATATAATGTAAGAGAAGTTGAAGGTCAAAATCTACTTTTAAAGACACTTTCTCCTTTCAAAACATGTCTTACATGATGGACGGAGGGTACTCAATGTCAGCATTTGCAACAAGATTATAATATATTTTCCAATCTTTAAAAGCAGTTGTATGGTGCTGAATTATTGAGCTTTACCTAAACATGTCAAATAAATAATGTTATATTCCTCGCTTCTTGTAACCAAAGGTCATATGGAAGATGCTCTTTTCAGTTGTGAAAACCTCCGCATATGGTTCAATATAATCTACTCTGTCCTTTATTATCGGTCCGTTGCCAAATATGAAATTTCATCCACTACAGCACTTGCCTGTCACACGTGCAGCAGCTTTTATCCCTTCCCCATCTCACTACCATGCGTCTCATCAAATCTTTCGGCACTAGTTTAGTCTACTAAAAATAGACTAATTATAAAACTAATTACATGGTCATACAGGAATTAATAAAACAATTCTATTAAACCAAGTTAATCTATAATTAGCTAATATTTACCGTAGCACAACATTGTCAAAACATGAATTAATTAGGTTTAAAAGATTCGTCTCATAAATTTGCCTCCGGCTGACAAATTAATTTTTTAGTTAGTATAAGAGACGAATGATTTGATATGACAGGGGAAAAAATTTGCCGTGGGCAGGCCCTCAGTTTTGGTACTAGCAATTGAATTATATGAATACCAATACTAATGTTCAGCTCAGGATCTCAAAGTAGCAAATCACCCAAGGGTCTGCATTTCTAAAGTGTTACAACTGTACACGTTCCATCCATTCCAGTCTTAGCATCCGCGTAAAACCGCAAGCCAGCGTAGGGCACGAGCCTTACAGAACAATTCCCGATGCCCAGCAAAAATCACAAAACGTTCCTCCTGCATCTAACGATGAAACTACACTTTGACCAAATGCTCACTCACTAGTCACTACATCACACAACGCATCAATGTGCAGTGGAAGTGCTAGCCTTATCAGCTGCCTTTCTGCAGTAACCCAGACCTTTCAGCTTCTCCACCAGCTTCCTCTCCGCAGCAGCCTGAAACCATGAACAGCTAGTGAGCGTCAGATACACATCATCAGAATATTTTTGTGAAGAGATGAGGCCGCCTGTGGCTGTGGGTACCTCGAGCATGGGGCTGTCTTTTGGGATGTTGCATGCCAGGACTATGTTCAGACCGGTCTTCAGCACTAGAACATGTGGGAGAACAAGCTTTCCGTGACTAAAAGCTACAATGAGTGCAGGGCAATTCGTTACTGCAACTGTTAACAGAAACAGTACCTAGACGGCGGGCCATGCTTGATCCAGTGTTATCAGATGTTCCACCTAGTACAGAGGTGACGCTCACTCCGTTATCCTGCAAGGGCCACGATAAGGCCGCATTGTGGAAATAACGATGGAAATACCAAAATATCAAATTTCATGAGGCAACACTGCAAAAATGACAAAAAAAAGAAGAAAGAATTAAACATCATCCTTCTAAGAATAAAGCAATTACAGCTTACCGGCCTAGTGGTTGCAGCAGCATATAAATGGCCAAACTTTGTTGTGTTGCATCCAACCCACACATAGATCTACATCCAAAAGAAAAGCTACCAATTAAAGCATGAGAGATACCACATTGTAAACATGCTGAGAGCCTTGAAACAAATACACATCTAAATTATCATTGCAAACAGGCCAAGAGGATTCAAACAGATCACATTTGTATGATGAATGTAGAGAGTACAGCAGCACATCAAAGTTTTGTCCTGACCGATATTAGTCTTGGTATTACACTTTGCAAGTGATATAAAGCATTTTCATGTCATAACCATGACTGATAAATAAAAGCTCAGGCTTTGCTCAGTGACAATGTGGAAAGTGAAACACTTAAAACTGACATACTTTCATGTCATCAAAGAGACATACAGGATATGATTGTAACATCAAGATTCAAATATATTTGCCTTTCTAAAAGAATCTTGATAGTCATAAGGTAGAACACCTCTCTTTTATCAGATGGCTAACACATAGAGTGAATGAACTATTAGAGCATCACCAATGGAGGCTAATACTACTTGTGGCTTCGGTACAAATAAATTGATCCACATACACTAGTAAATATTGGGACTACTATTTACACAATGCAAACTACTACTACTTGTGACTTATAAAGTGACTTTTCCCTTTTATCATGTCATACATTTATTTTCTCCCTCTCTTCTATTTTAGCATGGACCACCTTCTCTCTCCTTAAGCATATGTGTCTTCACCAAGACAATATGACAAGTTTAGAGCACCTACTTTTTTTATCCGAGCCTACATGGCACTTGAGGCTACAAGCAAAAAGCTTGCATTGGGGAAGCCCTTAATACAACAACTCTGCAAATAGTGCACTTTCTTCCAGGAGAAGGGCTTTTCTGTCTTACCAATAAATCTTTATTCCCTTTTCATGTTACGCGGCTGTACAGATTGACCAAATAGAGTTGTGGTGGTCAACAAACTAAGAAAAGGCTGTTCCATACTAAACCAGAAGGGACTTGATTTACTACATAATTTTCTGATTTCTCAGCCTACCTATTTAGCACTAATTGTGTTGTGAACACTATGTGAACAACCATAGATCACAAGGACAAGATTGACATACCAAATGTCAAAAGTAAATGCTTTCAGGCCTTTTTCTTTGTGGAACAACTAAATGCTTTCAGGTCACATAATGACATTCTAGTAACCTTGTCTTACTGAATGGAAGCACCCAGCCATAAACCAACTCTCTCATAAAAAGTGAACACAATTGAAGTCTATCACTAGTAGCCATAATCATGACAAACAAATAAACACTTCAAGCATTGCTGACAGTGAGACTGTGGAACAGACAAATACTTAAAAGTAGCATGCTCTCCTGTTATATGAAGAGACAAGCAGGATACCACTGTAACTTCAGGGTTAAAGTTTAGTTTCATTTCTAAAAGAAACTTGGTAGATATCAGGTACAACACCTTGTTTTACACACATGGCTAACTCATAGAGCAAGTGAACAATGCAGCAACTATAAGTAATACCATAAGCACTGTTTCTTCCTGGTGAAGGGTATCTCTGACTTACCTATAAATATTTTTTTCCTTTTCATGTTGCACTTGGCTCAATAGAGTTGTGGGGGTGACTAGAGTAAGTAAACTCTCCTCCAAATTTTAAATCAGTAGGGTCTCGATTTTTTTACATAGTTTTCTGATTTGTCAGTCTACCTGGTCAGGGCTAATCGGATTATGGAACAGTATTTGAACTATCATAGGTCATGAGGACAAGATGGACTGGCAAAATGTTAAAACTAAATGCTATCAGGTCAAAACTTCACATCCTAGTAACTTTATTTTACTGAATGAAAGGACAAGCAATAAGCATACTTGATCACAAGTTCACAACATTGAACAAAACTGAAGTCTATCACTAGAAGTAGCATAAGCAATTACTAACACTACAACGAATTCATGAGACATCATGAATTTGAACAACTTCCAGTTTGAGTACTTGCAGCTAAGAAACCTTATTTACCTGTTTAGCGAACCTCACTATCTGAAAATGAAGTATGACATCATGAAGGTCCTCTGTGAAACAAGTTACTTGCAGCTGCTCCCCCTCAGATGACAAATCGCCTGAAGAATTAGTTTGGCCCTCTGTCAAGGCGGACGAACCCACCACCAAATCTGGAAAGCTAGTCCTCAGCTCCCCTGAAGACATGATGCACCTATAAACCCTGAAACAGGGTTCAAAAAACGGCACTAAGCGCAAGCTTCAGCGCTAAGCGGACGGGTAGCGCTTCGCTATGGGGTATGAGCGCTCCCAAAGCAGCGCGACCGCCTTGGTGGTGCAGCGTCTGCTGGTTCCCGCTCCCCGCCGGCCGCACGCGGCGCGCAGGGAAGCCACAGGGGCCGGGTGCCGTAGACGGTCCAGCGGAGGCAGGAGTGGAGGGGGAGGTCCGTACGCAGGGTCGCCGGACGGTGTGCGGAGGACGGAGGCGAGGGCGGGAGGCGGGAGGGGGAGCCGCTGACGCCGCCGCCGAACCTGGGACTGCCCCGCTGTCGCTGAGACCGAGCCTGAGCGCCGCCTCCGTCGCCTGCGTGCCGAGCGCGAGTGGGGAAGGGAGCAAAGATGCAGAGCCGGCGCTGCGAGCAGACGAAGAAACGGCGGCGGATGCCTTCGCTGCAGTACAGTTAGCCTATGGGTGCGGCGAAACGTGGGTTTGGGCTAAATTAATGGCCTTTTAGATGGGCCACAAAATAGAAGCCTATATCATTATTTGTTTTTTTTTTCATTTTTATTTCTTTTTTTAACATCTTTTGATAAATCAGTACATAATATGTATCATCTATATCTATATATACACTAACATATTTATCTAAAATTTCGTGAAACACATTAACCTCCATTACCTTTTATTGATTCTCATGTTATTGAAAAAAAAATCTGATTTTTAAACTTGGGATTGATGTCTATTGGGCTTCCTAGACTCCTCTTATGATTTTGCTAGGAATCCGACACATAGCTTCATAATTAGATATTTAGGGCGAGAAGTAAGAATAGGGACAAAGAACATAAAATTTCGTTCTTCTCTTTAAGATACAATCACACGATGACCTCAAGCATAATATACCAACCTGATTTCTAACATAACGGTAGTTAACTCACTACTCACCACCAACTCACACCACTACGACTTAGCTAGCACCGTTACACCATCCTATGACCGATGCTATTTGCTCTGTTGTAAACGCACAATATTACTCCTAATTCTTCTCGCCTTCTCTTTTGGGGCCTTAGCATCACCCCTCTCCAAGCAGCACTATATGGGAATCACCACCAAAGATCATGAGCTTTCTTCCACGTCGTGAAGGTTGGTGAGTGATCAGACCACTGCACCTGAATTTATGATAGTGAAGAAGCCCCATTATGTACCATATGTGAAACCAGAAAATGAATGAACTGGATAATCATGGAAGGACCATGTAAAACTAAAGTGATATCATCTTCTACGTGACCTGAATGAGGGATATGCTATTTCAACTGGGGCGTATGGACCACAGGATGAATGTGACATGCATCAAGTAACTGTAGATGATATGTCACAACGTCACCTTAAATTGGAAGATTGTTTGAAAACTCTTGAAGATACTCTTGATTCAACTATGTAGCTAATGCTTATCTTATAATGTCTTCCTTTCTTATCCTTATAAAGGTTTCATATTTATCCTATATTTTTAAAGTATATGTACTTAGAATACACTTAGCTTGTCATGCAATCCCCTAAATATGTAAAATAAATAGAAAATCTACATGCGATTGAGGTATCTGAATTAGAGAAAAATGGCGAAGACAACATGTTTGTGACGCCTCACATGCCTTATTTCCAAGCTGATAAGAAAGCAAGACATATGGGTTTATCTTGACATAAATTATGTATTTTTTTATTAGATATGTATTACAATACATAATAATTAAATTGTTTAAGACGTAAAATGAACAAGCTCTTATTTTAATTATTGGAATCGTTATGAACCTGTGTATATGCTTTTTTTTGTTCATACACAATACAAGAGTGCAATATTTCTACCTTGGAAAACAAAAACTTTCATCTCTCTTCCTTAGTATTTGATTAAAAAATCACTCTTTAAATTCTCACATCAACGCGCATGAAAATCATTTAATTTAATGTATGATTGATGCCTTGAGTTATGTGTTAGGGTGTATTATATATTATGGACCCTACTAGTGTGTTTAGGACCTAAATATATAGTCAAAAGATTTATGAGATAATAATTAGGGCTCATTTATAGCTTATAAATACTCTTTTCTAAATACATGCCCCACTAGAGGAAATTATGAAAAATCTACCCTCCCACGTCCCCTATAAAAAGAGAAGAGATGGAGATGTGAGGGACCTAGCTATTGATTCATTTTCACTCTCTCAAGCTCAATTGCTCTCAACTCTTATATTTCTAAGCTCTTATTTAATTATTGGAATCGTTATGGACTTGCTTATTTTTTCATACACAATACAAGAGTACAATATTTCTACCTTGGAAAACAAAAACTTCCATCTCTCTTTCTTAGTATTTGATTCAAAAATCACTCTTTAAATTCTCACATCAACGCACATGAAAATCATTTAGTTCAATGTATGGTTGATGTCTTGAGTTATGTGTTAGGGTGTATTATATATTATGGACCCTATTAGTGTGTTTAGGACCTAAATATATAGTGAAGAGACTTGTAAGATAATAATTATGGCTCATTTGTAAAGATAATATATAGCCTAGGACCAAAACTGATTGAAGCAAAGATTTGTTGTAGCACCCTCTGTCAAGGTGGGACTGCGGTGGGGCGTGGTCGGCTCGGCGACACGAGCTTGTCGTGGGAGCACCTCCGAAGCCGACGGCCTTGGCTACCTCGCCGGCGCTCGCCCAACGCTTGCCGGATCTCGCAGGGGAGACGCCCGCACAGGGGAAGGAGCTCGCCGGATCTCATAGTCGTCGGGCCCCCGCGTGCTCGACCCTGACGAGGAGCGGGGCGCGGCCAGAGGGACGAGGCGGGTCCGAGGCGGGGAGCGGCCGAAGCAGTGGTGTGGCACGGACCGGCCGGGATTCGAGTCGTGCTTTCTTTTTTAGGGTTTTAACGGTTTTTTTTTATTTGTGTCATTACATTTCTACAACTTTGGAGATTTGTCATTACAATTCACATATTCTGAAATTTGCCATTATAATCCGGACAACATTAGCGCCTGGACGTCCGGACCAAGTCCCGTGTCCAGACGCCGCTCCTCGCGCCTGCTCTGTTCCAGACGAGCCCACCCGTTTGGATTTTGTGCCGCTCGAACCACACACACGCACCTACTCGGATATTGCGCCGCTCGAACCGTGCACACATGACACATCCCACCCCGCTCGGATGTGAGCCGCTCGAACCACTCGCTCCACCCACCCGTGTCGCCTGTCCATGCTGCCCAAGTCATCAGCGTCTAGAAGAGGAGAGGGGACAAAGGAGACACCCAAGTGAGACAACAAAAGGCAACAAGGAAGGTGCAAACACCAGATCTACTTTTGAAACATGCAAATCAAACATTTGCAACATACGTTCAAAAGCAGTTGAAACACTTGCAATATACGTCTGAAACACTTGTAAAAACAATTGAAAACACTTAAAAACCATTACAAATAAATGCAACATTCAGATAAACACACATGCAAAATGTGTGTTAAACATGCGTTGCTTCAAACAAACACAATACGTTTGGAAAAACAATTGAAACATTGGGAATAAAAGATTCCAACATACGCGCATAACCATTGCAACATCCGCATAAAATACTTGTAACATCCAAATAAAATATATGAAACACCTGAAAATACTATTGCAACGTGGGTTTTTAGCGCTCAATGTCACCTTGCTGCTTGGACAAATCATAGAGCTCGCAGGTGCGCCCCTGGGCGAGGGCCTACTCGGATGAGCACCTGCGCGAGGTGTGAGCATCTGCTCGCGCGGCCTGGTCCAGTGTGTGCTTGGACAAATCAGAGAGCTCGCTCGACGCCACCTCCGCCAATGGAGATCGCCGGTGCGCCCCTAGGCGAGCGACTGCTCGGATGAGCACTTGCTCGTGCGGCCTGGTCCAGTGCACCCTAGATCTGACGGAGGATGGACTTGGCATGACAGGGGATGGAGGCGACGCGGTGGATGGCGGCGGCGACAGCACGCCGCCGGGGGGAGCGCGGGATGGAGGCGCCACGGTGGAGGTGGCGGCGGCGGCAGCATGCCAGAATGGTCTAGCTTGGTCGGCAGCGTGTAGCACTCGAGCGTTGGATGCGGCAAACGAGTGGATAGGAGTGAGCGGCGGATAGAATAGTTAACTGTGGTTGGTTTTGTTTATTGGCTTTTATTAGAAGAGAAGAAATCGGAAGCGGAGTCTTGGGCTGGTGTCACGAGGCCCGTCAACTGTGCGTTCGATCCGTCCGGACGTCCGCTTCACAGCATTACCGTTATAATTCTTCATCTACTTGGTCTTTGCTATTTTCTACATCCTTCAAGTGGCTGGGCCCACTATTAGATATTCGTATATGTATCTTTCGTATGGACCAAAACGCCCATGTTGGTTCTCTTTGCATCCACTCACTGACGTGTGGGCCGCACACGTCAACTTCTTCAACCTCTAGTAGCATCCTCCACTGCAGTTCTTCTCGTGCCGCAACTCTAGCCTGCGGAGCAGGACGCGTGCCCGCGGCGGCAGCGCGCGAGACGGAGCGGCGGCGCTCACCCGTGGCTTCCAGCGTGTGAGGCCGAGCTGCGGCGCTCGCCCGCGACGACCAGGAAGTTGTGTGGTGGAGGATGGTTGGAGGTTGAAGGAGAAGCTGACGACTAGGTCCCACACGCCACAGATTAGAGGTAGAGAGATGCAACAAGGTGGTTTGGTCCATACACAAGTTGCGTACATGTATATAGTCTGACAGTGGGTCTAGACACACAAAATACGTAGACAATGGCAAGAATGAGGTAGAAGAAAAAAAATATAATAACAAGTTTCAAAATAGCTGAATTGTAATGACAAATCCCAAAGTTGAAGAATTACAATGGTAAGGATAAAAAAAATCTTAACTGCTTATCTATATCTATATCTATACCTAATAATAAAGAGGCAAAATTTTTCTCCTCCCCCTAATTTTGGTCCGGCCCATTCTTTTTGTAAAAATTGACTACCGCACGGCATGCCCACATGTCGTGGCTATTAAAAAAAGGCGCATGTCTGTCCACATACAGTCCGAGTCCAACAACAATTAAAAAAGTAATACTGTGTTCGAGTTTCTTTTGGCAAAGAGATTGAGACGCAATAGGAGTAGCCGGATCAAGGCCATCATGATTTAAATCGAGACCAAATATATATGGTAACAATCAACCGTGTAGCGAAAGAAAATTGAGTCGGACTTTTACAAATGTTAACCAAGAATATAAATCCAAATAGATTGAGATATTATAATAATAATCTATATCTATAAATATATACCTAATATTAAAGAGGCAAAATTTCAGCCTATTTCTTGGTCTAGAATTTTTTTGGTCTGGCCTTCCGTATTTGATTTGTATTCTATATTTAACTCCGAAATAACATGATCGGTTTGGGGAGGTGCGCTCCCGGATCCACTTCTCCCAGGATGCGTATGTTTGGGCTGCCTGTACGTGTGTTTGGGCTGGGCGCTGCCTGTACGTGAATAGGCCTGGGTGCGTGTGTTTGGGCTGGGCTGTGCGTCCGTGCGTGTGTGTGAAACTTGACTGCGTGTGCATAAGTGAGTTGGGTGTCAAATTTAGTTTTCTTCATTTTTTGTTTCATTTCAAACTTAAGTTGTCAATTAAAAAAAACAAAACACAAATGGTACGAGTATGTAGCAGAAATATTTTTCAATTATATTTTCCTAAAAATGAATCTTTAGATAATATTTTTTAAACTTCATATCTTTTAATGGTACAAAACATATTTACATGAAAAAAAAAACAAATGAAAGACCAACCAATATAGTTTTATATTTTAATATTATTATGACATGACTAAGTAGGTATAGATTGAGAAGAAAGATTACTATCTATTAAAGTGTGTCATAATTCGTAATGCAAATAGAATAATTAAAAATAATTAACAAATTATTAGAACCTATTGATTCAACAATTTCGGTCCCCCTCCCTTAACTACCGTATAAAGTATGGAGTATGATTCCTACACGTATTTACTTCCATTGCAACGTATGGACATGAAGTCCGGTTTCTACACGTATTAAGTTCCGTTGCAACGCATATAGAGATATAAAAAAAAATATAAAATATGAATAACCACACTCTTAACCGTTCTTTTCATTAATATTTGATTTTTTTCTCCCGTTGCAACGCACGGACAATTTGCTAGTCATTATAAAAGTTTACAATTACCTGTCCGTTTTAGATTCGAACGGTATCAAAGACGTGGAAAATTAAAAATATCCTGAATTATAAACATGCAAAGTCAAAATCCACCGGTACCGATTCATTTGCAATAACAGACGAAGCCACAACAAATGCGGGCCGACGGAGCCCACATGCACTCTTGGGCCTGCCAGGAGTCACATGTGAGGCCCAAGCGGCCCAGATGATGCGATTCCTCTCGAAAGCGTCTTCGTGAACTTGCACGGCACAGGGACTCGAGGAAGTCAGGACTCAGGAGCGAGAAGACCGAACCCCCACGCCGTGTTGGAATTGGTCCGTGCTCCGGCAGCGGCGGCGGCGGCGGCGGGAGGAGGAGGGAAGCGAGGGATGGCGCAGCCGAGCAAGGAGCCGTGCAAGAAGGAGGCGTGCGACATCCAGGCCTGCCTCTCGAAGAACTTGTTCGACTCTAGGAAGTACGCACCCCTTTGCTTCCCAAACCCGAAGACTTCACTTCGTCGGCCTATGGATAGTTTGTGATTTGGTTTACATGGATGGGATGGAGGCTGTGGAGCAGTAGAGAAGCTTTGGAGTCCTTTGAGACCTGGTGTTTACTTCCCAAATTGTGTGAGATTGATTAGTCTTGGCATGGTTTTTTAATATTCAATTGTGGTTATACTGTTCGTGAAATTTAATTAGGATGACTATGAACTTTTTTTTTAGTTTAGATTATATATGCTTCTCACTACTACTACTGCGATTTATTTTTTTTGTTGTTTATTTAGTCACAGCAGTAATTTGACCTATAGAAACGTTAGGATTTTCAGTCGACATTGGGGGTATTTGGCAACTACGACCTTTTTTTTTTTATCAAATAATCATTGTGTTTGTCACCAGTACAAAAAACAGTGGTATTTGAATACTTCTGTTTGTGGATATTGTCAGGTCTTAACACACAAGCATACATTTAGTAACTGTCAATACTATGCATATGATTTTTTTTAACCATGTAGTAGTTAAGTATATGGGATTTTATGAAATTATACTCAGGTGTGCAGTGTGCAGTGTGCTGAAGTTCCTGCTTCTTTTATTTCTTCAGGTGTGTGAGAGTTAGGCCCTGTTTAGATGGAACCCAAAAACCAAAAATTTTCAAGATTCCCCGTCACATCGAATCTTGCGGCACATGCATGGAGTACTAAACGTAGACGAAAAAAAAACTAATTACACAGTTGATCGAGAAATTGCGAGACGAAACTTTCGAACCTAATTAGTCCATAATTGAACATTTTTTACCAAATAACAACGAAAGTGCTACGGTAGCCAAAAACCAAATTTTTTTGGATCTAAACGCGCCCTTATTCAGTTACTTCAGTCATGTTGTGAGCAGTGCGAGTACAAGTCAACACACTGTGGTTCCTTGTCCGGATTACTTAAGAACATTTCCAAGTGATGAAACAATACCGACATGGTTTACTGCAATCATTGAATAAAAGTAAGTTTCAAGACATTTAGAAATGCTTTGGTTACTACAGTTTTTGTTTCTGTTTCTGCATCAGAGGAACTGTTCTTCTCGTGTGCTTATGCTCATGCGAGCATCTCCAGTATGTGTCGCCTGCGTCATAACTCATATAACTTCTTTAAGCGATAGTTTCCATAAAAAAAACTTCAATCGATAGTAGTGAAATAAGTTGGTCCGTGTCAATTGGAGTCTGCTTGCACGTTTTCCGTTCATGTTGCTTGTTGCATGTACCATGCATGCTGTCTTGAAATCTTTGCGTCTGTCATTTCGGTGGCAATGACCCTTTATCTATGTATTGTTTATGCCTCTAAATATTTGTCATTTTTATTTATAGGTCGTTTGACTAGATTTGTATAACATTTGCAGCATTTGTATCCGTAAGTAAATTTATTATAAAAATAGATTCAACGATGTACCTAATAATATTAATTGGCTATGATAAGTATTAATAATTTTTATGTAAAGTTAGTCAAAGTTATTTCTCGATAAACAAGAATGATAATTAAAAAGATACGGATGGAGCAGTCAACAATATTGCTGTAACACCAGGGTCATATATCACAAGTTTTCTATTGCTTGGAATGTGTGTATTAATACAAGGCAAAAAATATTAGATCAGACGCTCGAATGAGTCCAAAGTTTTTTTTTATTTAGACAGACAATCTAAAGTGTGTGACCGTGTAAGGATATACTCACTCCATCTCATATTTCATAAAAAGTATCATTTTTGCTATTTATAGTATATAATTATTATCATTGGATAGATTGTTAAATATATTTTTACAATAAACTTATTTAGAAATAAAAATGTTGCTAATACTTTTTAAAAATCTAATTAAACTTAAGAAAGTTTGACCCCTATGAGTCCATAGCGACACTTTTACCAGACGAAGAAAGTAATGTTGCCCATTGCATGTAGGTTGTTAGCCTGAAGTAGGTCAAGCCCAATCCAGTGAAATAAAAAGGGGTTGGATATGCCAAGCCAAAGGGGATATTATGGTGCTTCTGCCTCTTCCTCTAGTCTCTCTCTCTATATATCGACATCTATATTGCTTCCCAAATTTATTTCTTCATTCTTTAACCCCTAATTGCTTGTTGAAGTCAATACCTCCCTCTTTACTAAGGTCATGTAACTTGCAGTTGAATCAAGCTATTATGTGAATTTTCCTTTGTTAATGATAAAATTTTGCTGTATTTGAAAATTTATGTAGAAATTATGTTAAATGGCTGTGGTGTGTGGGGGGGACAAAAGGGCGGCTTTGCCTCTTTGCTCCTTTTAGATAATGAATAAAATTCGGGTTCATACCTCTTTAAAGACGAGGCATCAGTCTAAAACTATTACAAAGTTTCACTCATTTCACACAATGTGTTTGACATTAATATCCAATATGAAAAAAAATAAGCCATCTATGGGAGGTGAAGAACTCAATCGCGCCCCCCTTGCTCTCGTACTCAAGCCTGCCATCAGCATGTGTGCTACCTAGTGTCATGAAGCTTGGCTTCAACACTGTTCCATGCATGTCACGATGACTTGCTGGCCTTTGTGTGGGTGGATCTAGCACTGGGTGAGAGATGAGACTAGAATATCCCTCCCACCATTGTGTGACGAGGCTATAGAGGTAAAATTGCACCTTGTGGAAACTTGAAAGGAGAGGCTAGCTAGATGCAGCTTGAAAACTTAGAAAGGAGAGACGAAAGATGAATGAGCCCATTGTAACATTTGTTTCTAGATCCACCAATTTATTTATTTACTCTCTTTAGAGAACCACCGTGACGCGGCCTCACCCTGGACACGTCACCGGCTTTTCTGTGCGCCGCCGGATGCTGCATCGGCGCCGTCGTACATGCCACAGAGTGCGCTCAGGCACACCGGCGGTTGACGTGCGGTGCGGGCCTGGCTGCTATGTGCCCCACCTGGCGGCGAAGGGGAGGTGCCGTGGGCCGGTCAGCACTCAGCACTGTGACCCACGACTGCTCCAGCAGGCCGCTGTAGAACGTCGATTGGCAGCCTCGGCTCCTATGGGCCCGAGCGAGGACTCGAGCCCCGAGCTAGCAGGTTTGGCGAGGAGTCGAAGTGTCGAACAGGACGCCAGCGGAGGGCGTTGCTGCTGTCCAAGGCTGTTGTCGATCTAGGATTGGTCGAGAAGTACGCGGGACCCACTCTTCAGAGAGCGGCTGTCTAGGTTCGGAGGCCGGCGCAGGCGCTCTCTCTCCCCCCTTTCGTTCTGCCGGCTTCAAAGGTGTGTGCATCCCGTCTTCTTCCGGCATTTTGGGCTAGCAACTGGTACGGCCAGCTCGCGCGAGTGTTCTTCGGGGTGAATATCATTGGTCGCGGCTGGTCCAGCCACGGTGGGGTTGGGGCAGTCGACGCTGCGCGCTGGTCCGGATGCCGTTGTTGCGGTGTGGGGGTGGGTCGGCGCTAGCGCCAACAGGGGGCCCTAGGCATGGCAGGCGCTGTGGGTAGTTTTGTGTATTGTTGCGGCATCTTGGTGGGGGCGTTCAGGCGTCAAAGGTGTTCGCTGGGGTGCTCGCACCTTAAAGAGCAGGGCTAGTGGTTACGCCCGCTTGCCGGCTGCAAGGAGCTCCACATCATCCATCTGCACAGCAAATAGTAGCGGGTCCCATCAATCTTTAATGCTTTTCTGCCATGTGTAAGAACTAGATTGAAGGAGCCCTCGCGAGTGTGCATTTCGCCCGCTTGTTGCCGCCGTCTCGCAATGGTCTGCTTTCTTCTCTCTCATGTTTTCTCTCTCTCCCACGTCGGATTCAGCCGGCTCTTCGCCGTTCACAATACTTGCTCTTAGGTGTTCGATGGAATGCGCACGGTCGTGCTGGTGCTGGGTGCATAGGAGTTGATGCTGTTGCCGGAACTCAGTCGTGGTGTTGCAACTCAAGGTGACAAGCAGCCCCTTTCTAATTAATTTGTATGTTGTTCTGCTTGGATTTGTCCAGGTCTATGCTGGGGCTAAGGGCCTTCTCGTGCTTCTCCTAGACGACACTGAACAACAGGTATGGTCTCCTAGGATGTTAGATTATTACCATTTTCTTTTTTGTATTATGTTCTTTAGTGCTTGCGGCGTGTAGGCTCCTCACATATGTTAACATTGTCATGGATTTTGTTTGAATTTCTTTTCTTCCGTTGCAAGGTGGTAGGGGTGTCTGAACGTCGGACCACTTACCCCTAAGCTCCGGATCATAACAAGTGGTCCGGTGGTCTTGACTTTTTTCGTGTCAAGCAGCAAGGGGCGTCGGACCACCCTCCGGACCTCTCAGCTTTTGAGCTCCGGACCATAGGCGAATGGTCCGGTGGCTCTGCTGAGAAAAGTTACCACGCGTCGGACCTCTCTCCTTAGTCCAACGGGGTAGTCCGGTGGTCTGGTCCGGAGGCAGGGTGTTCACTGCTCAGTTTCGACAGTGGGCAGGAGTGAGCACCGGACCACCTTCCTTGGTCCGGAGGTGGTGTCGGACTGGTCCGGAGCAGGTCGTCCGGAGGTCAGGTGCTCCCTGCGTTGGTTTGTCTCGGCGGGTGAAGGCGTCGGACCTTAGCTCCGGACTACTCGCTATAGTCCGGTGGCTCTGTCTCAGCTGGTCTGACGGTTGCTGTTTTCGTGAGTTTTGCCTAGGTTTTTGCCTCTTTTCCCTAGGGGTCGAGAACCTACGTTTTGGGGTTTCCGGTGAGTCTTCCTCCACTGCCGGTGAACTCTAAATTCTCCGATTTCGTCTGAATCCCCCGAGCAACGGTTTGGTTTTTGGGAAGAGTGGCCCGAATATTTCGAGAGAAATTTGAGGCTCCCATTCACCTCCCCTCTGGTCGCCGTTCTTGGTCCTTCAATGTGCGGTCTGTTTCCTTATATTCTTTTGGCTTTGTGCTGTATGTGTGCTCTGTGCTCAATATACAAAAAAAATTGGGCATGATCATGTGATATTTTGTTTGCCTTTATTGGCTTGTTGAGAGAGAGATTCTGTTCAGAGTAGTAGAGAAATCCTCACGCAGATCATCTGCTATCATGTTTTGTAGGAAGTGAGCTGCATTTTCCTTTGTTGTTATGACAGTTTGCTTCATGTTTCGTGTCAGCGGGTCCTTGCTTTGTTTTGTTTTGTTTTTGGACAGTGCACCTCTGCCTGAGCAGTTGTGATGGCGTTTGATCTGCTTGTAGTGCTGCTTGTTGGTGGATTAATGAAAAATAATCAGGGTACAACTCATTTGCTTCTCTTAATTGGTCATTATTTGTTTACACAAAACTATTCACATGTCTGGCTTGTATGTGCTATGTAGATAACTACTATCCGAGTGCCAACGCAGCTGCAAGGTGGTATTTCAATCCTCATACAGCGGGTACTTTCTATCCACGTCGTTCAGGTTCAAGTATGTGCATCTCTTTCTATAGTTCTGTTCTCCTCGTGTTTGTATACGGGTAATGGGTTCTCTCTGTTTCTCTGTGAAGATATTAGATTTGTTTTGTTGCTCCTGATGGCATCGATGAGTCTGAGATGATCTGTTTTGGAGATGTCCGTCAAATTGTTGGAAAGCCGGTTTAGTAGCTCCTCAGAACAACCACACCCGCCAGTCTGTTGCCAGCTGGCATCACAACCATAATTTCACGAAGATTCACCTTTGAACTGGAGTGATTCATACTCAGCAGAGCTACTATAGACAGGATAAAACTTTTCAGGTGGCTTCGGTGGTGACGGCGTACGGCAACATGAGCCTGCTCCACCTATTGCTTCAAATGGAGGTGGTGTTCCTCTGGACAGCAGTGCACATTGCTCCGTCTGTAGTTGTTGCCGATGAAGTCGTTCTTCCATCTTCGTCCACATCGGAAGGTGAACACTCTTTGGCATCGCTTATCGGTGTTAGCTGCCTACTTCCTTTCACGGTTTGTCTATTCTGGCTTCTCAGGATATTTTTCTGTTCTAGCGTGTTTGACCAGAATTTTTTTACCTGTTTTGCAGACTCCACCTCTGAATGTTGCTGTCAGTCACACGCCACCAGTCAAGCCATGATCAGAGTATGAGTACTTCTATTTCCTTGCTACAGATTTCACCGTCGTTTGCATGGAGGACTAACAGTCTCGTGCTTTTAGGAAAAGATGCACGCCCTACAGCTCGCAGGAAGTTGATGTTTGGCGGCTCAGCAGCTGTTATGACAAGGTCTGCCTTATTTCCATTTCGTGCTTTAGTTTGTTCCCTTTGTTCGTCAAGACACCCTTTGTATTGTATGTATGTTTTACTTACTACCAGACTAGATTGGTAACTGTGTTATGCTGAGCTGATTTAGATCGTGGTCCATGGCTTCTGTTTGCTGATAGGTCGATTCTACGGCTGGTGATGCCTCCGGCAGAGAGGAAGTTGAAGATGGAACGGTTAGCCCAACACTTGCTAAGGCTGATATTCCACTGCTGGAAGAGTGCATATATTTTCTTGCTCTATTGGCTTAAGATCTTGAGTCTTGTTCTTGAAAAAAAATAGCTTATTGTCATGGCATTCTAACTCTATGACAGTGTGCCCCTGGGTGCCAAGAATGAGGAAAAGACGCTCACATGCAACCGTGGGCACATCAGGCTGGCTAGGTATGGTACGACCAATCCCTCCGAGTGCTTACAGATTCCTTTCCTCTAGATCAGTATTTTCTTTTCGAAACATTTCTTTTGTGTAGGTGCTTGAAGCCGTGGTGTTCTTTTGCTTTGGTGGGATCACTGCCGAAGATAGCGGACGATGACTTCCCGTTCTTTTACGGATGTGTCGTGGTACTGATGAAAATGGTTGAGGAAGCCTTCCCGTTATTTTGTTGATGCATCATAGTGCTCAAGATGGTGGAGTATTTCTCGCCCTTTTGTGGGTGCGTCATAGCCCTTCATCCTATCTCGATGATCAGGCGTGAAGAACTTTGAAGTTGGGAGTCTGATAGAAGCCAGAAGCTTGGGTACAAGTGATACGGCATTGCCACTTCGAGGATCAGCTACTGCCACCTCTTGAACGTTGGAGTCTTAGAATTATACCGCTTATGATGCGCCCCTCTGCGTTTGGATTCAAACTATGTGGTTCAGCCTGAATTGTACTCTTCGACTCTTTTGCACTACTACAGAAACGGCAATCACTGCCGGCCCATCACTGCCGGTTTTGTTTGGGCCGGCAGTGATGCCCCTTCACTGCCCTTCTTCCTCTGACAGGCCCTCAATTATTGGGGGCAGGGGTTGAATCGGTAGTGAAACACCACATCACTACCGGCTCAAGTCACCAACCGACAGTGATGTGGTGTTTCACTGTCGATTCGTGGCTGGAACCGGCAGTGAAACGTTGTACAATATAAGGCACGCGAGCTCCTCTCCCTCCTCTACCCCAACAGTGAAGAATAGTGCGTGAGGAGCTCCATCTCTCCATTGTTGCGGTTGGTAAAATTCTTGATCTTCATTGTTAGCTCCTCTTCACTCTTGGATCCTCATGTCTTCTTGCTCTTGGTTAGTAACAAACATAATTCTTTAGAATTGTTGGTTTACATTGTGTCAATTTGTGTTAGAGCTATGCTAGTTTTCATAATCAAGAACAGAGATGTTGCAATTTATGTCAATTTTTTGTAGCTTTTAGATCCAAAATTATTTAGAAAAATTGTAGCACTTTGTTTTTATTGAGTAATTATTATATAATCATTGAGTAGCTAGGTTCGAAAGATTCGTCTCGAAAATTATGGATAAAAATTGTAATTAGTTATATTTATTATTTACATTTAATATTCAATACATGCATGAAAGATTTGATGGGATGTGGAATAGATTCGGTATTTATTACTTAGATTTAATACTCCATGCATGCATTTAATACTTACATTTAATACTCCATGCTTCCATTGTTATCTATTTGTTCTCTTTATTTTTATAGCGCGATCAAATTCAAATTATATCGAAGAATATTGTTCAAAAATGCTTTTATTAATATGTTCCTATGTTTCCTCTGCTCTGCCCATCTTATTTTATCAGTGCAAACATGGCTCGAGGGTGGATGTACGATCTGTCACATACAGACCCACGATACTTGACGAGCATCGACGATTTCATCAAGCGAGCTAGAGTCAATGCTGGGGACTCACATCTTGTATTCTGTCCATGCAAAGACTGCAAGAATACGAGAAAATGGAGCGACGTGGAGCATATACGTTTGCACTTGATCACAAGGGGGTTCATGAGAAACTACACGATTTGAACTTTGCATGGGGAGGTTGGTCAAAATGTTAATGATGATGTGCTCATGCCTAGTGTAGCATTATTGCATGTTCATGATTACACAGAAGATGTGCCTACCAATGATGATGTGTTTGTGAATATATTAGCTGACAACATTGAAGAAAATGATGGTATTTCATAGCTTCTACATGATGTGCATGGGGGATTCCTTAGTGCTTCACAGTTGAAAAAAACTGGAGATGATGAGAAAGGATGCAAAAACACCATTGTTTCCGGGCTGCCCAAATAAGCAAACTGGAAGCCAACATCATGCTATTGGAGTTCAAATCAACGAATGGGTTGAGTGATAAAGGCTTTGATAACTTGTTAGTTATACTACATAAACTGTTCCCGGAGGCCGAGTTAGCAGAAAAGACTTACCTTGCGAAGCAAATGATTTGCCCAATTAGCCTCGAGGTTGAGAAAATCCACGCGTGTTCCAACGACTGCATATTGTACCGTGGAGAGAAATACAAAGACTTGGATGCATGTCCCAAGTGTAAAACTCCCCGATACAAGCAAGGGCCATCAAATGATGGAAGCAAGACCAGAGGAGGGTCAGTAAAGTCCGTGTGGTATTTTCCTATAGCTCCACGAGTGCACGGATGGGATGAACCTGTTTGACCAGGTGAGAAACAAGATTGTAGGTGTCGGCGGAGTGACAGACGAAGAAGAGTACAAAGGTTATGAAGAAATGACTCCTTTTGGGGTGGACGTTACCCTACATGTCCTTGAAGAGGGTGACGAACCTACTTACCTCGGGAGTGATCATGATGAGGCCATCATCGTGCCTGCACCGTGAATTGTTAGAGTATCATAAACTATGTAATCCTTAATGAAATGTTGTTTTAGTAATTTGAGATCATATGGAGTTTTAGAGATTGTTGAGTTGTACCACGTTGTTGATTGATGTATGCCATGTCAAAAGGGATTCCAAAACTATAAAGAATTAGACCTTGAGTGTATAAGCAATAATGTAGAGCTCCTCAAAACTAGCAAAAGTTATGTTGGAATATTTTCAACTTCTATTCAAATTTTTGGAGTAATTACAAAGGGGGTATTTGAATTTTAAACCCTTATTCAAATTCAAACTGGAATTTAAAAACTATAAAGAATTAGACCTTGAGTGTATAAGCAATAATGTAGAGCTCCTCAAAACTAGCAAAAGCTATGTTGGAAGATTTTCAACTTCTATTCAAATTTTTGGAGTAATTACAAAGGGGGTAATTGAATTTTAAACCCTTATTAAATTCAAAATGGAATTCAAAAATATAAAGAATTTGAATATGCTACTTCAGCAAAAGTTGTAGAGAATTAAAAATTATGCAACTTCTATGTTTGGAGTTTTTCAAGTTTTAGTAAAAAATCAGGAGTAATTTGAATTCTAAAGCAAAAGACAGATTTAAAAAAATACACACATCACTGCCGGTTGTAGAGGAACCGGCAGTGATGTGCCTCTATCACTGTCGGTTCCCTCATCACTGCCGGTTCGTCTTACAAACCGGCACTGATAGGGCACATCACTGTCGGTTTGTAATAAGAACCGACAGTGACATGCCACCCTATTTAATGAACTGCCGCGTGTCCGAAAATTTCAGACGCGCGCCCGTTCCACACTTATCCATTCTGCTCGAGCCCGAGCTCGCCACTGCGCGCCGCCGCCGCCCACTCGACCTCGACGACCTCGACGCTGTGAGGAGCTCCCGCCATTGCACACCGCCGCCACTGCCTGCCGCCGCCGCCCGCTCTGCTCGACACCGGTAGCTCGACGCCGCTCTGGACGCCGGCCAGCGACCTCGCCCGCGACGGCACCCAGGACCTTCACCGCGACGGCCAGCGACGTCGCCAGCTACCTCGCCGACACCTAGGAGCTCGGAATCCGGCCCCCGACAACCTCCCCAAATCGATGGACGGCCAACACGGAGGTAGGCACGACGGTGCCGACGGCGCCCGCGGGAACTACGGCCAAGACGGTGCGTACGGCGACGGCGGCCATACCCGAGATTTCCTATCCCCGGAGGCGCCCTCTCCTCCTGGATTTCCCTACAACCACGTCTACCCCCCCGCGTATGGCATGTCTTCATACCCTCCCATACGCGTACCCGCACGCAGCAGGAGGGGTACCCTCGGGTGTCGTGGCCCGCGCGCTGGCCGAGGACTCGGCGGACCCGCGTTCCTGGGTGGCGGATTTGCGCACGTCGGAGGCGGGTCTGCGTTCATGGGCGGCCACCCTGCAGCAATGCTCGCCGGCGGATCTGCGTTCATGGGCGGCCACCCTACGGCAATGCCCGCCGGCGCATCAGCGTTCCACGGCGGTGGATCAGCGTTCCAAGGCGACACATGGGTGTTCCAGGGCGACGCATCAGTGTTCCAGGGCGACGCATCCGTGTTCCACGGCGGCTACGTGTCCCCCACACCCAACGCGGGTGGATTTGCAAGGGGAGCAGCTCGCGGAGGCAGGCGTCGCAATGGCCGTCGACGACTTGGGGTATACATCTCCTCACCTACATGTTTTTGTTCCTGCAAACTCAATACTGTGCAAACTCACTTCTGTGCACCATTCCGTTCATTTCGTACCGTTGTTACCCGTCGTTTAGGAGGACACCCATAGGGGTCATTGGACACCTGAGCTTACCAAGCAGTTTTGTGAGATGTATTGCAGCATAATGGACAATGGGAACGACAAATTCCTACGGGGTAAAATGACGCCGCGCAGCTGGGAGGAACTCTCAAACAGGTTTTTCGTGGCCACCCAAATTTATCATGACATTGACCAATTCAAGTACCTGTTAAAGAAGCTGCGGACGAAGTGGATCTTCATCGACGCAAAGTTGAGGAAAGGCTCTGGGTTGGGCCGCGGTGATGCCACCATAGCTGAGGCGTTTGAGGAGTGGTGGAATATGGCGACTGCGGTTAGTATTCAAGAGAACACATGCCCAGTGCCTTGTTTTAGTTTGCATTGTATAATGTACATTGAAACAAGTAAACTAATGCACTCAACTTTTACTAGGACAACCAAGACTTGATGGCACTAAGGGATGGGATGCCTGAGTGCCTTGACGAGATGGATAAAATGTTCACTGACTTTGTTGCTGATGGTTCCACCTCGTATGCCCCTGGCCAACATATAGTACATGACATTCCCAGTGATGGTGCTGAAGACGAAGACCAACAAGAGGCAGATGATGAAGATGTGGCCACACCGGTTAGCGTTGGTAGCAAGAGGACCAGCAGCTCACGCAGCACCCCTAGCGTACACAGCACAACAAGCAGTCCCCACAAGAAAGTTAAGAGCCCAGTAATGAGGGCCATATGTGAAAAGATTGGGGGGCTCACTGCAGCAATTGATGATGGGCGTGGCTACTTCAATGACACCCTCAGGATGCATGAAGCGCAACGTGAGGCAAAAGAGCAGCGCAAGAGGAAAGAGGAGGTGGACTAGGTGGCCCTCATTATCAGATTGGCTAAAGAGTGTGGCTTCACTGAGAGCGACCCAGAATGGACCGGTTTCCTGAACTTACTCGAGAATGAGAAGGCCATCATCTGGTTCCTCCAGAATGGTGTTGAAGGAAGGAAACAGACCATCAAAGCCTACGCGAATCGGGTCTAAACCTTCTCAACCATTCATGTATCGTTCGCAGTGTTCGTAGAGGTAGAGCTAAGTTTGTGATGGGTCTGTTCTGTTAGTGATGGGTTTATGATGTTTGTGTGTTGGACCTATGCATGTGTGTTATTTGAATTCGAAAGATGTGTGTGTTGGGAGTGGTTTGAACTGCTATGTGTGTTGGGCCTCAATGTATTTTTTTGTTATTGTAGCTGACAGGATCCAGCTTCTACTAATGAGAGCCTTAATATATTTTTTTGTCATTGTTGCCGACAGGATCTAGCTTCTACCGTTGGTAGGAACACGTCTGCGGGTGAAGTGCATGAAGAGGCTGAGGACAGTGAGGAAGAGTTTGATGCGCTCCTACTAGCCACCCTCCAACATGAACAGGCTGCTGCCCATGCTGCATTGTTAGGTATGTCCACAGTTGCCATGTATGTTGAGAAGTATTTCACCAGATCTGAGTATAGGGTTGTACCACCTGGTATAAGTGGTGAGGAGTGGGTTAGGAGGAACCTTGGCAATACGCAGGATTGCCATGACATGTATAGAATGACCCCCAAGCTATTCGACAAACTCCATGATCTGTTGTTAGAAAAGTATGGCCTGACAAGCAGTGACAAGTCTACCACAATTGAGGCCTTAGGGATGTTCCTTTGGATAGTTGGAGCTCCACAATCTGTTAGGCAAGCTAGGAATATATTTCAGAGATCATTGGGAACGGTACATAACATGTTTATGAGAGTGCTGCGTTCTGTGGTGAAGCTAGCTGATGATTACATCAAACCAAGAGACCGACGGTTTAGAACCATGCATTCCAGACTGAACAACCCTAGGTTTTATCCCTATTTAAAGGATTGTATTGGGGCAATTGATGGCACTCATATCCCCTGTGTTGTGCCCAAAGCTCTTGTGAATCAGTACATGTGCCGTAAGAACATAACAACCCAAAATGTTATGGCTTGCTGTCATTTCGATTTGATATTCACATTTGTCAATGTTGGTTGGCCTGGTTCAGTTCATGATATGAAGGTTTTTGATGATTCGCTGTCTAAGTTTGCAAATGTGTTTCCAAAACCACCTACAGGTACTTAACTATCTGTTGTGTCTGTACACTTCCTAATTAGATGTATTTCATACTTATAGGTGCTTCCTGATGCAGGGAAATTTTATCTGGTGGACTCCGGGTATCCCAACCGTCCAGGGTATCTTGCGCCCTTCAGGACCACAAGGTACCATCTCGAAGAGTTTCAAAACGCAGAAGAACCACAAGGTAAAGAAGAGTTGTTCAACTACGCACACTCGTCACTTAGAAACTGCATTGAGCGAGCCTTTGGAGTGCTCAAGCAAAAGTTCAGGATACTGATGAGTGTCCCGAGTTATGGTCTAGAAACACAAACACATATAATAGTTGCATGTATGACACTTCATAACTTCATCAGGTTGAGTGAAGAAGGGACCGACACTTTGCTCATTGTGACCGTGATCCAAACTATGTGCCGGTTGTTGCTTCGGTACAACAGTCAGCAACTGAGGAGGCAACTATTGTGTTAGATAACCAACAGATGAACAAATTCCGCGATTCGATTGCATTTCAAATGTTTCATGGCGGGCAATAAATGTGCGTTGAAGTACATGGGTGTCACACCCGGATTTAAGAACAAAACCAGATATACCCTATATGTGAGCCCAGGAAGTCAAATCCCACATATAGTCACAGAACAAGATAATATCAAAAGACAATACTTAATTATATAACATATATGGTTAAAGGAATAACCTTAAGAGAGAGCAGACAGCGGAAAAGCACTCCGATCTTCAGGTGAAGACTCCACTCCACAGGGACCAACTGACTGGTTGATCACAAGCCTAACTCTTCCAACTCTTGCAAACTGGTACCCATCCGGGATTTTTATCCAAGAATTGAAAAGAAAAGAACAAGCATAAGTACTTTCGTACTCAACAAGAATATATGGGGTTCATGAGGCTCAAAAAGGTATGACACGGGTTTAACTGCATCAGCTTTTATGTTGTCATAATTTTAGCATTATGGTAGCATCAAAGTCATCAAAAACCCAATATCCCTATGATCAAGTGAACCGGAGTTAATGCTTATATGAACAAGTAACAATAATAAATCACCGATAACAACTGATGAATCATGACATAAGAACATCACATAGCAAGGAGCCCAAGCCACTCTTAACCGTGAGCACGGCTATCATGATAGTTTTTAACTCTGCCCAGAGGTGTACGCCTTTACCCATAAGAAGTGAATTGCCCTTTTTCCCGAGGTAGCTATTCTCTTACCCACTTCCGAGGTGGGCCAGCAGGGTTCACTACGAGACCTTTCACAAGTTCCACTAGAAAGCAACAACCCGCTACAAGTTCCCTCAACAAGATTCCAGAAGACACACGCAGCGCTTCCGAAAATCTCGGAGCACTTCATGCGCCCTTTCAGGTAAGTTGCCACAAACTAACAAAAGCCTAGTACTGAGTCAAGCCAGAGCCCATTAGCTTATGGTGGTACTGTTTTCTCGGGGTAATCTCTTACAGAAATATTCCTATGAGTGAGAACACAGGTGTGAGTTCCTGGTGTTCCACCTATGGTCCACGTTGCTAAAAAGTCATCTTTTATTGTGAGTTCACATATTCATTAATCAAGTTTACATGATCATAGTGGTTCTCAAAGAGCACTAGCTTGATCTACCCAAATGCATAAATACCCAGGGTAACAAGGTATAAGGTACAAAGCTAGGATAATCCTTACAGGGTAACAAGGAAACACATGCATATGATTATTTAATGAGGATCATGAATAGGACAACAAGGATAATCCCATGTATACTTGCCTTAAAAGCTTAGATCCTTTGCTCAACTGCTTCTCAACTTCAGACGACTTCTTCTTGATCACCAACGCAAATCTCACCGGTTGGACGACAATTAACCAATCACCACTCAAGCAACTGGACAATCATATGTAGCATACAAACATGGCTAAATTAGAACAATACACCAATCAATAAAAAGGATTTAAAGAAAATCTACGCAACTCTACGATCACACAGTCGTGAAGATCACACTAAACGGGTCTACGATGATCGAGAAACAACTAACGAAAGATTTATTTTTATAAAGAAGAACAAAAGCTTTATCAATTTTATAACTATATAAAAGAGTGAGTAAAGTATTCCCAAGAAATACTTTAGTTAGATTAGGTCAAACTTGTTTGTTTTGAATTTCGAAAACGGAAGTTGAAAGCATCGTCATTTTATGTGTAAAACAAGTTATAAAGTGGTTAATCAAATTAGGATTTGATCTCATGAAAATACAGAGCTTTTAACATGGTATTAAAGATCACTAAAGAAAAGGTTACGTCGATACGAAGCCAACGCAACTTGAACGGAGCGAAACGGATTTGAAACGGAAAAGATAGAGATAAAACAGGATTTTGAAAAGACGGGATTAAAACATTACCAGAATAATTAACTTTGATTTTCAAAAGTAATTAACATAAATGAAAACTGTACCATTAGATAGGTTGTGAAATTACGGATCTAACGCAACTCGTTTGGGCCAAAACGGAGCTAGAACGGGGAAAATATAAGCATTTGAATAGGAGGTGGCAAATTTGTAAAAGGAGAAAACGTATTTTGGGAAAAGCCGATAGGGTTTACGTTTTCAAAGCGAGAGAAACGTAAAACCGAGAGGGCGCCAAAGGATCTGCGGTGGGGCTGACGGCTTGCCATGTGGCGCTCCTTTATTGGGCGGGTCCACGGGAGCAGTGTGGACGGCCTGCGGGGCTCTGGTCCATGGGTCCACCATGGACCGGTGGGCGTACCGCTTCAGGGTTCTAATCCAGACCGCCTGTGCGAGATCGGACGGTCCAGAGCGAAGGGGAGGAAGGGCGCGGCGTCTGGTCGTCGGGGCGGCGCTCCCGCGGCGGCGCAGAGGGGAAACTCGCCGGAGTTCATGGTTACGGGGATCCCGAGCTCCACTGGTCGAAAGGAGAACACCGGGAAAGAGAGGGGAGAAAGGGGAACTCGTCTGCGGGGTTGGTTGAGGCCAAGACTGGCTCAGCGAGGCGGGCCGAGCACGGTGGCGGCGCGACGGCGCTGGTGTGCGTGCGCCGGTGTGCAGAGAACGAGAGAGGGCAAGAGGACGGCACCGAGAGGTGCAACGTGCGCGTGCGAGTGCCGTGAGTCGCTTGAGTGAGGCGGTAACGCTCTGGCGTGGGACGACCACGACGGCGCCATGGCCGGTGCGTTCGACGTGCGTTGATTGCGCGGCTACGGTGTGCTAGCAGTGAAATTGGAGGCACGGGGATGGAGAGGAGGGTACCGCGAAGGTGCTGGAGTGATTCACAGGGTTCAGAGAGGCTCCGCAGGGACTGTCGATGACCAGCGGCGATCTGCGAAGGGGGAGACGCACGGTGAGTGCGGGTAAGAAGATACACGGACTGAAAGCGATCGGCGAGGAGCGTTACGGACTCACAATGTCAATGCGAAGCTCCGAATGCTCTTGATGGCGTCGTCGATGCACTGGAACGGCGAGAACGCGGCGGCGGTGACGTTCTGCGGCGGCGGCGTTCTGTGGCTAAGAGCGGGCGAGGGGACGGCTCTGGTGGTTTGGGTGAAGGCGGAAGAGGTGCGGGGCGGCTTAAATAGCCCCGAGCAGAGCTGGAGAAGGAAGGAGGAGGATTTGAAGAAGGATTCGGTGTCGGCGGATATGGAAGGCGGCGTCGGTTTCCATCCGAGCAGAAGACGGCAGCGGCGGAAAAAGGAAAGGGGGAAGGGAAGAGGGAAAGGGCCGTGGCGGCGGTGCTTGTCGACGAACCACGGCTCCGCGTCGGGGAAGGAAATCCTGTTCGGATTTTCGTGCTCGGCAGATACGGGGATCACCGGCACAGAGGAAAGGAAAGGGAGGAAGGGAGAAGAAAGGAAGGAGGAAGACGCAGCTGACTAGTGGGGTCGGTTGGTCAGCCAGAGGGAGGAGAAGGGAGGGGCGTGTCGTCCGGCTCGGCTGGCTGACGGGTGGGACCCGCATGTCGGCGCTTCCACTGCGGCAGGGCGGTTGGGAGGGAGAACTGGGCGGGGGGGTTGGCAGGCCGGCTTGGTCTGGGCCGACCGCGAGAAAAGGAGGGAGGGGGAGTGCTGGGCTGGTGGGGGGGGGGGGGGAAAGAGGCCTGCGGGCCAGGAGCAGAGAAGAGGGGATTGGCCCTTTTCTTTTTATTTTCCAAATTTTCAAACTCATTTTCAAAACCAAATTGAATTTTGAAACTTGAAACCTCATTTGAAAAGTCAGACAAAGCAAACATAAATCCAAGGGCATGTATGCTTCAAACATGTTTCTACTAAAAAGAAATTTTAATTTTATAAAAAGTTTTATTTCCCTATGATTTCATGAACACCAAAATTCATAAATAAAACATTTTATTTCTATTTCCATAAAATAACTTTTAGGGTGTTACAATGGGCGCTCAAATAAATCATATGTTTGAAGGTTTGTTTGAAGCACCGGTGCTGGTTCACAAACTGATGTAATTGTTGTAACAGTTTTGTGTTGAATAAATAATTATTGTAACACTTTGCTCGTTGTTCCCTAAGATGCAAAAGAAATGGAGAGAACCATTCAGAAATGGTTTCTGTAATATAATGTTGATGGTTAAAAATAAGTTTAAGACACATCTATGAATTTCTGTAATATAAATATTGATGGTTTCTGTAATATAATGTTGATGGTTTCTGTAATAAATGTAAATTACAAAAATTAAATCACTGCCGGATCACTTAGAACCGGCAGTGATATCCTACATTCACTGTCGGTTGGGGTGTCAAACCGACAGTGATGACGCAAGCATCACTGCCGGTTGGTGTTACAAACCGGCAGTGATGGCTCAAACATCACTGCCGGTTGGTAACACAAACCGGCAGTGATGCTTGCGCCATCACTGCCGGTTTGGCATAACCGACAGTGATGGCTTGGGCTCATCACTGCCGATTCGTCAATGCCGGTTCAAAATCCGTCACTGTAGGAGGGTTTTGAACCGGCACTGATTGCCGTTTCTATAGTAGTGTTGCTTCAAGATATCAAGTGTTTCTTGCTTTTACGGTCGATTTACTTGCTGGGTCCCAACCCGCGCGCAAGGGCACGCCATATCAGATATCACTAGTAGGTAGGATACATGCACATGCATGCCTCGTTCCCATGCGTGACACCACCTACAAATTTACGTGCATGCTCCTTGAAAAGCTTGACCAATAAAGTAAACTCATAATGACATTTTACATGGTAGAAACTTTATTTAGAAACAATTGGCCACTGGCGTAATGTCACATCCGGCCCGTTTGGCCCGTAGTGGCCCATGTGTGTTAATGAGATATTGTGGAGGGTTTAGTCCCACCTTGGTTGTTTAAGGTGGGATAGACCAACATATAAGGCTTCTAGAGTCCATCCCACCACCCCGGGTTAATCCTTTTAAGCGAAGCGAGGACGAAAGCTTAAGTGGGATGGTGGTGGGTGTGGTTCGCTCAGCGTGCAGAGTGGATCTGAGCCGTTTGGACTCTGGGGCGTTACAAATGGTGTAACACCCAAATTTTGGTTTGAATTTTAAATAATAGAAAATGATTTAATTATGGAATTGTGTGAGCATTTCATTTAGTGGATTATTAAAAATTCTTAGAAATAAAACTTATTCTAGTTTAGAAACTTGTTGATGCATTCATGCAGTTGCATATTTTCCTTGCTTGTTTGAATTTACAAAACTCAATTTTCAAATGGTTACAAATCTGTTTTTTTTGAAATGATTTTGGAAAAGAGAAATAAAAAGAAAAAAAAAGAAATGGGCTTGATCTCTCTCTCACTTTCTGAAACCAGCCCACCTCTCTTTCTCCCTCCCTCACTCTTTCTTCGGCGCGGCCCAGCAGGGAACCGGCCCAGCCCGAGCTCCATCACCCTCCCCCTCTCACTGACACCGCAGGGTCCACATGTCGGCGCCGTTTCTCCTCTCCCTTCTCTCCCTTTCTCTCTCTGATCAGCCGGGCCCGCGTGTCGGATTCTTCTTCTTCCCCTTCTCTCTGTCTCGCGCGATGCGGAGTACCGCAACCGCCGCGACGCACGCAGCTCTCCCTGCTCGCTCGAGAACACGCGTGGACACGTGGAGCACGACAACCGCCCACGTCCCTCAACCTCTCTGCTCTCTCTGTGGCTTGGCCCCACTCGACAGCAGTCGTCCACCTCCCGCCGAGTTCGGAAGTGGAGAACCGCAACCACCGCGAGCCCCGCTCCCCACTCGCCCACGTCCCGAGCTCTCGCGCCGGTTTCGCAACCAACCCCCCCCTCATCCAGCGCTCTGCCCTGAGCTATAAAATGGAGCACCACCCCTCTGTTTCCCCCTTTCCCCTCTGAGCACCCAGAAACGCGCCGAACGCCACCGTCGTCGCCGTCGACGCTGAAGAGACCACACCGGAGACCAAACCGCCTCGGTGAGCGTCGTTTGTCGCCCAGTTTCTCACCGCCTATCTGCGCGTCCTAATCTCTCTCTCTGTATCTCTTCGGTGGGCACAGAACACGTGTCGCGAACGCGGAACTCTCGGACGCCGCTGCGACGCCGACCGCCGCGCCTCGTCGTCAAGCCACCCCGAGCCATCTCCGTCCTATTTGAAGTCGCGGTGAGCTTCGCCTTCACTTCTTCTCCCTCCCCGAGCTGTTAATTCGGTGAATCGTGCCCTCTGTGGCACTGGCCGCATGCGAACCGTGCCGCCGGCCATGGCGCCACCGCGGACAGCACACACCGGTAGTGTTCAGTCGTGTCCGAGCACTTCTTTAGCACCGCACTGACACACTGCACGTTCCTAGCCCTTCAATTTAATCTCTACGGCACTGTTTCGACCTGCCCGCGTACACAGATCGAATTCGATCATGGCGCCGCCGCGGACGGCTCTATTCCGATGACACACAACCTCAACCGCACTCTCTGTTACACTCGCACGAGTCTGTAGGTCGTTTCGGTGTAGTTGGTTGAAGCCGCGGCAGTCGGGAAAGTCCTCCCCGTGTTCGCCGGCGTGCCAGAGCCGCCGGGAACCGTGGCGCCGCCTCTGTCCGTCTCCCCGCGTCCAACCGAGCACGCCATGAGCTTCGCCTCGTCCCCCTCTTTCTTCCCATGCGATCGGCTTTCGAAACGGGCACCGGACGAGTCTTTCCGGTGGAACTCCGGCGAGCCCGGCGCTCGGGAGCTTTGGCGCCGCCGCGCAGTTCTCTGCTCCGGCCGCCGTTCCCTCTCTCTCTCCCTTGGATCTGCTCTGAGCCGTCCTTTTCCCGATCTGCGGTTAGGATTAGATCAGCGAAGGGGTATGAGCCCCGGTCCACGGTGAACCGGTGGACCGCAGCGCTTGCTCGGGTGCACGCACTGTGCCGTGGACCGCCCTATCCCGAGCCGCCGCGTGGCAGCTCTGCCGACCCCGCGTCGCAGCGCTGGCGCATTTCCGGGTTTACGTCTTCTCGGTTCAGAAAACGTATTCCTTCTCGGTTTATTCTAATAATGGAAAATTCCTATTTACAGTTTTGCCACTGCAATAAATTGTTTATAAAGTCTTCATTTTAACTCCGATTTGGACGATTCGAGTTGCGTTAGGTTCGTAATGAAATTCTCTACATGTTAAAACATCTGTTGCTCATGTTTGAATTATTTAATTTCCATGATAATTCAAATACTAAAAATGCTCCTAGAGAACCAGTTAAATTCATATCTTTTGCGTTTTAAATCCGATTTTCGTGAAATTCGTGTTGAAATGATCGTAGCAATGCGTAGTATCTTTTTTATAAACTTTTTAACTCTGTTTATTGTTATTGGTGTACTGTTCTAATATTAGTTGTGTTTGCTTTGTATGTATGCAATTGGAATGCGTGTTGTTGCAATGTCGTGATCGAGTTCAGGCAGTGAGGAGTTTGTTGGTAATCAGGAATTCTTTGATCAGGAGTGTTTTGACCAGCAGGACTTTGAGAACCAAGGCAAGTATAGCATGGGACTTTCCTTGTTATCCTATTCACTATAATTATCATTTCATGTGCATGTGTTAATTTGATACCCGTAGTTTAATTCCCTAGAGTTGAAACCCTTCACCTTGATTCCTATGGGTTATGCATATGGATAGATGGCTAGTGCTTTACATAAACGAATGCTTTATCCCTGCCAAAGGTTAAAATGCTATGAATGAATTGGTGATCTTGTTATGGCAATTGGAACATAACTCTTTTAATAACTCACTGTTGGCAAAAGCTGGGACTGACAGTGCTTCCGTGGGAGCTACATGGCTCTGGCTTTAACTTAGTAGTAGGCTCTTTTCTAGCTCGTTAGCGGTTACCCGAAAGGGCGCATTAGGCTCTTGCCGAGCTGGTTATAGTGCGGCCTCTGTCCGAGTTTGAGCGTAGGCTGCGGGTCGTTATGCTACTCGGAAGGGGAGCTCTATCGCCCCTTGCCAATCCTAGCGGCCCTAACCTTGTTAGACGAGATACTATGAAAGGTTTCATAGTGAACCCCGCCCACTCACCTTGGCAGTGTTATGGGAGTAATTAACCCAGGCATTCGGGGCATCACGACTCACGGGTAAAGTTGCACAACCTCTGCAGAGTGTTAAAACTGATATATTAGCCGTGCTCACGGTCACGAGCGGCCCGGAAAACCGACGGATTAATTAATTAACTTGACCAACATTTATGTTCCTGTTGTCACCACTTTTATGATGATGGTTATGATTCTTTAAACCTTGGCAGTGGAAATAAGTGGGATAATTTGGGGCATAAGCATAACTTGATGATACTTGCTAATAAAACTTTGACCAACTAAAAGTGCTAAATGCTGTAAGCCAGTGTCAGCCTTTTGAGCTTCATAACCCCATGTTATACTGCTGAGTACGAGTGTACTCACGCTTGTTTTCTTTTCAATTTTGGATAAAAATCCCGGATGGGTAACAGAAGCCGGAGGCTATGAAGAGTTCCCTGAAGACTTCTAGGCTTGGTCAACCAGTTGACCTTTCCCTGTGGAGTGGAGCCACAAGAGCTAGTTTATCTTACTTGTTTTATTTATTCTTGTAATGGATATATGTTCGATATGTATTAAACTCTGTGATGGTACTTTGTAATTTGTGAACTTATGTGTGGTTTATTCCTGGGCACACATAATGTTATGCATCCTATTTCGTCCTTGAAATTTGGGTGTGACACGTAACAATGATACGAGGAAACAAGGAGAGGAGATCCACTCTCAAGTTCATAAAAACTTTCATTCTCAATAACTCAGGTCTCAGTACTTAAAGCATCTCCAAGAATTTGTCAAATCAACTTCATATATATCTTTTTAGCAAAACAAGAAAAAATATCCTCCAATAGTTTGGCAAATTGACTTGGCGAAGATGGCAACTTGCCATCCCCTGCCTCCGCATACGCATATACACGCGCAGCCTGGTTGGCATTGTGGCCTCCAGCGCCTAGACCTCGCTTCCCGCGCGAAGATTCCTTCGAGCAGGAGCCTCCGTCCTTTAGGCCTCGTTTGGTCAGGCTTCAGCTCCGGCTCCCCTGTAGCTCCGGCGGAGGAGTCCTGTCAAACGCGCTAGCCGGAGGAGCAGTTTTGGCCGTTCGCTAGAGGAGGAGCTCGGAATTGGGGCTTTGCTGCTCCGGCTCCGGCTCGTGCAAAGAAGCAACGCGTGAGGAGCCCAGCCAAACGAGCCCTTACTCTGATCCTACTTTTGCTAGTGGCAGTTCTTGTTTGGTAGAACCTGCTTTGCTGCTCATTCGAGTTTCTCTATGTTTGTTGTTGTTTTATGTGTGCTGCTACTATCAACTAATTCGGCACTATACTGAACAAAAAATTAATATACTGATTACACACTTTGAATCAAACAAAAAGGCCCAGGAAAAAAATTATGAGCCCTTTTTTTTACCAAGTCTTAAATAGAAAACTATCAGAAAGAGAGACTATTTTTTACCTGGCATATTGTTTTAGGAGTTGGCAAAACAAAAGATTTGCCACGCAAAATATAGCAAAATCTTCGATATGCTCTTATAAATAATATGCTACAAATAATATAAACCGACCTTAGCTCAGTTGGTAGAGCGGAGGACTGTGTCGCAGGTCGGAATTTTTTTGTCCTTTTTTTACATTTTTGCTTTAGAATTATTGTAGAGGCTTGTTAGAGACGTAACAGGTGTGAGTTAATGTCCTTTTTTTTTACATTTTTTCTTTAGAATTATTGTAGAGGCTTGTTAGAGACGTAACAGGTGTGAGTTAATGTAGAATCTCCATCATAGCCTCTTAGAGCATCTCCAACAGATATAGTAAAATAAATAGCTAAATTACATAGTTTAGCTTTTTTTTAAGAATATAGAAGTCCTAAAAAAAAGAGTTTTCCAATAGACTTGTTATTTCTCATCTTGTATGGGGAGCATCCACCATGGCCAGCTATTTCACAAGATGGCAAGCCAGACGCTTGCTATTGATGCACAATGAGATTTCATAGATAGCATACTTGCTATTATAGAAAATCAAATAGAAGATCTGTTGGAGTTCAATTTTTTCTATAAAAATCTAAATACAATACAGAACAAGGATAGCATATCTCTCGGAGATGCTACGCCATAACTTCTAAGAAAGATTTTTTTAAAAAATAATGGATAGAAATTCCAGCCTCTATGTTACATAGACAAGCCTTTTGGAAGACTATGTTACCGGTCTACCCCCTCTGTCTCTGAAAGAATATATTTCTGAAGTTGTCCTAAGTCAAAAATTTTAAACTTTGACCAAAAAAAGAAGAGTTTTCTAATAGACTTGCTATTTCTCATCTTGTATGGGGGGCATCCACCGTGGCCAGCTATTTCAAAAGATGACAAGCCAGGTTCGCTTGCTATTTATGTCCAATGAGATTTTAAGGGTAGCATACTTGCTATTATAGAAAACCTAGCATATCTCTTGGAGATGCTAGCCATAACCTCTAAGAAAGATTTTTTTAAAAAATAATGGATAGAAATTCCAGCCTCTATGTTACATAGACAAGCCTTTAGGAAGACTATGTCACCGATCTACTCCCTCTGTCTCTGAAAGAATATATTTCTGAAGTTGTCTTAAGTCAAAAATTTTGAACTTTGACCAAATTTCTAGAAAACATATTAAATGTTATGATATCAAATTAGTATCATTAGATTTATCATGGAACATTTTTTACATGGTGCTTATTTAAGTCATAATTGTTGTTATACTTTTTTATAAAGTTAGTCAAAGTTAAAAAAAGTTTGATAAGCACGAATTCTAGGAATCGATTCTTTCTGGGAAAGAGGGAGTATGTGATTGTGTGATGATTCAAATCGTCAGTATCAAAATTTTAAAATGTAGACATGTGGAGTTAACTTAATACTCTCTTCAGACCCATATTATTTGACATTTAGATATTATTGTGCTTACCAAGAATTCATTAATTAGGGCAGAGTATTTCCTGTTTACCATTATTTAAATAGGGCCGCGCGTACATTATATTCTAGAAATTTTCCCAACTCAATTGGCTAGTGCAGTGAGGTTATTGCTGTGTGATGTTAGTGCTGATAGTTTTGGTTCGATACTCATCGCCCATGATTTGTTTTTTGCATGACACCGTAGTAAAAAGTCTACTTAACTCCCTCATCTATCTAGTATCGTCTACTTCATACTCTGAACTATAAAACTAGGTATTCCACCCTAAACTTTTCAAAACCGTTTAAATTAGCCCCTTATGCGGTTTTAGATGATGGTTGCTACAATAACAGTGGTTTTATTCTTTATTCTTTTTTATTTGTTTTTACTTAATCTTTAAAAAATCATTGTAAATCATAGGAAAATCATAAAATGAAAAATTCATTTTTTTGGACACCACATGAGTAAATCTAAACAATAGACATATAATATGGTATGTTTTAATACAAATTTTTTGTTGTAGCTTTACATTAATTAAAAAGCTAATTTTGTCTGTAATTAATTGAAATATTTCATAGCTGCAGCTTCTATGGTCCAATTTTGATTAAATTTTTATGGTGAGCTAATTATTACATACTTGAACTATAGTAAAATTTTCATACTCATTGGACCATGTATAACTTAGTTATAGATAAATAATAAATTTAACAAGCATTAAATTAGATTTTTCTATATTAAAGTTATGCTTTATCTATAACTAAGTTGTACATGGTCTAATGAGTATACAATTTTTACTATAGCTCAAGAATATAATAATTATCTCATCATAAAAATCTCACCACAATTGGACCACAGAAGATGTGGCTATAAATTATTTTAACTAATTATAGAGAAAATTGGATTTTTGAATTAATGTAAAGCTACAACAAAAACTTTATACTAAAACATATCATATTATATGGTCACTATGTAGATCTACTCATCTGGAGTTCAACAAAATTAGATTTTCCATTTTATGATTTTTTTATGATTTACTATGATTTTTTAAACATTAAGCGAAAACAAATAAAAATGAAAAAACAAAACCACCATTACCGTAGCAAAACCACCATTTCAAAACCGCTCGAGGGATAATTTAACCAGTTTTAAAAAGTTTAGAGGTAGAATACCTAGTTTTATAGATCAGAGTATGAAGTAGGCCCCACTAGATAGGTAGCACTAGATAGGTAGGAGGGTTAAGTGCCGCTGATGCTTGTTTCGTGTTTGGGCGCGACGAAGGCAGGTGTGCCGCGTTTGTTGCCCTTTTTTTTCCCCCAAATTTTGCGCGTGCGCGTGCGTTTGGACGCCTTTGCGCACTGCTTTTGTTTTGGCTCTCGAGTCTCGACTGGTGCACTGGTTGACGCTTCGGATGGTCATCTCGGTGTGCTTTCCTTGCTAGCCTGTGTATACACAGCACTCCGACGGCTCCTTTGCTTGCTAGTACTCCGTAGTTCAGAAACGAAGGAGCGCACACGTGCTGCGAGTTGAATGCGGCCGGGAGCGGAAACAGACGGCGTGATGATTGATGGGTCCGCATGGAGCGAGGGGGAGTAGAACATTAGTTTTTCTAAAAACCGGATCCATTGTTCAGGACGTGAGAGCAATCACAATGTTATCAAAAAGTAGTCCATAGAGAATTTAATATTTAGTATCAGATGACTGAAACATTGTAGAAGTGCTTCATAAGAAAGAAATAACAAAAGGTACCCATAGCACTATGGATAGCCCATAAGACAATAAAAAATACTAGTTGCATTGAGACAAGAAGCTGCTGCATATACTATTTGTGGGACCCAACATACACAACTAGTCTATATACATTGTGACATGAAACTTAACTATAGACTACCACTCATATGGACTAGTTGAACCATATATATTGTGGTTGCTCGAGTTTAGAGTAAGGTCATTCTCAGTGGGAGTTTTATATCATAGTTTTTAACATAGTTATATCTTTAAAACAGTGAGCATGAGTTTTATCCTTATGAAACTCTCTTTGGTTTCATGAAACTTTTACCATCTCTCTCGATCAATAGAGTCCCACGTAAGTATATTTAATGTCCACTAAACTTTAATGAAACCATTGAAATTGGTCTAATAGGTAATGAGAAACCTTTATACCAACCACAAACTTTCGGCTCGTTTTTTGTGGCATATAGAGGGAACAAAAAACAAAGGCCTAGGCTCACCACAGGCTACCGATACACAACCATATACTCCCTCCCTTAAAGCAAGTATTATAAGAGGCTGAGAGCTGGCTGGGATCCTACGTGGATGAAAGAGAGAGAGAGCAGGAGAGAGCATTACTACAAAAATCATTTTTGCTGCCACGTTGTATTTTTTTCACAGGCGGTTCACAATTTCATGATGCCAGTACAAAAAATAGGGTGGACCCAGCAAGAGAACCGCCTGTGTAAAACAATTTACACAGGCGGCTCTCCTATCTCTACCACCTGTGTAAATACCTGTATTTACACAGGCGGTTTACAATGACATCCGCCTGTGCCTGTGTAAATATCATTTACACAGGCGGCTGACATTATCAACCGCCTGTGTAAATACAGGTATTTACACAGGCGGTCCTCCTTACCAACCGCCTGTGTTAATGCTGCAATAAATTCCCTTCTTCCATCTCCAGACAAGAACAGTTACTCCCGTGCTGTGTGCACAGTGGCCGACACAGAAGTGGCGATTCCAAGGGGGATGTTTTGAACTTCATTTCTTTGGTGAGAAACTTTCAAAAGGTTAGTTAGTGTCGTTGCCGCCATTTTTTAGTGATTCTTTGGTTTAATTCTTGTATTGGAGGTGCTCTAAATCTAGGGTTAGGGTTCATAGCTAGGGCAAGAGAGAGAGTTTTAGCTATTTTTTTTGTAAATTCATAGTAAATTATATCTTGCTCGGATTATAGAAAATAAATACTTTTTAGAATTCTTGTGAGTAGATCTATGTAATAGAATACTTAGGGTTTCTGAATTAATTTACTAGTTAATGTTTTGTTAATTAGGGTTAGTTATTATTGTCTATACTTAGGGTTTGTTAAATAGGGTTAGTTATTATTTCATGTAGCTTAGGTTTTTCAATAATTTTTGTTAGTAATTGATGGTTTATTATTTAGGGTTAGATATTTCATGTACTTAGGGTTAGTTAATTAATTTAGTTAGTAATTAATGGTTTATTAATTAGGGTTAGTTAGTATTTCATGTACTTAGGGTTTGTTAATTAGGGTTTGTTATTTTTGCTTATACTTAGGGTTTGTTAATCAAGATGCCATATCCGTTTAATTAATTCTTATAATTAAAAAATGAGTTTAAATAATTATTTATTTTTTTTATTTTGTAAATTCTGTAAGAGGTAGGTTTTTATATCTATTTAATTGATGGAGGATAGAATCTTAGTATGAGGGATTATTTTCGTTTTGTTTTTAGAGTGACATACAATATTTTCCTAACTAATTACAGATAAATATGGAGAGGTCATTATGGATGTACAACTTATCAAGATTAGACCCATCTTATGTAGTGGAGGTCCAAAAATTTATTGATGCCGTGAAGATACATGCTCAGAGAACAAAGGCGAAACACATATGTTGTCCATGCGCAGACTGTAAAAATATTGTGGTATTTGACAATGTGGAAGCAATCACTTCTCATCTGGTTTACAGAGGATTTGTGGAGGACTACTTGATTTGGACAAAACATGGTGAGGGTAGTTCTACACCTTATATGCGGACAACTGACAACACTGCAAGTAACATCAATGTGGAGGGTCCAATGCCATATCTCAATGAATGTGATGCTATGCCAGATATCAATGAAACCCATCATGCTATGCCAGATGTCAATCAAACTCATAATTCTACGTCCGATGTTAATGAAACTCAGCATGTTAACACTGATGCCATTGAAGATGCAGATTTCTTAGAGGCAATAATGAACCGTTGTGCGGATCCATCAATATTCTTCATGAAGCGAATGGAAGCCTTGAAGAAGGCAGCAGAAGAGCCTTTGTACGACGAGTCGAAACGTTGTACCAAAGAGTGGTCGACACTCACGGGCTGTTCTTGAGTTTTTGACGATAAATGCTAGATATGGTTGGTCCGATGCTAGTTTCAATAATTTATTGCGTGTACTTGGAGACCTTCTTCCTAAGGAGAACAAAGTGCCTGCTAACACGTACTATGCAAAGAATCTAGTCAGTCCACTTACGATGGGTGTTGAGAAGATCCACGCATGTAGAAATCATTGTATCCTATATCGGGGTGATCAGTATAAAGACTTAGACAGTTGTCCAAACTGCGGTGCTAGTAGGTACAAGACGAATAAAGATTATCAAGAGGAAGAGAATGCAGACTCTGTTTCTTCAGGGAGGAAGCGAAAGAAGACGCAAACAAAGACTCAACAAGACAAACGTTCAAAGCCCACTAGCAATATCGAAGTGGACTATTATGCGTTGAGAAGAATTCCTGCATTGGTGATATGGTATCTCCCTGTGGTTGATCGTTTGAGGTGTTTGTTTGCAAACCCTGATGATGCGGAACTTATGACCTGGCATGCTTCTGATGAAAGGAAAGATGATAGAAAGTTACGACATCCAGCCGATGCAAAGCAATGACAAGAATTCGATAAGAAATATCTAGACTTTGCTAAGGACCCACGAAATGTAAGGTTTGCTCTGAGTACTGATGGAATGAATCCATTTGCCGAGAGGAGCAGCACGCACAACACGTGGCCAGTGATCATGACAATATACAACCTTCCTTCATGGTTGTGTCAAAAAAGAAAATATCTTTTGCTAACCATTCTTATTTCTGGACCTACACAACCTGGAGTTGATATAGATGTATTTCTAGAGCCCTTAATGCAAGAGATGCAAATACTATGGGAAGTGGGTGTCAAAATGATCGATGCGTTCCGCAAAGAGACATTCACACTAAGAGCAATTATTATTGTCACAATTAATGATTATCCCGCTCTCTTCTCATTATCAAGCCAGTTCAAGGGGAAGGTTGGTTGTGTAGAGTGCATAGATGGAACATGGCACGTGTCTCTTCCTTCATCTAACAAGATAGTGTACATGAGGCATAGGAGGTGGCTACCGGCAGGCCATAAGTACCGCTTACAAAAGATGAATAAGTACTTTGACAATATGGATGAATCAAAATCTACTGCTCCATCAGGTTATAGTAAAGGGCACAGAGTGTATAAGATAGTTGAGAATGTCAAGTTTGTGTTTGGAAAAAAGACCAAAGATGGGAAACCAAGAAAGGTTGTGAAGGCAAATGAGGGGGACACATTCAAGAAGAAGTCTATTTTCTTTAAGTACTTATGATACTGGAAAGACTTAGACGTACGACATGCGATCGATGGTATGCATGTTCAGAAGAATGTGTTTGACAGCGTAGTTGGAACTTTGCTAGACATAAAAAGCAAGACAAAGGAAGGTCTCAATTCACGTTTGGACATGCAACATTTAAAGATCAGAAAAGAACTTCACCCTGTACTCCTAGAGAATGGGAAGTACCATCTACCGGCAGCAAGCTATAACCTGAACAGAGATGAGAAACATGCAATGTGTGTGTGGTTGAAGAATTTAAAAGTTCCATTTGGTTTCTGCTCCAACATAAGGAGTCTTGTTTTGATGAAAGACCTTACACTCACCAACTATAACTCACATGATTGTCATGTAATGCTGACCAGTTTTCTTCCTATTGCCATCAGGGCTATAAATCCAGTGTTTTTAAAGATGGCAATCACACGGTTGTGCTACTTCTTTAATAAGATATCTGAGAAGGTAATTATCCGTGATGAGTTAGAGTCGCTACAGAAATTTGCTGCAGAGACATTGAGCCAGTTGGAGATGTGCTTTCCCCCATCGTTCTTTGATATCATGGTACACCTTATTGTTCATTTGGTGCCTCAAATTGAGGCATTAGGCCCCATGTATTTCCATGAAATGTGAACGTATGAGCGTTTCATGTCAATATTGAATGGCTATATGTCAAATCGTGCTCATCCGGAGGGTTCCATGATAGAGGCATACACTACAGAAGAGGCCATTGAGTCTGGAGGACCATTATGTAATAATCTCCTAAAAGACCAGGTATCAATTGGTTTGCCTCCGTTGCGACATGAGGGAAGGCTTGGTGGACGAGGGAGGATGGGACGAAAATCATTCATCCCGCCAGATTACAACATAGTCCTAGAGGTACATTACAGCATACTATAACAACTCATAATAATGGACCCATTCACCAAGCAGCACATGAAAGAGCTTCGTGAGGAGAATCCAGGATGCACAAATGATTGGGTACACAAGGAACACAAGCGTCGGTTCACCACATGGCTAAAGAATTTGGACATGACAGATGAATCAGAAACCATCAAGATTTTAGCATCTGAACCATCAAGCCAGGTCATATCATGGCAGAGCTATGACATTAGTGGCTTCACATTTTCCACCAGTTTTAGGGACACCAAGCACATGGCCCAGAATAGTGGCGTTCGATGTGAGGCTGTAGATGATACAACTGGTAAAGAAACTACATACTTTGGATTCATTGATGACATATGGGAGGTTGAATATGGTCCACGCCTGCAGATTCCAGTGTTCCGATGTCGATGGGTTCAAGATAAACATGTCACTGTGGATAACTATGGCCAAAGAGTTCTTGATCTAAGTAAAGTAGGTTACAAAGATGATCTGTGGATCCTTGCTAACCGTGCTGCACAGGTGTTTCTATGTGGAACAAATTCTATCTACGAATGAAAAGAAAAGTACCCAAAAGCCAAAACATGTAGCAATCTCTGGAAAGCAACAAATTGTAGGAGTTGGTGTAATGGATTTAGAGGATGTTAATCAGTTCAGCAAGATGTCTCTTTTTACAAACTTTGAAGAAAAGATAAAAGAAAAGTATCCCGCAAATCTCTTTGCCCTGGGTGCGCCATGATGGACAAGGAAGGACTGTAGCACGCTAGATTGTTTATCATGTAACTAATTAATGTATCACTTATTATTTGTACCTAATGCTACTCTTTCTTATTAAGCAGATGTTTACATTTCCCCTTGTTGTATACCTTTGGACTTTGATATTATTTTCTAACTTAATTAAACAAATCTTAATTAAAACCTCTTTCCCCTTCTTGTATACCTTTGGATTCTATATTATTTACTAACCCTAGGTACATGAAATATTAACTAACCCTAATTAACAAACCTTTAATTAAAAACTTAATTAATTCACGAACCCTAGGTGCATGAAATAATAACTAACCCTATTAAACAAGCCTTTAATTAACTAAATTAATCCACAAACCCTAATTAAGTACATGAAATAATAAGTAACAATAATAACTAACTAAACTAACTAATAAACACTAACTAAATTAATCCACAAACCCTAATTAAGTACATGAAATAATAACTAACCCTAATTAACATACCATTAATTACTAACTAAACTAAATAAAGGGAATAAACAACCTTTAATTACTTACTAAATTAACTAACTGAATTAACTAATTAAATTAACTAATTACTAAATAAACTAACTAAATTAACTAATTACTAAATTAACTAACACTAACTAAATTAACTAATTACTAAACTAACTAAATTAACTAACTAAATTAATTAACTAAATTAACTAATTACTAAATAAACTAACTAAATTAACTAACTGAAAATGATAAAAATATTAGTACAAGCGGCTGTTAATGAGGGCCGCCTGTACTATTAGTACATGCGGGCGTCATTGACCGCCGCCTGTACTAATACATTAGTACAGGTGGCCCTCATTGACCACCGCCTGTAAAAATATTTTCACAGGCGGTGGTCAATATGACCCGTCTGTACTAATGTGCTCCATAATACACTCACGCGCGCGGCTGCCGAAAGTTTCTAAGTACCGAAGGCACGAGTTCTGAAATTCGACGCCGTCAGGCTGCCGAAATCCGCCACCGCTGCTCCACCGCCGCCGCTGCTCCACCGTCCACCTACGCGCCGCTGCTCCACCGTCCGCCGCTGCTCCACCGCCTACGCGCCGCCGCCACTGCCGCCGCCAGCAGCCTAGCTGCTGCACCGCCGAGAGGTAGGCTCCGCCGCCACCGCCACCGCCGAGCTGCTCCACCGCCACCGCCATGTGCGCCGCCGCGCGGCGGCCCCTCCTGTCAGGCCTGCTGGGCGAGGCCTGCTGGGCCTGGCAGGCCTCCTTGCATTTTTTTTTAATTTAGTGTTCTTAAATTTAGTTAGTTTATATTAGATTATATTTAGTTAGAGTTATATTATTAGTTTTATCCTTATTATTAGTTTTATTAATTTAGTTAGTTAATTTAGTTAGTTAATTTAGTTAGTTTATTAGTTAATTTAGTTAGTTTAGTAATTAGTTTATTAGTTAGTTAATTACTTAGTTGGTTAATTTAGTTAGTTTACTTAGTTAATTTAGTTAGTTTACTTAGTTAATTTAGTTAGTTTTAGTTAATTTAGTTAGTTAGTAATTAGTTTTATTAGTTAGTTTAGTTACTTTAGTTAGTTTATTATTAGTTTAGTTTAGTTAGTTTATATTTAGTTAGTTAGTATATTAGTTTATTAGTTATTTGTAGTTATTAGTTATTGTAGTTAGTTATTAATATTTAGTAATTAGTTAATTTAGTTAGTTTTTTATTCCCTTTATTAGTTAGTTTAGTTAGTTAATTTAGGTAGTTTACTTAGTTAATTTAGTTAGTTATAATTTAGTGTTAATACTTATATTAAGTTAGTGTTTTTTCCATGTTAATACTTATATTTCATGTTAATACTTATATTTCATGCATAATTAGAGTTAGTTTACTTAGTTAGTTTAGTTAGTTTACTTAGTTAATTTAGTTAGTTATAATTTAGTGTTAATACTTATATTAAGTTAGTGTTTTTCCATGTTAATACTTATATTTCATGTTAATACTTATATTTCATGCATAATTAGAGTTAGTTTACTTAGTTAATTTAGTTAGTTAATTTAGTTAGTTAATTTAGTAGTTAGTTTACTTAGTTAATTTAGTTAGTTAATTTAGTTAGTTAGTAATTAGTTTATTAGTTAATTTAGTTAGTGAATTTAGTAATTAGTTAATTTAGTTAGTTTTTTATTCCCTTTATTAGTTAGTTTAGTTAGTTAATTTAGTTAGTTTACTTAGTTAATTTAGTTAGTTAATTTAGTTAGTTTATTCTTATGTTTATACTTGTATTCCATGTTTATACTTATATTCTGTGGTTATACTTATATTTCATGCAGATGACTACTCCATCAAATGCTGAGCAGGCCGATGCCCAGGTAGGTACACCTGGATCTGACTCCTCTGGATCCGAACCTTATAGGAGCCCGAGCGTATCACCACATGAATCTCCTAGAGCTAAGAAGGCCCGTCTTGAGTTGGAACGTGACCCTAATTACGAGCCTGAAGATGAGCCAAATGATGATGAGGTATATATGCTCGTAGATTGTCTATACGAGAGAATAATGCATGTGTATGTATGTACCTAACACTTGAATTGATAGGAGGTGTTCTCTCAAGTTGTTGCCAAAATGGAGGTAGAGTCACAAGATGTTCATAAGGACACGACGCCTGAAACGACCGGGACCTCCTCCGAGCGAAGAAGTACACAGAAAAAGAGTGATCGAGCACGAGGAGATAGAGGAAGGAATAGATTTCCAAAAGAAGTTTATAGGATTACAGAGATCAGCCCGAGCGGAGAGCCCTTAGCACCTCTAGAGGCGCTACCCAAATTTAGGGCCGCCATTGGATGGTTAGTAAAGGAAGAATTTGATATCACCTGGAGTGATTGGAGTATGGTGCCTGAAGTAAAGAGGACGAATTGTTGGACTCGATTGTGCACTAAGTTTATTTTACCGGAGGGAACAGAAGGTTTGGTCAAGGGTCATGTCATGAAGCAGTTAGCAATATCATTCCGGGGCTATAGGCACGATATGAATAAAAAGTGGCTGCAGAAGGGGCGGGACCCAACGAAGCGGTACCCTATCACAGCAGAACAGTGGGCACGTTTCAGTGTCATAAAAAACTCTGACGACTCCAAGGCTAAGAGCCAAGCCGCCTCAAGACTTGCGAAGAAGAACAAGTACCACCACCACCTCGACACTGGCGGTTACAAGACCAAGATTCCTAAATGGAGGGCAGAAGACGAAGCAAAGGGGAGAGAGGGCAAGTTGGCATTGACAGATATAGTGCCAGAACGAAGTGCGAATTGGCTTCGCACTCGGAAGGCAAACACTGAGAGCGATGAGATCTCCTGTCCCGATGAGATCAAGCCAGTTGCCGAGAAGGTTTTGGAAGCAACAAACCTAGAAAAGACAGGTGCCTTCAAGTCACAGAGGGAGAGGGACAACCTTTCCCATGCTCTAGGTAACAAAATTATATTTTCCATTTTGTTCGAGTAAAATAGAAATCGACACTGACATTAAATATCATGTTGTAGATAACCCCGAGCATCCAGGTCGTGTACGAGGCGTCTCATCCAGAACCACCTAGAAAGAAGGGTTTGGTGAAGAGTGGAAAGGCATGTATAAGAAAAGAGAACGACATAAGGAGCAATTGAAGGATTTTTTTGAGCAGCAGGCTGCCAAAAAATTTAGGGATTTGATGGAAGACTTCGTTAAAAGCCTTGATCCTGAAGTGATGAAGCGGTTGGTGGAGCAGTGTCTGCTCAACAGATGTCATCACAAGCTCCTTCATATATGCAGCATGTCCCAGCTCAACCCTTGGGTAGCCAGGAGATGGCCACACAATCTATGCCCTTTCAAAGCAGTATAGCGTCAACATCAAATAAGGACCATTATCCAGTTGACGATATTGATAAACCTTGGCCTTGCTCATTGTTAATTGGATATGGCCTTAGGAATCAACATACAAAGCAAGTGGCCACAGGCAATGCCATCCTTGGACGTATGTTCCATGGTGTCGAGATGCAAGATGCATACTGCAGGGTGGAAGTGTTGACAGTCGAGAGTGCATATGAAGACGACTTCATCGACATCCCGACCTCTGAGGGTATAGAGAAGCTTGGACAAGCAATCAAGAACTTCATACAATGGCCGAGACGGTACGTAAGGTTGATTGATCCACCAACGGCACCCTCTCCACAAGTGCATCAAGCATCCCAAGAGGCCGAAACAAGTCAACAGCCAACATCGCCAATGCATGCCCCAGCATCCCCGTATATTTATGAGCCACCGTCGTCATCCCCAATACATGATATGTCATTCTCGCTGGATGAGCTCGAGGGGCTGACCAAGAACATGCCTGAGCAGCAGACTCCGCCAGCCAAGAAGGACACAACACCAGAGAAGGAGGTAGAGCAAACTCCCCCGCCACCACCAAAGCATAAGGAAGCAGAGCAAACTCCCCCACAAGCACCGACCTCCAAGAAGGCAAAGAAATTTCCAATTCCAAAATTGGTTTCTCCCTATGAGCCAAAAAAGGGGAAAGCAGCAGGTACAGTTCTATTTCTGAAAGGGATTGAAAAGCAGCGGACGGCACGAGTCGTTGAGCTCGAACCGTCACAGAATAAGGAAGCCACCGGCCAAGCAACTGAAGCTGTGCCACCAACAAAGGAAGCCCCAAGTGGCGATGTACATGTCGAACCGCCATCAAATACACCATTGACCCTTAAGGATATAAGAAAGCCATCGGTTGATGATTATGTCAATGTCCCCAGTAACTATGTGCCCGGAAGGCCTATGCTGCAATGGACGGTGCTTGAAAATGGTCCACGGACGATAAAAAGGTTTCATGACTGGTACATGAGAGCAGTGAATGCTGGCCTGTATGCAGTTAGTGTTGACATACCAGCAGACGTGTTTGCTACTGGCAAGGATAAAAGACAGGCAGTTGTTATCTTCGAGGACATGCACCTGCTGTAGAACTATAGGAAACTTGACGTCCAACTCATTACAATTTGGTGCCTGTAAGTATCACTCATGCACACACATTGTTATTATTAAATTTGGAATGTGATAAACTCTAATATGTGGATGTTGTATGTAGTTTGCAAGACCACGAGCAGAGATCGTTAACTACAGGCACGATGGTCGGTTACCTGAGTGCAATCAGGTTACAAGAAAATATGCACAAATTTGTACTTACAAATGAAGATAGAGCAAAGATAAAGAAGGACAAAACACCAGAACAAGTTGCAGAAGCTGTAAAGGAATTGCAACGAAAATACGAGGACACATATGCCCTCTATCTCGGTAGAGCAATGCTGAGATATAAGTACAGAGATATTATATTGGCACCCTACAACTTTGGGTAAGCCTGACCTCGGATACGTACTTCAAATTATCGTGTTAACCCTAAGTACATGTGTCGCTCACTCGTTTATTCATGCAGTGACCATTGGATTGTTTTTTATATTTATCCATTCGAAGGGAAGGTGCTTGTCTTAGACTCCTTACATTGTCCTCCTCAGTCGTATCAAACATTCCTGATTCATTTAGAAAGGTGAGCCAACATGCAACCACATCCGTACTTATATGAATTAGAGTTTCTCAATAACTATAGTGTTTTATATTCGATATCTACAGGGCATGACGGTTTTATAAGAAGCAAAAAGGACCGGTCGACGCCGCCCGCTCAGATCCTAGTGTGCCATTGACGATAGAACACCATTATCCGGTAAGTTGTCCGAACACATATCATCATATAAATAATACACAAGGCATGACAATTTTAGTTTAATCTTTTGCTCATTAATTACATAGTGCCACAAGCAACCACCTGGATCGGTCTACTGTGGATACTATGTGTGTGAGTTCATAAGGCAGCGGGGACGATACGTCAGGGACAAAAATATGGTAAAAAATATCTATGTATGAAGTTTTCTCATTCAAGTTGAAAATATTAATATTGGACATGTGTCAATGATGCTTTTAAACTTTGTTTCCAGCCGAGAAGCAAAGGAAAGGACGTGTCCTTCACTCCAAAAACTATGGAAAATATAGTAGCAGACTTGTGCAGTTTTATTATGAGAGAAATAATTCCAAGTACCGGATCATATTTTGATGAAGCCGGTGATTTAGCAAGTGAAGGATTTAGAGCGCTGACAGACCTAGTAGGTCTAAACTTGAAACGAAATGACATGTAAACACCAAATGGTTGAACTCATAACTTGAAATGACGTGTATTATATGTAATTTTATGCTTGATGTTTGATTTCATGTGGACACATCTGTAATATTTATATGTGTTGTATGTATGATGCAATTTTATGGTTCATGTTTGCATATCTTATATATATATGTGTGACAAATATAGTACAGTGTGGAGGCAAATATTAAAATTTGAAATAAAGAAAATAATTACACAGGCGGCACACAGAGTGAGCCGCCTGTGAAAAATGGGTTTTCACAGGCGGCTGACAAAGTGAGCCGCCTGTGAAAACCCTTTTTTCACAGGCGGCTCACAGCCCGCCGCCTGTACTGTGGGCCGATTAGTACTGACCCCCAGTAGGCGGTGGGCTTGACCGCCTGTATAAATGCCTCTTCCACCGCCTGTGAAAACGTTTTCTGGACCAGTGCGAGCACCCACGCCGACGTCTACAGCTTCGGCATCGTCCTCCTCGAGGTCGTCTCTGGCCGGTCTCCACTCTCTAGTGATCTTGCGGCAAGGCGAGCCGCCCTTCGTTCTGCTGAAATGGGTGTGGGGTCTGTATGGCCGAAACACGATCCTTGATGTGGTGGACGAGCGGTTATTGAGAGCTGCCGACAACAAGGTTGTCGACGATAAGTCAACGGAGAGGGTGCTCGTCGTCGGCAAGTCTCCGACAACAAGTTTGGTTCACACGCTCGCGCGACGACTCGACCAACGGCAAGTCTCCACAAGTCAAGTGGGACTGACACTTTGTGGACAAGTGAGACTCCATTTTCGGGCTTTGTTGGCTTGCACTATACCACAACTGAGACTGTATTTTCGGGCTTTGTTGGCTTGCACTATACCACAACCAATTAGCAGTGACTCCAAATCCGTCGTTGTAAGCCGTTATAGCCGTTATAGCGACCAATTGGTACTACTCCTCGTACTTTTATGTCCTTCCTTCGGTTCCAAACCTCTCTCCCAAAGCAAATGCTAGCTAGTAACAATGGCGGCAGTGGCAGTGAGGTGCCGTCGTCTCTCCGGCCTCAACTTCAACCTCGTCTCGTGCTGTTTCTGGATGATGCTACTGTCCATCCATGTCCCTCGCGCTGCCTCGCTGTCCTTCAACCTCAGCTTCTCCCCACCCCAGAGCCCCGATCTGTCCCAGCTGATAAACTGCACCGGCGACGCGTCCCTCAGTCCAGACACCCTCGAGCTGACACGGAACCGGCGTGACCAGAGCAGCACGGACAGCGTCGGCCGGGCGACGTACATGCAGCCAGTGCCGCTGTGGCCGGAACCACCGGCACCGGCACCGGCATCGCCACCGCCAACGCTACCAACGCTGCCGCCGGTTCTGACGCCTGAACCACCGGCACCGCCACCGCCAACGCTACCAACGCTGCCGCCGGTTCTGACGCCTGAACCACCGGCACCGCCACCGGCAACGCCACCACCGCTGCCGCCGGTTCTGACGCCTGAACCACCGGCACCGCCACCGGCAACGCCACCACCGCTGCCGCCGGTTCTGACGCCTGAACCACCGGCACCGCCACCGGCAACGCCACCACCGCTGCCGCCGGTTCGGCCTGACAACATCCAGAATTCCAAGAAGAGATCATCAGTAGGAACCGTGATAGTCGCTGCCGTGCTAGTGCCTCTGCTATTTCTATTGGTGTGTGCAGCCGCGCTGGTATGGCGCAGGAGAAGAAGAAGATCGTCGGGAGGAAGAGGAATGCCGCCACCAAATGGAAGTGGAACCAGCGACGACGACGACGACAACGATTACCAAGAACAAGACAGCAGGGCGGAGCTCGAGAGAGAAGTGTCTGCCAGCGGCCCCCGTCGGTACCCGTACCGTGACCTGGTCGCCGCCACCAACAACTTCGCCGAGGATGGAAAGCTCGGTCGCGGAGGCTTCGGGAGCGTCTACAGGGGTACCCTCACCATCGCCAGCGAAGAGCGCCCAGTGGCCATCAAGATGCTGTCATCGGACTCGTCTGCGCAGGGGAGGAAGGAGTTCGAGTCCGAGGTGAGGATCATCAGCCGGCTCAAGCATCGCAACCTCGTGCAGCTGCTGGGCTGGTGCGACAGCCGCCATGGCCTCCTGCTCGTCTACGAGCTGTTGGCGCTAGGCAGCCTGGACAGGCATCTCCACAGCAGCAGCGACGGTGGCGAGAGCTTCTTGACATGGTCGGATAGGTACCATATCATCCTCGGCTTGGGATCCGCGCTGCGGTACCTCCACCAGGAGTGGGAGCAGCAAGTCGTGCACGGCGACATCAAGCCCAGCAACATCATGCTGGATGACTCGCTCGGCACCAAGCTCGGCGACTTTGGCCTTGCCAGGCTCGGTGACCATGGCGGGCGGTGGCAGACAACCAAGGCTGTGATGGGCACGGCAGGGTACATCGACCCGGAGTTCGTCAACACGCGCCACCCGAGCACCCACGCCGACGTCTACAGCTTCGGCATCGTCCTCCTCGAGGTCGTCTCCGGCCTATCTCCGGTGATCTTGCGGCAAGGCGAGTCACCCTTCGTTCTACTGAAATGGGTCTGGGGTTTGTATGGCCGGAACGCGATCCTTGATGCGGTGGACGAGCGGCTGAGGGCCAGCGACGAGCTCCACGACGAGTGCATAGAGAGGGTGCTCATCGTCGGGCTGTGGTGCGCGCACCCTGACCAGAGCGAGCGGCCGTCCATCGCGCAGGCCATGCACGTCCTACAGTCAGAGGATGCCAGGCTTCCGGCGCTCCCTCCGCAGATGTACAAGACGGTTATCAAGACCACATGAGTCACTCGCCTTGTTATCTTTACCTTGAAACACTCTTCTTTGACTCCCATCCTTGTGACTACCTTTGATCGCTATACTTCCGTTGTATAGCGTTTGTTCTTACCACCAATCGATGCCACTTGAAATTTCACTTTGGTTGTGTGTTTGGTGATGGTGTCATGATTAGTACTCTACGGTGCCACGACGACACCGAGAGCCTCCTGTGGGTGCACACACAAGGTAGTGTTGCTCGGCACGCGCGGGGTATCGTGATTACTAGCCATGATCCATTATGGACCAACACTGATGTGGTATTTTCTAGTGTGCTTTCTTCCTTGATTATCTCCACCTATCTTATTTGAGGACCCCTGCATTAGTCATGAGTAATCATGTTTCTCTTTGATATGTATTAAATTACAGTCGGGTCCAATACTTGCTCTCAGTACCCATAAAATAAGTCGTGTTGACAATGTCATGGTTTCTAAAACATAAATTTGAATGTTTATTTTTTTAAAAAATATTTATTAAAATATAATATATATATTTTATAAAAATATTTTTGAAGATAAATCTATTGATATGATTTTTATATTTTAAAATTCAACAACTTAACAATTATTCATGATTTATATTCTCAATGTTTGACTCAAATATTGTTTAAAATAATTGTTTTATGAGTACGGAGTGAGTAGACAACGACAAATGAGAAATCCTACGCCCAATCAATCCTAATAAAGTGTGAATGGGTGATACAATCATTGTGTCTACAATATTCACTCCTACAGCCAACCACCTGTACTTTTGGTTTTTCAAGGACTAGCATCTGACTACCTGTACTTTTGGTTTTTCAAGCATCTGACTGCACGGCGCCAAGAGTGACGGCACATGGATGAAAGACAAAATATTTTTGAAGATAAATCTACTGATATGATTTTTATTTTTTAAAATTCAACAACTTAACAATTATTCATAATTTATATTCTGAATGTTTGACTCAAATATTGTTTAAAATAATTGTTTTATGAGTACGGAGTGAGTAGACAACGACAAATGAGAAATCCCACGCCCAATCAATCCTAATAAAGTGTGAATGGGTGATACAATCATTGTGTCTACAATATTCACTCCTACAGCCAACCACCTGTACTTTTGGTTTTTCAAGGACTAGCATCTGACTGCACGGCGCCAAGAGTGACGGCACATGGATGAAAGACAAAATATTTTTGAAGATAAATCTACTGATATGATTTTTATTTTTTAAAATTCAACAACTTAACAATTATTCATAATTTATATTCTGAATGTTTGACTCAAATATTGTTTAAAATAATTGTTTTATGAGTACGGAGTGAGTAGACAACGACAAATGAGAAATCCTACGCCCAATCAATCCTAATAAAGTGTGAATGGGTGATACAATCATTGTGTCTACAATATTCACTCCTACAGCCAACCACCTGTACTTTTGGTTTTTCAAGGACTAGCATCTGACTGCACGGCGCCAAGAGTGACGGCACATGGATGAAAGACAAAATATTTTTGAAGATAAATCTACTGATATGATTTTTATTTTTTAAAATTCAACAACTTAACAATTATTCATAATTTATATTCTCAATGTTTGACTAAAATATTGTTTAAAATAATTGTTTTATGAGTATGGAGTCAGTAGACAACGACAAATGAGAAATCCTACGCCCAATCAATCCTAATAATAAAATTTGAATGTGTGATACAATCATTACGTCTACAATATTAACTGCTACAGCCAACCACCAGTACTTTTGGTTTTCCAAGGACTAGCATTTGACTGCATGGCGCCAAGAGTGACGGCACATGGATGAAAGACAAAATATTTTTGAAGATAAAACTACTGATATGATTTTTATTTTTTAAAATTCAACAACTTAACAATTATTCATGATTTATATTCTCAATGTTTGACTCAAATATTGTTTAAAATAATTGTTTTATGAGTACGGAGTGAGTAGACAACGACAAATGAGAAATCTTACGCCCAATCAATCCTAATAATAAAGTGTGAATGCGTGATACAATCATTGCGTCTACAATATTCACTCCTACAGCCAACCACCAGTACTTTTGGTTTTCCAAGGACTAGCATCTGACTGCACGGCGTCAAGAGTGACAGCACATGAATGAAAGACAAAATATTTTTGAAGATAAATCTACTGATATGATTTTTATGTTTTAAAATTCAACAACTTAACAATTATTCATGATTTATATTCTCAATGTTTGACTCAAATATTGTTTAAAATAATTGTTTTATGAGTACGGAGTGAGTAGACAACGACAAATGAGAAATCCTACGCCCAATCAATCCTAATAAAGTGTGAATGGGTGATACAATCATTGCGTCTACAATATTCACTGCTACAGCCAACCACCAGTACTTTTGGTTTTTCAAGGACTTGCATCTGACTGCACGGCGCCAAGAGTGACGGCACATGGATGAAAGAAAAAATATTTTTGAAGATAAATCTACTGATATGATTTTTATTTTTTAAAATTCAACAACTTAATAATTATTCATGATTTATATTCTCAATGTTTGACTCAAATATTGTTTAAAATAATTGTTTTATGAGTATGGAGTGAGTAGACAACGACAAATGAGAAATCCTACGCCCAATCAATCCTAATAATAAAATTTGAATGTGTGATACAATCATTGCATCTACAATATTCACTGCTACAGCCAACCACCAGTACTTTTGGTTTTCGAAGGACTAGCATCTGACTGCACGGCGCCAAGAGTGACGGCACATGGGATGAAAGAAAAAATATTTTTGAAGATAAATCTACTGATATGATTTTTATTTTTTAAAATTCAACAACTTAATAATTATTCATGATTTATATTCTCAATGTTTGACTCAAATATTGTTTAAAATAATTGTTTTATGAGTACGGAGTGAGTAGACAACGACAAATGAGAAATCCTACGCCCAATCAATCCTAATAAAGTGTGAATGTGTGATACAATCATTGCGTCTACAATATTCACTGCTACAGCCAACCACCAGTACTTTTGTTTTTTCAAAGACTAGCATCTGACTGCATGGCGCCAAGAGTGACGGCACATGGATGAAAGACAACTTTATTAAACTTAGCAATCCGCGTTGGACAATCCTAGAGTCGTTTGAATGCACATGTACATATTTAAAATCATACTTCCTCTGTATCGTTAATAGAAATCGTTTATGATATGATTATGTTTACCAAAGAGTGATTAATTAGGAGATATTTTCCCTATCTACCCCTAATAAACAGTCTTGTATGTGCATTTCTTCTAAAAAAGAATCAAGACCAAGATGGCTAGCGCAGCGAGGCTTGACGGGTTGTTTGGTTATGAGCCACGTCAAGATGTGGCGAGTTGTGACGGAGGCGGCAAATATGAGCGCCACACTCTGTGGCAGCTTTTCCACTCAGAAAACATGTGACCGCCTCATACTAAGCCAATGGTTGTGTGGCGTGCCAAAGATTATGTATGGCAGTGTAATGCGGGGAACCAAACAGCCTTTGAGTCCTCTGGCGGGAGGTCCTAGGCTTCCTGTTGCGGCCAGGGTTTTTGTTACCGACCGGTGGCCGGGAACCGCTCGCCGGCGGTTTGCCGGTTACCGTCGGTAACCGCCCAAACCGGTCCCAAACCGAACGGTTTGGAATTTGAATTCAAACCCCGTAGTTCATTCGGTTTGGGACCGGTAACCGGTCGGTTAGGGCCGGTTACCGTCCGGTTTGGTCGGTAACCGGTCCTAACCGCCGGGTGGTCTGTTTTTTTTTGCATGAAAAAATCAATTTTTTTGATGCCCTTTGTGCATAATGATGTAAATAGAACTCACAATTCATGGAAAAATAGTGTGACACAAATGGCCAACCCCACAATAATATCATAGTGATGCACTAGCCACAAATTCACGACGGAAATAACGTAGTTCACCATTGCAACAACAAATCGTCCATGGAAATACCTTGTGTCGTAGACATGCGAACACCATGGTCACTGACGTTGAATATAAGGGAAGATCCCGTTTCGGCACCCCTCCTCATACTCCGCGGTTGTCACATCCAGTTTTAAAGGCAAAACGGGATGCAATAATCTCATGTGTGCCCAGAGATCAGTCACACACATAAGCCGACAAATTATCAAAATTGTATCATCACAAGTGTTTATTACATAGCGAACAAGTATTTAAATAATGTCTATTACAAAACAGCGGAAATATATGATAACTCTCACGAAGCTCCATAGCACAGCGACGTCAACTGGTTGACCCCAAACCTAGAAGTCCTCTGGGTACTCCTCATAATTCTGATAATCTGGTACCCATCCGAGATTTTTATCCAAAAATGAAAGAAATGAACAAGCGTAAGTACTTTCGTACTCAACAAATAAACATGGGGTTCATGAGGCTCAAAAAGGTATGACACTGGTTAAACTGCATTAGCTTTTAAGTTATCACAATTTTAGCGTAGGATAGCATCAATATAACAACAGCCCAATAACCATATGATCGAGTAAACATGAATAATGAATACCAAACCAGTAAATAATAGATTAAAGTCATTCTGTTCCTTAAGAATTCCAGGCCGCTCGTATCCGTGAGCATGGCTAATATATCAGTTGTTAACACTCTGCAGAGTTTGTACACTTTACCCATGAGTCGTGTTTGCCCAAATGCCCCGGGATCATGACTCCCTTAACACTATCGAGGTGAGCGGGCAAGGAACACTATGAAGTATTTCAAAGGGGTTCGCTGACATACCACAGACAGTATGGATCCAAGGGCAAGGGGTATATAGGAGCCCCTGGATGCTACACACACGCAATGGTCCCCACTCCAGCCGCTCCGCAACCGCTCGTCAATGGCAACTTTCGTGAACTGCCGCATGCGAGAGAGTGACCCTAATACTGAACTAAAGCCAGAGCCATATAGCCCCCATGGTTGTACTGTAAATCCCGGGTGATCGCTTACGGAGGTTCTAGAGCATCTCAAAAACTGTGCTCTAGTTCACCCTAATCCATGTTGCTAAAAAGCAGATTTTACCATTGTTGCATAAGTCATTAGTCAGGTTTACATGATCATGGTTATGTCTCGAGAGCACTAGCTTGATCTACCCAAATGCATAAATTCCCAAGATAACAAGGTATAAGGTACAAAGCTATGGTGAAGCTAAATAGGATATCAAGGAAACACATACAATCATGAATTAATGTTTTAAGTGATTAGAACAACAAGGATGATCCCATGAATACTTGCCTTGCTCAAAGGGCTCCTGCTGATCCTGCTCAAAGAGAAACTCTTGGTCACCCACGTACTGCTCACCGTCTGTACTCAACCACCACATCACATGCAATCACGCAGAGGCATAACATGCAAACAAACAAGGCTATAGATTAGAACAGTACACCAATCACAATAAGATGAAAAGTTTATAAAACAAATCTACGTCTCACTACGATCATATAGATGCTTGAATCACGAAAAACGGAGCTATATCGAAGAAGATATGAATTAAACGAGATTTTGAATAGGGCAAGATTAAAGCATTACGGAAATAATTTTCGTTGATTTTCAAAAGTAATTAACATAGATGAAAACTATACTACTGGACAGATCATGCAATTATGGATCTAACGCAACTTGAACGGATCGATTTGGAATTTAAATGAGCAATTTATAAGCATTTGAAATAGAGTGACAAAACTGCAAATAAGATTTTCCTTTTTATTTTTGAATTAAAACGAAACAGAAAAGAAATGCGCCTTTCAGAACTGAAAATGTAACAAGGGAATATGCCTCTGGACCGCGGGTTTAGACTTAGAAAAGGGCGGGGTCTCTTTTGCAAAAGTGACAACCGAACCGGTATCGGGCCCTGTGGTGCGTCCGATTAGAAACGGACGATAGAGATTAGAATAGAGGGGGTAGGTGGCGGCGCTCGGCGGCCGGAGTTGGAGACGCGGTGGCGCCATGGCCGGACGGCGGCGGCACGGGGCGATCCGAGGATTCAGAGCACGAAACTCAACGCAACCGGGTCGGGAAGAAAGAGGAGAAGGTGGCGAACACGGTGGTGGAGTTGGTTCGACGGATTGCGCTCGGGGGCGGAGCGTCCATGCGGCGCGGCAGCTCTGCATCGCCGGTGATCACGGACAGAGGCTTTGCGGGCGGAATAGAGGGAGAAAAGGGGGTTGACAGACTCGGGGGACACTGCTTACCACGATGCGGCGCTCGGGAAGCAGTCTAACGGCGCAGAGGAGCTTGCCCGCGGCGGAGCGGCGGCGGCAGCGCTGGACAAGGTCGCGGCGGCGCTGGTGTGCTCCTATTGAGTTCCGAGGGTCAATGCGGGTCGGGAAGGACGCGGGGCGGAGCCTTTATAGCTCAGGGGCGCCGCAAGGAAGGAAATAGGCAGATTCCGCCGCGGATTTGCTCTCGGCCGCAGGGAAAGGGCTGCGGCCGGAGAAAGGAAAGAGGAGGGTAGAGAAAAAGAAAGGAAAGGGTAGTGGTGGTGCGGCGCTTGACTTGCTAGCCACGACTCGGTGTCGGTTAAGGGAAGGGAGGTTTCCTTCTCCGACTCGCGCCCGGCAGAGCAATCCATCGGCGCGAGAGAATAGGGAAGGAGAGAGGGGAAAGGAAAGGAAAGGGGGAGGGAGATGGTTCTGACGAGCGGGTCCGGCTTGTCAGCGGGAGAGAGAAAGAACTGACTGGCGGGCCATGTCTGCCAGTGGCAGAGAGAGGGAGCTGGGCTGTCCACACGCGAGGGAGGTGGGCCGGTCTGCGGGGTTTGGCCCAACCGAGTGAGGGGGAGAGGGAACTGGGCTGGGGGGAGTGGCCTGCGGGCCAGAAAGCAACAAGAGTGAGAGAGAGGGAGGGAATTGTTTCTCTTTTTGTTTTTCTGAAATTCCAACACCTTTTCAAAAGAACTTTTGAATTCAAAATTGAATTTTGCAAATTCCAGACAATACCAAAAGCTATGCATCAGCATGAATGCCACAATCATGTTTCTAGTATGATAAATTTTATTTTATGAAATCCTTACTTATTTTTCCTATGTTTAAATGCCCACAGGAAATGCATTTAACTTGCTTTTATTCTATTTTGAAAATGCAAAAATTTAGGGTGTTACAGCGGTGGACATTAGAGCGATACCGCGCGACTGGAGCCCAGCCTTGTACTCTATCCATGATTGGCCCGTTCAATGAGCTGTGGTCTCCCATTCCTACACTAACATGTTGTAGAAATCCGGGTCTTGCCATTCGTAGACCCATCTAGTGGCCGGCTGCGTGCTGATGTCAGGAACGGGGTAGGTATAACCACCACCGTACGATGTATCACTGTACGAGGAAGAGGAGTATTGTGGCGTGTCGTAGCAGTCCGTCGGGTCGTAAGCTCTCCTCTGCGATTCCGGTTGCCCATGGTCGCAGTCTTGAGTAGCATGTGTGAAGTCCGTCTCGCCTGCAGCCGACCATAATTAGTACTAGTGAATAGTCATAGACATAAAAAATGTATGTAGCAATCGATACTTGTGAAACGAAGTCCACCAGCATCACCAACACCACTACCACAAGCACCAACTGCAGAACCCCCAGCCCCACCACCACCACCACCACCAACAGCACTAGGTGGAGCAGCTCCAGGGTCATTGTCATCACTATGACCGTCTCCACTGTCATTTGCTGAGCTGCTGTCATCGGACTCCTGGTTCCGTGGACTTTCCTCACCCTCCTCGCCATCATCCGTCGAAGCATCGCTGGTGACAGGTTGTTGCACTCGCTTCCCCTTTCGTTTCTGGCTAGGTCCCGTCTGGTATTTTCTTTTGCCAAGATGCGTGTCACCCACATGTCTACGGGCCCAATCACTGATGGGCCCAAGATCGTCGGGGTCCACTTGGTCTCTGTCATCACAAAGAATGAATCATATTATTAAAAGTATGGTTCGTTAGTGGATAACAAAGTACATGAACGTACCTCACAATATGGGACGGAAGAGGGATGTCCGTTTCTTCATCCTCTTCGTTGAGAACTGGAGCATGGTTGGATCTGCCATACTCCATCCAGTCTCGAACCGGATTATCCCTTTCATAAAAGGATATCTGCGTGAACTGGTCAATGAAGTCTTCTTCCTCACGCCTAGGTGGTCCGGAGGCATCCACGAGTCACAGGCGAAGGTTGTAGTTCACATACACTAGCTTGTTCAGTTTTTTGTGGGACAAGCGATTCGGAACCTTCGTATGTACTAAGGCAAATGTACTCCAGTTCCGCTCGCATCCACTGGAGGATACACATTGTGCAACAAGCCTCAACGCAAGTTTTTACAGATTTGGAGTGCTCCTGCCGAACAGCAACCACCATTGAGCTGCAAATGGAACCCATTATGTTAGGTATGCGCTCAAAAAGACAAAAAAAGGAGTTCAAAAGTACTCTTACATGGGGTTGTCTTGGGGTCCGTGGCCATTTTAATGGCCAGCTCACTGCCAAACTCCCCAAGGTGTAGGCGGAATGTTTCTGCCTCCTGTAATGCCAAGACAGCGGAATGCACATCCGTCATTTTCCCAAATGCTTCCTTGAGGCCACCAAACATTTGCGGAGTTGGATTGTAACGGTATACAAGCCTTGGGTTGAGGACAGCAGCTGCAACATACGATGCACGACAAATTAGCAAATGGTAAATACTCAATATGTAGAGACTACTATTTTAACAATGGTTGTGATCGCACCTGGGCCCACATGAGTGCCATAGTACACGTCCGCAATCCTGCCATCCATGATAGCCTTGTACTCATGCCATGTTTGGACATTTGTTCCAAAGAAGGTCTTCACCTCCTTTTTGCACTCTTGGAAGTTGTACACTACTTCACACAGGTTAGGTCGCCTATCCTGATCAGCGAACCGAAGGAACCTATAAATTGGTGCCACTGAATCGATGATGTATTTGAGTCCTTCACACCACTGTATACTAGACAATCTTGCATGAGCATAATGTCCTTCCTTGCATTTTCCCCACATACTATGCAAGAACTCGGGAGATCCCATCCACTCCATAAAACGATCACGCTTCCCATGGAAGCTCTCCATGAACATGTAGTTGGTCCCAAACCTAGTGGCATTCCATTTGACCAACTCACCACCAATGGCTTCCCTCATCATTGCATTCAACTGGCCATGGTTGTGCAGCCAAGTTGAAATGCGCTTGCATACAGAGATCATACATGCGTGCTCCAGCCTTTGACCAATGTCCTTCAGCATCAAGTTGATGGTGTGTGCAAGGCAAGGTGTCCAAACAATATGCTCATACTCCTCGTTCAATCTCTGGCATGCTCTCTTGAAGTTGGCGCCGCTGTCCGTGACGATATGCACGACATGCTCAGGACCTATCTCCTCAACCACCTTGCGAATCAGCTACACAAGTAGACACAACATTTAGTGGAACCAAGAAAACATAGTGCATGTGAACTGACACAATATTTTGGACATACCCCCCAAAAAATAAGATGAATCTTGGCTTCTGCCCGTCGCATCAACTGACTTGTGGAACCACACGACGTCATTGCAATAGATCAAAAAATTGATGGCATTCATTCTTGTCGGGCCCATCCATGAATCACACATCAACGTGACCCCAAACAAGGGCCACTCCTCCTGAAACTTTGCGTACCGGCTCTGCAGGTCCTTCTCGTTATGATCGAGGTACTTCCCGTCTATATCCTTTCCACTGGGTGACGCGATGCCTTCACCTGCAATCGTAAACAAATCATGAGAATAGAGAAATATACATAATGACATAGGTCTCCAAGTATATGTACTTACCCCACTTCTGCGTCTCCCTGACCGCACTAACAAAGTACGGATTGTCCGCCTGTCTCCCCAAGCTTTCCCAATTGCGTCCTTCGCGTTCCTTCCCCTCTGCGTCCATGACCCTGTATCAATCCTTGTCTGCTTCAGTCCACCCCTCGTACCGGCTGCCAAGTTGTAGTCCTCCACCACCACAGGGGTCTGCCTCTGTGAACCAAACCTCCGAAACATCCTCTGCAAAGGATTGCCCCCCTGCGAAGCAGTACCACTACCACTGCCACCACCACGCTCGTAAGCGCCTCCTCTCCGTTGCACCCCCTCTTGGTACTCATATTCTGCTCTGGACTAATTCATGGATGCCTACAACTGAGCCTCGTACTCGTCATCGTCAAGGGGGTGGTTGCCCTCCGCTGCAGCAGCCTCTCGTGCAACCCTCTGCCGAGAGCGGTCACTAGTTGCCTGCCTAGTTCTGTCGATCTCCTGCTAAAAGTACTCCCGGACTTCTCTGGGCACCTTGCTGCAGTGGATCACCTCCGTCTCGCGCGCAGCCAAATGCTGCTTCAATCAGGAAGCACCACCCCCCGGCTTTTTGTGTACGACAGTAATTGCATCTCCAACCGGGAGCAAGATTCTCACCATGCTCCCATATCACGTCTCTCGGCATCTTCCTGCACAAATGGACAACACAAACAAATCGAACACATGCATCAAATCATACCGCAAATAAACCTAAATCCTAACATACACCTAAATCCTACCTAAATCCTAAATCCTAAATCCTACATACATCCTAAAGCAAATCCAACCACAAATCCTAAATCCTAAACCAAATAAACCTAACTCCTATATACATCCTAAGTCAAATCCTACCTAAATCCTACAATAAATATTTTCTACATCATATACTCCATCAATCCTACATCCTAGATCTTGTTATAACTAAATCCTATAGCTAAAACAACTACAAATGCAAGGAAATGAAAAAAACAAAAAAAAAAGCTTACCGAAGCAACACGGTCGGTTACCGTGCGCCCGGTCGGTAACCGCCTGCGCCCGGTCGGTAACCGCCGAGGGGAGAGAAGCGTGGTGGCGGGGTCGGTTACCGACCAAATACCTCGGTAACCGCCGCCGTCCGGTCGGTAACCGAGGCGCTCGGTCGGCTTCGGGCGGCGCAGGGGCGGAAATGTTGGGGGCGGGGGCGGATAGGGTTTGGGGTGCGGACAGCCCCCCCCCCCCACGCCGACAGCTCCCTTGTAGGAGGCGCCAGGAGCGAATGGGCCACATGGGCCCTTGACGGACCGGCCGGTTTTTTTTTCGTTTTTCTTTTTTTTCAAACTTAAACACGTCCAAAAAAAATAGCAAACGAACTCCAATTTGAAAAGTTTTACACCATTGGACTCTATAAATCGTGAACTATTTTTAGGAATTTTTTCAGATTTTTTTAAAAAATTCAAATTTGAAATTTGAAATTTGAATTCAAACCGGTACCGAAACCGAACCGTCCGCGGGCGGTTTGTCGGTAACCGGTCACCGAACGGTTTGAAAAACCCTGGTTGCGGCACTTTATTTTTGGCTGGTGGACTGATTTTGCATGGGCAGGCCTTGACACGAGCGCCCAAGTGGGCTGCCTCGATGTTTGGGCGCGCATGCAGGGACAATTAATGTCGCGCGCAGCGACGTGGCCCGGGAGCCGGAGCGGTGTCATCTAAAATACTATCCTTCCGTTCACGAAAGAATCAATTTCTATAATCCGTGCTAGTTAATATTTTATAGAAAAATACAACAACACATATGACTTAAAATGAGTACCATACAAAAATATGTTCTTAGATAAATCTAATGATACTAGTTTGATACTATAACATTTTTTATTTTATTTTAGAAATTTGGTCAAAGTTCAAAAATTTTGACTTAGGATAGACCCAGAAATTTATTTTTTCGTGGACGGAGGGAGTACTACTCCAAGGCTAGGACGACTTATTTTTTCAACTTTGCTTATGGACTAGAACGACTTCTAAATATGATACAGATGAAGTACTATGTGTCGTGGTGAATTGGAGTGTATTTAAATAAGCCTCCAAGAGTGAGTGACCTACCAAAGGAACAAAGAACAAAGAAGTGAGTCCCCTCCCTCCTTCCTCGCGCCAAACACCTAGCAAGACAATAGATCAAGGGAACAAAGAAAGGAAGAGCGTGAGTGACCTACCAAAGGAGTGAGAATGGAGGTCGCCTTGGGGGCCTTGGTCGATCACCTGGCCCCCAAGCTGATGGAGCTGCTGAAGAGTGAATACGTGAAGCAGAAGGGCCTTAAGGAGGACATCGAGTTGCTCTCTAAGGAGCTTGTGATGATGCACGCTGCCCTCAAAGATGTCTTTCAGGTGCCGTCCCAAATGCGTACAGAGGTAGACAAGGTCTGGGCCAGCAGTGCCCTGGAGCTATCCTACGACATGGAGGATGCTATCGATGCCTTTCTGGTGCATGGTGCGGGACGCGAGCCAGTGGCAGTTGATTACAACATCTTCAAGAAGATTGGTCAAAACGCCGTGGACGTTATGAAGAACTTCGATAGTCGCCATCGGATAGCCAACAATGTCAAAGAAATCAAGAATCTCTCCCAAGAGCTTGCCGATCTGCGGTCTAAGTACAAGTTCAGCCCCACAGTTGCCAATATTAATCCTGCTAGTTCGAGCACAAGCATGGATCCCCGCTTGCTCATTATGTACAAGAGCGAAGCAGAGCTAGTTGGCATTGAGGAAGCAAGGGATGAACTAGTCAGGAAACTGGCATTTGGTGGATCTGACGACAAGAGTCTCAAGATAATATCCATTGTGGGTTTCGCAGGATTGGGTAAGACAACTCTCGCCAAAACAGTGCATGATAGGCATAAATCAGATTTTGATTGCAGTTATTTTGTTTCCGTGGGTCGGAAACGTACCACGCCAAGAGTTTTGGGGGAGCTGCTCGAGAAACTTGAAGAAAGTTGGTCGAAAAAAAATATGAAAAGTGATCAAAAGAAGAAGTACAGCTGGAAGGACATACAAGGATGGGACGATCAGCGATTCTTCGATGAGCTGCATGCATTCCTACATGATAAGAGGTGACGATTTGACATGTTTATTTCCTCTATTCTTCACTGATGATGCTTTTAATTTAACAACTTGTGTGTCCACGCGCACGTTCATATATACTTACCTACTACTCCGTCCCACCCAAAATAAATACATATCACATTATTTTTGGTTCGAAGAGGACTGATTTTTTATATATAATACTATCAACATTTTGTATTTCCTAATATGTTTGTTATGAAAGTACTTCCACTTTTAATCTAGCTAACTAATGATAGTTATTACATACCATACATATTAGTATATTTTTGCATATATTTCGTTAAACTTATAAAAAGCTTAACTTCTCAAAAAAATAAGACATGTAACTATTTTCGTACTGAGGAAGTATGTGCTTGTGTCCAAAAGAATTATCGTCACCTCAACCCATAACAAAAAAGGAAATCATGTCGAGGTTGATTATTATTATTAAGAAAAAGAAAAAGTTATGTGTTTCCATATATACAGTTGTCTCTCTCGATGTAATGAGATTATTTTTCTTAGTTTTACACTATTAAAATGGTCAAAAGATTAAGAGTGAAATCTAATTTACCTCCTGAGTTTGTCTTAGCTTTACACTACTAAAAATACCCATGAATTTGGACACCGAACAATATACCTCCTTAACTTGGACAAATTTCCCTCTAAAATAGTTTAGAGTGGCTCTCAAAAGTAGTGGTTGGCCTGATGTAGCACATATATGTGTCACGTGGACCCCACATGTCTTTTTTTACTATGTCATTACTCATCGAATGGTTGGGATCCAAAATGATCTAAATGAAAAATATGCATATATATATATATATATATATATATATACATATATATATATATATGAAGTTTTAGACCTCATATTGACCACAACAAATTTAGTATACAGAATGTCTCTTCTAGTGGTCGTTTAAAAAAAAAAAACTTCAATATCATAACTAGCTAGAGAACTTAAACTGAACCGTTTTGATCATGTGTATACGATCTCAAGTAAAATGGTTATTGACTACAAAATTGTATATCATGTTGAGACATACAAATTTAGTATAGAGACCATGTCAACGTTCAAGATTCTTTCGGAAATCCAAAAAACAAATTCCAAAACCTGAGAAACTAAAACAAATTAATATTTGTCCTCTAAACGAGAGACGAGATGAAAATAGTAAACTAAGAGGTTTAAATCGCATTGAGGACTACAACTTTGATGCAAACTGTGTCAACATCTGATTTCATTTGAATTAGAAAATTTGATCTTCAAATTCTAAGAACTTCAAACTAAATTTTATGTCTCTAAATGATCTCAGATAAAAATTTGCAATCAAATGACAAAAGCAGTACAGTAGTACAAAGTTGCGGACTACACATTGAGAGCTACTTACGAGACCATGTTAACAGCCGATGTCATTTGTTTTTTTTTAAAGAATGAATTTCCAAATCTAATAACTTAAAATAAATATTTGTTCCTCTAATTAATATGAAAGAAAACATTTGTCAATTTCAAAGTCGTAGATCACGCCAGATCATCTATAATTTTAATACAAAATTTGCATTCATCTGACTTTATATAGCATTAGTGTGCTTAATAAAGTTGATTATATTGTAAAACATTTCTTATTCATTATCTTGGTGCGCTGTGTCTGGCGATCTTGTATCATGGATCCAGTTGCAGTTATGTAGCTCTTCACTACATAATCCAATTGCTACAATACAACTTAAGACAGTCATATTTCTAACTATCTTACTTTGTTCTAAATTATAGTTCACTTTGGCTTTGTTCTAGATCAAAGTATTCCCTAACTTTAACAAAAGTTCTAGGAAAATATATTAAATCTACAAATTCAAGTAAATGCAATATATATTTAAACATATTTCATAGAGAATTCAATGAAAAAAAATTGATGACATAGATGTTGGTGATTTTTTCTGTAAGATAGCTTGAAGTTGAACAAGTTTTTTATTATGAAATATAACATTTTGGCCTCCAATTTTTATAGCCATTTAACTAATATAGTATTCTAAAGAAGTCTGATTTAGAAAAAAGGCAGTGAAGCTTAACTTATAGCTTTAATGATTTACACATTATAGCTGACCTGTGCTCCCTGTTATGTCATGAACAGGTTCTTTGTTGTCATTGATGACATATGGGACTCAAGTTCATGGGAAAAAATCTTATATGGTTTGAAACTGAAGGATAGTAACTGTGGATCAAGAATAATAATGACTACTCGTAATTCTGAGGTGGTAACAAAAGGCGAAGATGTTTACAAAATTAAACAACTTTCTCACCACAACTCTAGTGTGCTGTTCAACAAAAGATTATTCGGTGAGGAAGGAGAATGTTTTGTTAATCAATCAGACGAGCTGCGTGAAAATATTTTAAGGAAATGTGGTGGCGTGCCGTTAGCTATCATAGCCATAGCTAGTTTGTTGGCACAAAAACCATCGGAAAAATGGTCGAAGGTGTATGACTCTATGGTTTCTGGGGATGGAGGAGACAGCACAATGGAGATAATATCTTATAGTTATGGGGATCTACCTTCTCATCTGAAGCCATGCCTACTGTATATGAGCATATTTGGTGAAGATTATGTGGTTGAAAAAAATAGTTTGATATGGATGTGGATAGCTGAAGGTTTTGTGCAGATTGAAAAAGGAGACAACATATTTGAGCAAGGAGAAAGGTACTTCAACGAGCTTTTAAATAGAAGCATGATGCTACCTGCAGAGTACAATTGTTCTGTATCTGGCGGCCGTGTTCATGATGTAGTGTATGATCTCATCTGTAATTTGTCAAAAGAAGAAAACTTCGCCACTCTCTCGGTTAAGGAGCAAGACACAACTAGTGTAAGAAGTAGTAGGAGTGGAGTGGGTTACACAACGAAGGTTCGACGGCTATCCTTCCAACGGTGCCATTTCGAGCACATACCTCAAGATACACTAGGCATGCCAGATGCAGTCAGGTCACTCACCGTTGAAAACAGTAAAATGGATGTAGTGCTCCCATTTCGTCGCATGCAAGCTTGCCGTCTTATATGCATAGAAGAAAGCTACATCCGAAGCTTCAAGGATCTGGGAAAGTTACTGCTTCTGAGGTATCTTGAAATTTCTTACGTGCATGTTGAGAATTTGCCGGAAGAGATAGCGGATCTCAGGTCTTTGCAGGCAATGGTATTAATAGAGATCGGGCCACACGAACTGCCGTCGGCAGTTTGTGCTCTAACAACACTAATGTTCATACACATTGATGGGTTTAAAAGGTTGCCGGCGGCGAGGATGGGGAACCTGTTGTCTCTGGAGGAACTTCGGTTAGACCCAGTAGTCGGCAAGTCTGAAACTGATGACCTTGTGGTTCAGCTGGGAAAGATGACGAGGCTGAGGGTGCTTGAAATCAGATTCACCGAAGAAATGGAGGAGAGCACACAAAAGAATTTGGTGAATTCCCTCTACAGTCTAGCGAACATCCGAGACCTCCAGCTTAGTTTTCCTGAACCCATGAAGGCTTGTGCCGCGTGGGAATATTGGGAGCCGCCTCGAAAACTGTGGCGTCTATTGATACCTGACATCAGGTTCTCATGTCTGCCGGCATGGATCAGTCCCATGCATCTTCCTGACCTCAGCAATTTAGCTGTGTTTGCTTATGTTGTACAAGAGCAGGACATGAGGAACCTGGCGAGGCTGCCAAAGCTCTGCTATCTCCATCTGCCAGGTCCCGGCGGCATACTACAGCACCAAGGATATACTGTTGGTGACAGTGCCACTGGTGGCGGATTCAAGAAACTAAGGGTCTGCAATGTGAACACAGCATTCAAGTTTCTACCGGGAGCAATGCCAGATCTTGAAGTCCTTTTCTTCAAGGTCACCGTGGCGGGACAAAGCTGTACAATTGATGGCGTGGAGCACGAGATTTTGGCCACCAAGGATGTCATCGGCGACCTTGACTTCGGCCTGCACAACCTCCTTTCACTCGAGCAAGTCAACGTCCAGGTGGACTGCGAAGGTGCAACTGCATCTGAAGTGGAGGAAGCAGAGGCTGTGGTCATTCAGGCAGTGGAAGACCACCCCAAGCATCCCGGCCCTTATGTTTACAGAAGGAGTGAATATTTAATGTTGTCCGATGATGATGGTGATGATGATGATGATGAAGAAGAAGAAGAAGAAGAGTAGTAAAGGTGCAATACTTGGTCTGTTTCTTTAATTTTCTCTTGTATAGGTTAACTTTGTTCTTACTTACACATCGTATTAACTTTGTTCTAAGTCAAATATTTCTGTGCCTGTTAATATTTTAAAAAGTTTGTATAGGTTAACAACATAAGAAGACACCCACACATACCTTTTAATTTGGTCGATTGCTTGTATAGGTTGGGTCTCTCAACTCGAAGACTTACTTTCAAGGTTCATGAGACATATATCGGACAATCTCAAGACTCCATGGATTGAACTCCGTTCTCAGCTTATAAAAAAGTAGAAAAAAAATTATTCTTTTGGTATTGGACTGCTTACAAAAAAAGTAAAAAAAAAGGTTATTTTGGTATTGGACTGCTTACAAAAAAAAGTAAAAAAAAAATGTTCTTTTGATATTGGACTGTATTTCCTTCCACAAATCTTAGAGTTGCATCTGTAGCATTTGGTAGAATATATATTAAAAAAAGGTAGGACTATGTTTTCATATAAAAAGTAGTTGTTCTGTAGCATAGAGTAATTGGGTTTTTCGTGCTTAAGTTCTTTGCTCTTGATAAAGAAAAAAAAAGATAATTGTGTGTGTGTGTTGGGGGGGGGGGGGGTGGAGGTGGTGTTAGATGTATGTCGGGTGGGGAAGAGGGTGGAACTCCGCCTGTGAAAACTGAGTAGCCTCATGTATTTGGAAAGTGAGACAATATACTCAAGTTTGCACAGCCGGTCTCAAGCCCGGAAAAAGGAGGAGGGGACCTTCAATTCTATCTTTCGATGAAATGGATTTCAACATTAATTGTAGTTGATGTCCGCCGCAAGTGTTCCACATCTGACCATGCATTTCAATAATACAGAGGTGTGTGTGCTGCTTTTGTTTGATTATTAGTTTGCTTCTATACAGAGGTATGTGCTACCTGTCATATTTGATTTCACATGATTTTCGATATATGTTTTTGTTTATTAGATCTTTTTAAGATAGTTATTAGTCTTATCGGCAACTACTTTGTCACCGATAAATTTGTACACATTATAATCTATTGTATGTTTTGAAACTAATAAATTAAAAGTTATGGATTCCCGTAGATTTGAACTTTTTTATACTAAATCTTATATGTTTTATGACAAAAGAGAATATTATATTTAATTTATGAATGAATTATCCAAATTGATCCGTTTGCATCTATATGTAACCAGATGCGGATCCAGAATTGGCCCAAGTGGGGCTAAATAACAGAAGTTGGGCTGAGTTGAAGGCAAATTAGGCTGACATCCTTCTTGTGTTTGTGGACGGGTAGCCCACCCCAGCCCCTGAATCCGTCCCTGAATGTTTTTTTTATAAGTCTAGGGGGGAGACTGGAGAGACCTCCACCTGATTTTGATTAATTGTGGCTCTGAATTAGCCTGAAAGTATTACAAATCGAGTTTAAATTTTTTGATGATAGGCTTACATTGCAGCCCCTGTGTATGTAACAAATTGCTACCATTTTTGTCGTTCTCAAATTCAGCAGTGTTTTCACAATGATTGGATTTGGATAAACAATACTAGAGGTGTGTTTGGCTATGTGCACCAGCCCATGGTCAGCCCCTCCACATACCACATGTGAGAACATATTGTTTGGTTCGTGTTCTGTCGGGCCCTTGGCACCTGAGGATTGAAGAAGATTGCAGCACCTGTGAGATGCAGTTATTGGAATAAGGGCATGTTTGGTCCCACCTTCTAAACTAAAGTGAACTAAAATATTTTAGTCATCTTTTAATACTTCTTGAGTGACTAGTGAAACTAAATTATTTTAGTCACCTTTTAGTCAGTTTGTTTGGCAGTTTAGTCCTCAAAGTGACTAAAGTTTAGTCCACTTTAGTTTAGGAGGTAGGAATCCCTAAGTCCTACGCACGCTCTCCATCCCGTTGCCTGCCTACTCGGCCGAAGACAATGAAGAGACAAGTGACCAATAGAGACGATTGCCCTTGGCTTTTAAAGCCTTTTCTTCTCACATAATTGATCTTAATACTCTTAAATTCTGATAACATCATAAGGGGAAATCATCTAGTAGCATTTTTTTTTACGGTTTTGCTATATATGCCCAGTGGCAGATCTAGAACAAAATTGAAGAGGTGGTGATCTCTTTTTCTTCATCTAATCTCTTTATTTTTCTTCTTTTCTCTTTTTTTTTCTCCTCCAACCTCTCAGAAAAATATTGAAGTAGGTTGATTTCTTCTTCTTCCTCTAATCCCTCTATTTTTCTTCTTTTCTCCTATTTTCTTTTCTCTCAACCTCTCTCTATATCCATTGATATACTGACTATAGGGGGGTTGGAGTCCCACCATCCCTTTTAGATCCGCCCCTGTGTATGCCTCCTAGGAGGATGTAATAATAGGATAAAAAAGAAAATATTTATACACAGGATAAACAAGAGAAAATATTTACTCTATATAAATGTAAGAATTTTTTTCTTGTAGATGTCTTTGTTACATGCGTGGTTTATTTGATCTGACAATTTTTTTTTCTTTGGAACTTTGAAACGTTACTGGTTGTGATTAGCTGGAGAGAGTGTGTTAGCTTTTTTTTATGCCTGGAACGTGAAGGAATTTGATTAATTGGAGCACATGCTATTTTTTTTATTTTATTTTTTTGCGTCTAGAACATGTGTTAGTTGAGTAAAAAAAAAATGTTATGGTGCGTAGTATTACCGCACACGACATCATGCTCGACCGTGCCAAACGTGAACAAGCGCGGCCACCCCACCTGCCTGCGTGTCAAGTGCTGCTGCCACATCATGCGCGCATGCGTACTCGGAGAATCCTACTGCTGAAACAGCCACATCCAGCTTACGATGCCGGGAAGAAGGGGTTGATTTGTATAATAAGCAATGGATCGGATCGAGTCATCTGCACCAAATTTGAAGAATAAACTAATGCTACACTATATCATCTAGAATGGATTAGTTTGCCAAACCAAACACCCGCTAGTAAGACACGGAGTATATTTCACTAGTCACTAAAACAGAAACACATGCCGCCGCCTGTTACACGGATGTTCTACTTCTACCCATAATAGAATTGGTACATGAGAGCACATGAGTTTTTAGTTCAAAGATATTGAGCTGCAGCTCACCTGATTATATGTAACAAAGCAATACTAGCTTAGATAATATATTTACGTCCCAAAAAGGATTTAATTTGCCTGAGTGTTGAATACTATAAGATACGGCTTGATCTCTCTTCATGTAAATGTTAGTATTGATCTCTCTCACCTAATGGGCCCAACGGTCCATTAGGACCTTGATCCGCTCCTGATCGGGGAGCCCAACCCAAATAAGGGTTGGAGGGCCCCTGTCACGCTGTGCCTATATAAGGGAAGGTGGGGGCTACATGCACTGGTTACGAGGTTCGTCTGTCCTAAGCCGCCGCCCCTGCCTGTCCAGTGACGGGAAGCACCTCCGCCACCGATCTGCACCACCAGACTTCACCGACCTCTTCACCGACCGTCGCTGCCCGTGAGCAAACTCCATCGATGAAGCAGTGCCGGTCGGGATCCTCGAGGTACTTCTCTCTTTCCTCTCGGGTCTCTCCAACCTATCCTCTCTAGATCAGGATCTCGAAGATCCTGAAGTTCTATCAACACACACCTTCCATCCTAAGTGATTCAACCCAACTAATCTACTGTTAGAGATCCGCTAAGTCTATCAATGGTATCAGAGCCCTAAGGGCGAGCGCGCACGCCGGCGTCGGGGCCCGCCGCGGCGCTGCCATCGTTTCCTCCTCCCGCTGTTCGTCGCCGTTGCGCCGTTTCCACCTCGCCTGTGGCAGGCCGCCGTCGCTCGGTTCGGGGAGAGAGAGAGAGGGAGAGAATCAAAAATGGGGCTAGGGTTTTCGGGTTGTCGGCGGATGCGGGTTTTGTTCCCGCTACAGTCGCGCTCGGTCGTCCGATCGTAAATCCCTAGATCAGACGGCCAGCAGTCAGCCGCCGTTTTTTTGGGCCGGGAAGGCCAATGCGGGCAAGAGCGCCTTGCGGCCGCAGGCCACCTCTGCAGCTGAGCTTAAAGTGGAGCGCCAGCCCGCATAAGGCACAATATCGTTTTTTCCATTTTAGTTTTCCAGAAAATAGAGTTTTTATGTTTATAAGATTAGTTTTAAGATCAGTAAATTTTTGAGCCAACACGATAAAATTTTCAGTGTATATAATTAGTCATTATTTTCTGGAAAATAATATTAGAACATTTTAGTCACATTTTTCCGCTGCTAAGTATATATTTTGTTCTCATATTAAATTCAAACCAACGGACGAATTTAATTTTTGAGCAATTTTAAGTTTAGAATTCTTTATAATATTGTTATTTTCTAACCAACGTTGCTAATATCAATATTATAATTATTTTAGTCCATAAGTTAATCTGCAATCAGTTTTACAGTTAGTTCTCTGCTAAATTTTGATCCAACGGGATAAATTTTTCACAGATAGAGATTAGAAATGCCTCTAAGAATTAGTATGAGCTTATTTAATCATGTTTCCGCTGCTAAGATATTAGTTGTCTTTTTAATTAAATTCGAACCAACAGGAGAATTTAGTTGAAAGAGCATTTATTAAGTGTTAGAAAATTTTATAATATTGGTATTTCCTGACCAACGTTAATGATATAAATATTATAAAAGTTTAGCCTATAAGTTTATATGCATTATTTCTATTTTTTACCCAAGGGGATGTAGAATTAATGTAGAAGAGGTCATTTACTAAGGAATTAACTTTCTTAGGTAAGTCTAAATGCTTTATTTCTATTTTTTAGCCAACAGCGATATAGAATTAATGCAGAACAGGTCATTTACTAAGGAATTACGCACTAAGAAATACACTGGTGTTAGAGAGCACATACTGAGCATGACAAATTTGGCAGCTAAGCTTGCATCAATGCATATGGTCCTTCAAGGATCATTTGTCATTCAGGTGATTTTAGCTTCTCTGGCAAGTGAGTTTAAGTTTCTTTGTCATCATCTTCAACATGATGACCAGTGAAAAGACTAAGAAAAGCTCATTTTACCATATGTGTGCAGGAGGAGGAGAGACTTAAGAATAATATAAGAATGCCAAACCACTGAGGTGGGATGACAACTCTTCTTCTAGTACTCAGACCGATAACTATAACAAACCTCAGGGAGGCACTAAGAAATTGACAAAGAATGGGATTCCATACGACTACAATGGAACCGTTGCAGAGTTACCTTAGAATTATTAAGTGGTTTTATACTTAGGATATCTAATGTACTCCATATTATCTTTTTTGCATAGATATTTAATAAGACTTTCTTAGTTAGAAGATGATGAATTGAATTGCTAATTTTGGAGATAGCAAATGTAAGATATTATTTTATAATAAATGTGTTGGTCTTGCCTTCAAGCAAGACAAAATTTTATCCATTATCAGTTTTTGAGAATGTGAATGTTGTATCCAATGAGAATGAGAAAGATTCATCGTCTATGAATGTAAGCGTAAGAATGTACAGTTTGACTCTTCGAAATTGAGGTTTTAGCAGATTAGACCACATTGCGAGGGGGAGAATTAGGCAAAGTACATTAATCAGTGTGTGGATTAAAGTACATTAAGACATTACCCTTAGTACTCTCAGCACTCTCAGAATTAGATCAATGTGTTGATTAAAGTACATTAAGACATTACCCTTAGAACTCTCAGAATTATATCAATGTGTTGATTAAAGTACATTAAGACAGACAGAAATTTTAGAAGAGTTTAAGATAGTAAGATCAGACCCTGGTGGGGAATGGTATGGGCGACATACCCCGTATGTCCAGGTTCCAGGACTTTTTGCTAAGTTCCTTTAGGAAAATGGCATAGTTGTCAATTATTCCATGCCAGGTGAGTCTCAGCAAAATGGAGTGGCTGAAAGAAGAAACCGTACCTTAACGGGTATGGTAAGTTCGTATGATTAGCTACTCTACTTTACTGATAAGCTTATGGATGGAGGCGTTAAAACTTCTATTCGTATTCTTAATCAAGTACTAGTAAGTCGGTGTCTAAAACACCGTATGAGTTGTGGACAGGCATAATACCCTCACTTAAGTTTTTTAAGGTGTAGGGTTGTCCACTTGAGCCTAAAGTTCTTTAACCCAAATTTAGGAAAATTATGACCTAAGACAGTCAGTTGCCATCTTATGGCTACTCAGAAAGATCAGGCATACAAAGTTTTTAAAAACAAGGTATACTAAGTTCTTAGAAGATGATGTGATCAAGGGGAGCAGGGTAGCACAAAAGATCAACTCAGGGGAGAAACGGGTCTCCAAACCCCTACTCCAATATTTTAAGAACCATGCTTTACGCTACCTGTTGATGCTACACAAATGGTGTCAGACACCGTAGTACCAACACCTGTTGTCAGTCCTCTTTTGCCGACAATAAATAAGAATATGGAACCTGTCCTTCAGGAGCCATTAGAACCACAAGTCGAGCATGAGAAGAACAACAACAACCCCATATGGCGCCAAATAATAGGAATATTAGAAGATCACAAAGAGTTAGAAGATTAGCTATATGAGGTTATTAAGAGGTTTATGAAACCGAAAAGCATCATATGGAGGTTGATCCCATCACATATGAACAAGCCATGAGAAGGATAAGATAAAATCCAAGAATTCCAATAATGTTTGGGACTTAGTGCATATTTCTAAGGGAGCCAAGACAGTAGGCTATAATGGGTCTATAAAACAACATGTGACTCCTAAGGAAAAGTTAAGAATCATAAGGTGCGACTCATGGCAAAAGGCTTTAAGCAAAGAGATCGATTAAGGATTGATTACAATGAGAATCTTTTCTTCAATCTTATGTAAAGATTCTTTTAGAATTATAGTGGCGCTAGTAGCATACTAAAACTTAGAGTTACGTCAGTTGGATGTACAGATGACACTCCTTAGTGGGGATCTACGATAAGATGTTTTACATGGCACAACAGAAAGGTTTTGTTGTGGAAGAAAAATAAAATATGGGATGTCACCTAAAGAAGTCTACTTATGGATCAGAATAAGCTTAAGACAATGTTATTAGTGATTTGATAAAACAATGAGAAAGTTTAGGTTTTAAGGCAGATATAGAGGACAATTATGTTTACGCAAAGTTTAAGAGTGCTAAGTTCATCTTCTTAGTTCTATGTGTGGAAGATATTTTGCTAACAAGCAATGATGTCAGTCTACTAATGGAAACTAAGAAGCTCTTGTCCTCGCATTTTGATATGAAAGATCTCGGTGAAGTCTCCTTTTAGTTTCTGGGGATTGAGATTCACCGTGATAGAAATAGAGGGGTTTTAGGACTGTCACAGAAAGCATACATAGATAAGATTCTTAAGAAATATAGTATGCATAAGTGCAGTTCATCACATGCACCCATTGTTAAGGGCGATAAGTATAGGGAACATCAGTGTCCCAATAATCAGATCGAGCTCGAGCAAATGAGATCAGTATCTTAGGCTTCAGCTGTCAGAAGCTTGTAATATGCTCAAATTTGTACTCGCCCTGACATAGTTATGTTACCGGATTACTTGGCAGATATTAAAAGAATCCAGATGTAGAATGCTGGAAGTTAGTTAAGATAGTTCTGCATCTTTTGCAGTGCACAAAAGGCTTCATGCTAAGTTATAATAAGACGTACTTAGATTATGCGGGGGGTGAAAGCTAAGTTATAATAAGTTATTTCTATCCACGTCAGGTTAGATATTCACCCCGCAAGTGGAGCTATATCGTGGAAAAGCTCAAAACAAACCCTCGTCACGTCATCGACGATGTACGCTGAGTTTGTAGCATATCATGAGGCCTCGGGGCAGGTGAACTAGCTTAAGAAGTTCTTACCCGGGTTAAGAGTGGTAGACAGCATCGAGAAAAACCACTTAAGTCATACTACAATAATATGCTCACAATAATAGTTCAAGTGGTGCTGCCAAACACATTGACACTAAATACAATGTTGTGAGGAACAAAAGTTCGGGATCATGTCATAAGTCTTGAGCATATAAGTACAAGATATCATATTAGCGGATCCGCTCATCAAAAGGCTTACCACCCAACGTGTTTAGAAAACACGTAGCTAGCATGGGTTAAAGGAAAGCCTATGATTCCTGAACACTTAGGGCCCTTAGTTAGAACTCTATTTAGAGAGATGTAATGTAGCTGTCAAGTCCAACGAAAATTTTCTTATGTGACGATGAGACACGCTCTACGCTTTTCTCTATAATGAGGTGGAGTAAAATAGTTAAGTTTTAAGTTAAGATTAAGATAAGATTAAGGTAAGATATTAGAAGAGATCAAGGGGGAGAATGTTAGTATTGATCTCTCTCACCTAATGGGCCCAACGGTCCATTAGGACCTTGATCCGCTCCTGATCGGGGAGCCCAATCCAACTAAGGGTTGGAGGGCCCCTGTCACGCTGTGCCTATATAAGGGAAGGTGGAAGCTACAGGCACTGGTTACGAGGTTCGACTGTCTAAGCCGCCGGCGCCCCTACCTGTCTATCCCTAGACCGATCTAGAGGGTGGCACAACAAGTGACGGGAAGCACCTCCGCCGCCGCCACTGCGTCTGCACCGACCTTCTTCACCGACCGTCGCTGCCCGTGCGCAGACGCCATCGACAAAGCAGTGACGGTCGGGAGTTCCTCCAGGTTATACTAACTCTAATCTTCTCTTCCTCCCTCTGTTCTTCTCAGATCCGAAACCACACCCTTTATCCTAAGAAATTGGCCCTTCTAATCTACTGTTAGAGATCCATTAGATCTATCAGTAAACAGTGCTTTTCAAATGCTTTCATAAGTCATAATCTAATGCTAAAAAGTTACGCAAGAGCAAGAAAGTGAACCTGGAATATATAATCCATTCTCATTGCTCATTAGTCATTTTGAGCAACCAAACGAAGCATGTAAAAGCACAAACATCCCAGCTGGAATCAAGGAAAATCCCAACACATCCAACAGCAGCTTCTTATCATGTATTCACTCCGTTCCGTTCCGACAACGGATCCGAAAACAATATATCTAGAAAATCCGAAACATCTTAAAATTTGAAACGGAGAGAGTACATGCCTTGTTCTGCGCGCCTCCACTAGCCCTAACTCCTCTTCTTCTCTAATATCTATGTATGGAAACCAGACCATAGTTACAATGATATTGTAGGCTAGGCTCACGCTCTAAGGTTGGCTTCACTACGTCACAGTAGGAATCCTACTGTTTACTCACGATGCCGGGAAGAAGCGGTCGAGGCTGAACGGCAGACTGTAGAACTCCACACTCCGGCTGTCGCCGCGGAACGTCCGGAACCTCGCCCACCACGGCATCCCACGGTCCCTGTCTCTGTTCCTCCCCTGCAGAGTGCTGTCCAGCACCACCGAGACGATGAACCCGACGGTGGGCGGCGACGAGAAGACGGTGTTGATGACGTCGTTGAACTGCGTGGTGCATTCACAGAGTAAAGGTCAAGAAGGTCCAGTTCAGAGCTCAAGATTTCAGCTGAGATCGAGCTAGCTGGGAGAAGGATCATGATCATATACCCATCCAGCTCTAGTGTGTGCCGGCTGATGGCGATAGCTCATCGTGAACTGGTGGAAGTAGTTCGGGATGGAGATGCCGAGGTAGAGCGAGACGCCGAGGACGAAGATGTTGCGCATCGAGTTCATGTTGGTGAACTGGATAAAGGAGAGCCCTATAGCACCTGACAACACCAAAACAAATAAGGGGTTGGTCTGGAGAGCTGGAATCTGGTGAAGTAGCAAAGGCAACAACAGACTATGGGGATCTATAAATTTCCTTTTTAACATCTCTGAAAGTAAAGTAGTAAGTACGTACCAACATAGCCAAACAATACACAGTACATGGCAGCAAACAGTGTGAATGGAATGGAGGCGAACAGCGCTCCGAATCGCCCTGAAACATCATATATAACAAAACATAACATGTGTTCAACAACAGAGAAATTGAAGATTGGTACAGTATCGTTTTAATTATTTACTGTGCTGGAAATAATATTCTACCTACCTAGGATGGAGAAGAAGATCATGAAAACAGCAGAGATCTGGATCACTCTTCTGCTGCCAATCCTTGTTGATCCTAGGAGACCAACGTTCTCCCTGTATTCGGCAAAGTCAAGTAATATACACCATGTTAACTGTTAAGCATGGCATGACACTGGAAAATTGGATCATGCAAAGTTGATAACACTCACACAGAGACGGTAGAGCCGCTCACAGTACCAAATAGCCCGTCGAATAGCAGTCCAATTCCCTGAGTTTTCAAGATATAGTTACATCAGAAGAAAGAGGAGAAAATAATATTGATCTTGTTCTCAACAGAGGAATTGGGAGCTAGATATTTTCTCATTGTTTAGCACATGGCAAGAACTAACTAACCTGGCATCCAATGCCCCTGCTCATGACAAATGGCGGTGGGGGCGTCGCACTTGCGAACCGGGCAGCAGCATGAAATGCTGCCGTAGACTGCAATGCTCAAAAATATTTTTCACACAAATCAGATCAGCATGATGTCAACTAACTGAAGATAATATGGTACAATGGAGAATGGATAATAGAGTGTTAACTACCTCTATCAAGGACACCACCACAGCAGCCATCATACTGAACGAATGATCTGCGCTGAAAGTTGGCGGACCCCACTGCAGCGGGTATGGAATGCTAATCCTGAGAAAATGTTCAGACAAGTGTATAAATTCCACAAGTGTGAAATAATTGAGATGGAAATAGATAGAACAGTACTGGGAGGAGGCATCAAACTAACAGACCATGGTGCAGTTGTGATGAGGTTGGCACGGTCAGTTCGGCAGTTGAGCTGAGTGAGCACCGGACTGTGCTTGTATGCTCCACTCACAGTGAGGATTTGGGCATATAACCACACCAGTGCAATGGAGATTAGCACTGCGAACCTCTCGAATATCGGGAAATTGCACATTTGTACATGCTTCAAGTATTGAGAAAGTGCAACAAATAGGACGAGCATAGGAAGACCAATTTCCACGCAGGTTCCTATCTGAGAACATCAAATATATTATTTGAAAGGATAAAAGCAAACTGTCAGTGTTAACACCATGATGATCATTTAGCAAAGAAATAGCACTAGGAAGAGCTTTTACCACTGGGAATCCTCTCTGAAAAAGTCCAAACCCTGCCAGTGCAACAACTGGAACCATCCCAAGTGGGCTGAAGAACCTGCAACGATGTTATCAAAACAAAAACATCTTAATATTCCTATCGTCAGTTTGAAGGTTACTGCCATATCCCATCAATGTCCCTGAAAGTGATGCATTGACTGAATGAATGACTCCTCTGCACCTGCAGCATAACCCCCACAACTGGCTGTAGCCAAGTACTATCTGAATGCAGGAGGATATTATCTGGGCCCCCTGTATGGCTCTCATGGCCGCTTTGAACCTCTGCAGCAAGTGAAAACATGTTAGTTGTGGTACTGAGATGAGTACTAATAAACTGATAAGTTAGAAGAAGAGCAATCATTGCATGCTTACTGTGTGGTCATCAGCAATTTGCATCAGTGAGGGGTCACTGATTATTGATATGACTGGGATTACAAATGCATATGACCCACCAATAACTGTGGGCAGGCGAGTTCCAAACAGAGTTTGGAGCAGTGTATTTATGCCAGTCACAAACAGTACTGTCTGTACCACAATTGCCTTGTCATGCTGGAAGCAAACAAACGGACAAACAATCAGGATATATTCTAGTCCTTTCTAAAAATCAGGATTTATTCTATCACTAAAAAACAGTACATAAAGGTTCGCAAAAAAAGGAAAACAGTACATAAAGAGGTCATTATCGAAAAAGGTGAATTCTGGATACATGCAAGTCATGCCCTAGTGTGAACACATTACTATGGCACAAGGCTAACATATCTATGAAAATTGAAGATGCTAGGTGGAACAGGACATATCAGTTCTATAACATTACCATGTACTGAAATGAAAATAATATCACTACCAATATCAGTAACCCTTATTCCAAGTTAACCATTGAATTTTCAAATTCTGTTTGAAGATAAACATCATTACACCAATATGGCACAAAACAATCAGATAGTGCATCATCTATTCACAGAATCACAGCCACAGAGATGAGCAATGAGAGGATTCTTACGGCATTTCCTCCCATGAGGGGAACCAGCAAGGTGGGGATCATCACTGCCGTCCCCAAGCAAAGGATGAAATGCTGGAAACCCAGCATAATAGACCCTCCTGCGCCATCAAACATATTACACAGATTTAGTGCCATAAAGACATAACACAAACATCTAGATGAATGAATCATGCAGGCTTAGGCACCTGAGTACTTACCCCAGGACGGATTGGAGTCTACACAGTACTCCATTCCAACCAGCTGATCCATGATAGGAGGGTGGCTAATCTCCTCTGGCTTCATGTTAGCCATCTCCATGGGAGGCACCTCCTCTGCTATGTCCACGATGATTAACACCAAGCAAAGCAGGAAAAGAAAACAGCTTCAGCATTTATTCCATAGGGAAGTTTAGTGAGGTAGGACAGCAGTAAAGTTGCAAGCTTTCATGAGCTATGGCCCTAGAGCATCAGATGCCAGAGGAATTCATTCCTCAGGAAAATAAATACCCATTCTTTTCCCACAAAGCTATGCAAATTTTCAGATGCATAACAATCCGGAAGGGTTGCAAAACAATCCTAACCTTCCTCAAACATGAAACTGAAATTGGAAAACATGTTAATGAATGATCAAGAACTTAATGAGGGTATACTATCCAGAGAGGACAATAAACCCCCAATGCTGATGAATTCACCTTTTTTTGGATAAAGGATAGAAACTATCCGGCTTCAACTACCCGTGGGTAGAATCAGGATAAATTATTACAACATAAAAATTAAAAAGAAAGAAACTGACGGAAAAAAATACATCCCAACAAGGAGCTCCAGTAGTCCTACGTGACAAACAGACTTGCTCTGTGATGTCAACTCCACTAGAATAAGATCACCAACGTGATGACAACTCCACTAGAATAAGATCACCAGCGTCAAGACAAAGCCGCTAAAAATACGTTTGTCAGACTAAAAAAGGTACTGAAAACATTGGACACCGACCACCATTGAAGACTGGATGCTTTTTCTAAGACAACAACACAAAGCACTTGGTGCAGATGCAAGCTTGCCCACCAAAAGCCGAGTTGTTACGCCATCGAACACCACCTCCGTCTTGAGCTGCGCAGCAAGGTAACAAGCGGTAGGAAATCCTGGCCCTGACGAACAACAACTTCGACGACGCGCCAACTGCACCACCGCCGCCGGCCCGGAGAAACCAGGCTAGGTTTTCACCCAGTTATTGAACGCCCACGGGCGCAACAACTTCAACGACGCCTTCAACAAGATGCGAGGCACACTGTGTACCGCTGCCGCCAGCCCGACGTAGGATGCCAGACAGGGTTTTCACCCAATCTGCCGCCCCGTGAACCAGTCGCCGGGCATTGGAACAGGTCGCCATCCAGATCATCCGCCGCAGGGGAGGAGGGTGTTGGTGGCTAGATCCAGATCCAGCCACCGTCACCCAAGAAGCCCCGGCCGTAGGCGCTGCCCACCGGCTGGCCCAAGCCCGGAGCCACCTGAACCGTCCGCCGGAGAGCCAGATCCACCCACGGGCCGACCACCGCAGCCGCCAATGGAGATGGATGAGGGGAGGGAACGGCTGTGGGAGAGTCGGGAGAAGACGAGATAGGGAAAGGATGGGGCTGAGGAAGGGAAATGAGCCGCCGCCGCCACAAACCAAGGAGGAGCGGCGACGGTGGCCGGGGTGGCCCTTGGAGAGGCCCCGAGGGGCGGTGGCGGCGGGATCCCCCGTGTCGCCTCAGAGAGACGACGCAGGGGTCGGGGGAGATATAATATTGCTTTGATGATGATGAATTCACCTACACAAGAAATCCAAAAAACCAACAAAATCATAGCAGGAAATGCTCACCAAAAACCATCTCGAACATGCAAGAGAGTTGTGTATCAATGTTCACTAAACCAGCATGCTGACGATGCTACAAAATGCTTTGACAAATAGGCAAAGCATCAAGGGAAAATTCCCCATTGAGAATTCTACTGAATGCTGCAAAATGTTCTCAACTCCACAACTGTGTCAAAGCAAGACAGGAAGGTGCTGGATTTATAGACCTTGGGGGCTTCAGTAACAGAAACAGAAACAGCTAATTCTTGCTGAGAGAGAGAGAGAGAGAGAGTAGCAATACATAATTCATTGGATTGGTCTCCCTTCCTCCCTCCCTCCCTACCTCCAGACTGAGTCTGTCCACAAGATGTGCCACTGTAAGTGGGCCCATACCCATATAATGTTAAGACTAGAAGCTTTCTATCTCTAAGGTTGTTGGACAGTGATGCAATAGCAAAGTAGTAGCTTTCTATGTCTCATTAGATTGTTTAATAGGGTTAGTTGTAAGTATGCGCTGCTAAGAGTGGGGCCCATCTACTAATGACGTTTGCCTAATAATTTATATCTATAACAATGTCTGGCAGTGATCCACACACACACAGAGATACATAATCTTACAGATAGAAAGATGTTGTCTTATGAAGCACAATATTTCAGATGCAAAGCTACTTTATAACTCAGACAATTTTAGAGTGATGAAATGTGCTATTTAATTATCATCTCTTTGCTATGGTAAACAATCGTAGAGATTGAAAACTAATACTAGTCACATTTAGATACTAACTTCTTATCTCTAAGATTATGAGGTACCATAAGGAAACCTTACCTTGTGTGTGTGAGTGGAGAGGGATGGGGCGTTATAAGGGTTTCTCCTAATTTTTTATTCTTCTTAATATAAAGATGCTTGCTATCTTTAAGATAGTTAGTTCCATGATAATGAAGTATATGCCTTTATGAGTGGGTCCATCTACTAGAAACATTCAAAGGCCAACTTTCTATCTCTCAGATTTTCTAGGGACATTGTAAGGGTATCTACTATTTTTTTATTCTTCTAATTAATATATAGATGTTTTCTATCTTTAAGATAGCAGATAGATACATGATACTTAATTATGTTCCTTTATGAGTGGGCCCATGTACTGATAAATATTGAAATACCAGCTTTCCATCTCTATGATTTTCTAGTTCTCCAGTAGTAAAACAATATTGTTTTGCAACAATGCAAGTAAGGCTCATTTACTGGTAGCATTTATGAAATAGCTGTCTATCTGATATGATATTATTGGCAGTGTGGTATCAATGAGTTGTGCCACCCACCAACTGCAAGTAAAGTTTGAAAATTATTTTTCTATCTCTATGATTATTCTGACAACTAGGCAACAATTTTCTATCTCTAAGATTGTTTGGCAGTGTGATAACTACTAATTATGTCCTACCACAAGTAGGCCCCATCTATTAGTAGTACTATTCACATGCCAGTTTTGTATCTCTTAGATTTGTTTGGCACTAGTGACACAATAACAACTAAGCTAGGAAAACTATTATATATATCTCTAACATTGTTCCGCCGTGTGACAAAAGTACGGTATGTGCCATCAAAGAGTGGGGCTAACCTACTATGCTCCAAGATTGTTTTGTAGTGAGACAACAATACAATAATCAAACATCTTTCTATCTTTAAGATATTTTTGTAATTGGCATTCTTTTAAGGCCATAGTTCTACAACTGAAATTGCCCCCTTTTTATTTTTTTTCCTTGGCAAAAATACCCTTGTCACATGATACTTTATAGTATTACTAATACGATAGTATCATATATAGTAAAGGAGCACCTTTGTATCTACAAGGGGTGTCAATCGTCGTGTCACTCTTTTTTCTATTTTGAACATTTAGTTGATATATGGTGACCATCGAAGATATACCTCAATGAAGAAATAAGTAGATATGACTCTAATGAATAAATACATAGATATAACTACAGCAGGCCGGCTCTTTGCCGAGTGCCCCATGCACTCGGCAAAGGCCGCAATGCACTGGGCGAAGTCTTTGTCTAGTGCAACACTCGGCGAAGAGGCTCCGGCAATGGAGTTCACGCAAAGGCTGCTTTGCCGAGTGCCGAATCACGGACACTCAGCAAAGGCTTTGCCGAGTGTCCCTGACACTTGGCAAAGACTGAACAGAAAAAAAAACCCAAAAAAGCCAAAAATAATAGCAAAAAAAATTAATAGGAGAAGCCTCCACCTGCTAGGACCCTCCCATCTCAATTTTTTGGCATATTGCAGAGCATTTTTCACAACTTGTGGCCAATGGCTTTCGAGCGCACGAGTGTTTTTTTTACACTCGACAAAGAAGCTTCTTTACCGAGTGCCCGATTTTTGGCACTCGACAAAGCGTGAGACACTCGACAAATTTTGCTTCTCCCGTAGTGATAGTACAATGAACATCCAATAGGTACAATAGATAGATATGTGTATGGTAAGATTGAAAGCTATAATATAATGGAAAGAACACAAATAGAAGTTAATAGAATCATGAAGTTCTTAATCAAGAAACAACAATAATTATAACTTAAGAAACTACTAGTTATGCGAGTAAGGGTCATGCCTTATTCACCTCTTGGTGGTTCAAAGTTGGTAGGAGTCATGTGGCAAAAACCAACCGGTATAGCGGTACGAGTTGAATTTGTGGCTTCTTTATGCTTATGACAATTGCATTGTGGATCTGGTATATTTGACCACCAACTTGTAATAAATAAGATGAGGCTATCAATAAACCTTGCCATTAAGAAGGTTTATGAAACTTTTGAAGACTGATTGTTGGGCTTTGCAACTGAAAAAATAGAACAAAATCTTTGAGGATAAACTCGAGTCGATGCTCCTTATTATCTTCTCAAAATATTAGAAAGTGAGCAGATCCAACTTAGAAACTTAGTGATTGTTCTTCCATACCTTAATCTTTGAACACTCGCTGGTTGATGAACGAATGCGAGCCTTGACGAGAACTTGAAACACAAAATAAGAGCAAGCAAAAGGAGAATGGGGGTACAAAATCACTATTCTTCCCACCAAAGCCGGTTCAGGGAACTATTTATAGGCTCCAGCGGCCATTAAAGAGGACCAGATTGCCCTCGTACCTCTTCCAGATTCGCGGCATATTCCGCAAGTCCAAGGGCAATTCGTTCATACAGGTAGACCGTCCCCAACTAACACCTGGTTGCATTTCTTGAGTAGGGGGACCACCCAGACTGGACCATCCTCGCTTCTATCAGACCACCTAGGCTTAGGTATAGTGTTGTCGGCTCCTTCCATCCCCTCTTTGCTCTTGCCTGAGGGCGGGACAAAGGAAGCTTCCTCACCTCCATCGTGCCTCCTGCTTTCCACCAAGACGAAACCCGGCGAGCTCCAGGAAATGACAATGATGACCAGGGTTCACCTTATCAAAAAGATACATTATCCCACAGAATGCTGAACAAAGACGCGCCTATGATAGAGACTGTTGGCTGTCACTAAGGCTAATCAAGTCTGACACGCTAAAAGGCCGCAAAACCGAACACTAGGATAGCAGAGGAAAAATGGAGGCTGCAAAGGGCGAATCCTGCCCTCAATGTTGATTTTAAGAAAGCTATAAATCGGTAATCTATAATAGAGTCATGGAGCGCAATAAGAAAGTCACCTAGTATGTGGACATATATAATAGAATTGCAAAAGCATAACTTGATGAATCTAAAAAAGTTACCACCATACCATATGGTGAAGTACCCTAGATTGTAGAGTGCAGCGATGAGGGAAATCAGCTCAAGATGGATTCTGCCACCAAGAATGTCTTACCTAGAACTATTGTTGAGGTATAGTGTTAACACTGGATTTTGGTATGCTCAGAAAGATGACAGGTGGGCCAGCGCGCAGCAAATTTGTGGAGATGGGTGTTCGGAGCGTTCGGCAAGTGTCCATACGGTCGGCTAGTTTCGGAGCATTCGGCAAGTGTCCGTGCGGTCGGCTAATTTCCAAGAATTCGACAAATGATCGTGCGGTCGGTTATTCTAAGGAGGAGCGGTTTTCCGTTGAAGAGGCAACGAAAATGGCAAGTAAGAGCCGAATCGGGCAACAAAGATTGCGACAATTGAGGAAATAAAGACTCCGAAGGGAAGACTAGAGTTAAAGATATCGTGTTTTTCCTTTAATGTTTTGTAGTCGTGTCCTTTTAGGACTCATGTCATGACCAGGGTATAAATATAAACCTTTGGCCATTGTAAAAAACTGTTCACAACCAATTCAATACAACCGGCCCCGTGCCAACTTCGAGTCCTTTGTCGTGTCGTCGAGTTCTTCGAGAGGAATTATCGATCCGTCGACCTCCGTAAGTCCCGACAACCTTGCTATCATGTCTAGTATCATGCGGTGGATTTAGATGTTGATGCAAGTAGTCTTGTTTGTTTTCAATGATCGTGCGGCGGATCTTTGCTTGACAATCAAGAAGTCTTCGCTTATGTTTTGTTTACGAGTAGATACCGTGCGGCAGGCGTTTGCTCGATATGCTTAGCAAAAGCAAGATAGTTATCGGCTCTATTAGATTTGGCAAGATCTAGTAGATTCATTAAGTTAGCACGTGTTGCATGTTTTAGATATTTTATATATTTGTAACACTCTTTTTGCCCAATCTAGGTTGATACGGTTCGACTTTATTCTTTGTCATAAATCTATTTATGCTCTAATAGTTATTCATGTTATCTCCACAAATAGATCTTACGTTTATAACAGCCGAATTAGTTCAACCTAGATTGCTACGTGTTGCGGGTTCATGAATGTTAATTACGCTTAAGCTTTGATAAGGCTATGTATCGTGCGGCAGATACAGGCTTTAAATTAGTTTGATCGTGTTAGTTTACTTGTTCCTTCATCATGGATCCCAACTCGGTTGAATTGCCGAGCTTGGTTATGCTTTAATTCATAGCTAATTATGATTCGTTCATACGTACTTTTCCCATGCACACACATTCGGCAATCAATGTTTTACGTACTCCATATTTGCTTCAGCCGACTGACCTATAAAACTTGTTGGCAGGCAGCTTCTATAGTTGTATATCATCGTAAGTGGCTTCAGGGCTGTATATATGGAACTGTCTGGTCTCACCCAACATGTTCCAGTTTTATATCTAATGATTTTCATCCCTTGTTAGTTTCAGGTCAAACTAACTGACACGTTTCCGGATTTCGAAACACCCGGGCACCCGATTGAAGCCACGTTTTTCAGCTTCCTATGTGTTAGACACAATGCGTTACATTTTGTGTCAACATATAGGATCCCCTTCCAAGTAATGCCTTTAAATACAGAGGAAAGTTACCTCGAATGCCACTAGTATAGTAATGCTCGAGTTTGTGTCGTGCAACGCATGGCAAGCTTTTCTAATAATAATAATAACTTGCCTTGAGTGAATAAATATATATATCATGCATTGGAATGAGTAGATCATACTTATTAGCATAAATATTTTTTTCTAAGTTCAAGTATTTTGTGTGCGACACATGGCAAACTATTTATTTATATATAGGGATTTGCTTCCTATATTGCTAGTGAACAACTAACGATTTTACGCATTGCAATGTGTTGCTCATATCTCTATTAGTATAATGAAATTTCAACTGAGCTCAAACAACAAACATGATGCATGGAAAAAGTTTAGCAGAAGTTTGGCCTGAATTTGATCAGAACATGCATCTTGTATTTGGACTAGGATTAGGATTCCTAGTTATATTTTGATTATTTCATTATGTCACACACACACACACATATGACCCCGCATATTAGCACCCAGCACCACTCCCGCAACCGTAATATATATATATAAAAACAAATATGAAGAGAAATAATTTCCACATTCACAGAGTTAGTTAGAGGTTGATGGACAAAAAAATTACATTTTTATTATTACTAGCAAACATGTCCATGCATTGCGACAAAACTCAACAGTATAGGAATCAAACTCCATATCGTGCTAAATAACTCTTTACTATCCGGTGGTTAGAGGGAGACGAACCAAAAAATAGGGGAGAGAAATTTTGCCTCTTTATTATTAGAGGTATCTATATATATATATATATATATATATTATATATATATATATATATATATATAGATAGATAGATATAGAATGTAAATATAAATATGGATTAGCAAACATGTCCATGAGTTGCAACGGGAGGCACAAGTTATTGTGTGGTGTTCATGCTAATGAGAATGAAATAGCTTTTTTAGATTTAATTAAGCTTGACCCAATCTGGAACTAAAAAATTGAGACCTATAATAAATGCTAGAGAAATAAAAAATCAAGCAATAAAAGATTAACCATGTACTATGAGAAATTGACAAGAGATTAGCTCAACTTAATGGCTATTGTGTGTGCCTGTTGTGTTGTGATTTAAGAAAGGTGAAATCCCGGAATATGAAACAGACATACATCTACATGCACGCCCTAACGAGACCATGATATGAGTGGTTTTGTAACTCCAAACTCTAAATATTATTAGGTGTAGGTAGGTTTTTTTACGAAAGCACTCTGCATTTTTTATTCGGTTATTCTCTATAGTGGTTTCACTATATTTTCTTGAGTCTTTTCGTTGTGTGCCGTTGTAAAAGTTAATAAGTTCATATGAGCCATTAAAAAGTTTATCGGTCATCGATGCCACTTGTCAAAACTTTTATTTCTCTCGTGCGACTACCGGTACATTTGTTCCAAACGATAAACAGTGTCAAACAAACTATAGTAGTAAGAAAAGTCTGAAATAATGCCCTCAAATCTGAGCTGGGTGTGCACAAGTTTCTAGTTCCTCCAGCTAAATTTTAAAGAAAAGAAGATGGCACTGTGGCTGACGTAGCAAGGAAGCACACACTTTCCATCAAATCTGAGGTCCTTCAAATTCAATTTTCATCGAATTAATTTACAAAGCTTGCTTGCTTCGATATAATATACAGATAGATTCACTGAGGTTCACGTCGACCATCTCCATCTTACTGGCGGTGTTGTGTTCATACGCTCATCGATCAGCTTCGAACTTGATAGAAGGAAAAAAAACAAAAAAAAATAATAGAAGAGCCCAACGGACAATACGGAGCTGTGAGAGGGAGTTCTTCGGGTTATGTGTAAGACTATCTATTTTCTCGTCGCTAGCTAGCTGCTTTTTTGCTTTCTTTGTTCTCCACGTGATTAACAAGAAGCTAGCTTGTTGAGGACGCCCTTAGGTCATCGCGACCATGCATGACCCAACAAATGCATGCTTCCTGTTCCAGACTTCTACTCTCTACAGTCTCCAATTGACGATCGCCATATATATATGCATCGTCTATGCAGTTGTGTGGGCTTCTTCGGCCAGGATAATGAAGACGCCCCTGATTAAGAAGGAAGTGACGACGTGGTCCGGCCCAAGATGCAAAGGCCCAGGAAGAGACGAACCCCAAGTATGCCGGCAAGGATTATTGGGCTGCCTAAGTGCTTGCACGCGAGAGAGACATCATGAGTTTTGTATTAACAGAATCTCAATCTGAATCGAAGAACTCCTCTGTTGGAGTTGCTCTGTTCTTCTTCCTCTCCACGCCTCCTATCATCGATTCCACCTCATCCGATCCCAAACTCTTACTGCTATCGCTCACCAAACTCTGTTGTTCGAGGCCTAGTCATTGGCGCAGCAGGCTCCATCTGCATGTAATAAACAAATTTTTAAGCGCAATGCTTGCTAGTGTGCTCGATCTTGTTATCCACGTGAGCATATTCACTGCTATAAAAACAATTTGTAACAACACCTATATTTGGAGTCGTCTCTACAAATTAAATGGTTTCTAAATGAGTCACCTTACAAATCCATTTATAGGGGCCACGGGTGTTATGAGTCGTCCCTACAAATGACCCTATTTGTAGGAGCAACTCAATATCCAGCCGTCCCTACCCTATAAATAGACGCTAAATGTTAAAAATGAAGTACTAAAATTTTGAATTTTTCAAATGATCTCAGATGTAGAAAGGATCAAAATAAAAGTTGTAAATCTCAAAATGTTATATACCTTTGATGTTTTTAACTTTTTTATTTCAATTTATTTGTTGCTTCAAAATGCTAACTTTAAAATCAAAAGGTTATTTTGAAATCAAAGTTTTATAAATTATTGAACAACTCTGATTTCTCTTTTTGATCTCTTACTAAAACTCGTAACAAGTATTTCTCGTACTAACTTTAAATTGCTTAATTTTTTCCTAAAACTTTCTAAAATCATGCTCTATCAATTTATTGTGTTTGTACATCTATTATTTTGATCATATTTTCTTGTGAACATTTTAAATTTTGAATTTCAAGAAATGACAACTTCACATAGCACTTTGAAATATTAAATGATTTCAGTTGAATAAGTCATCAACAACAAAGTTGTAAAATTCATCAATATCTATAACTTTTATGTTGGTCTTTTTTTCAACCGATGATGTGGTAATAAACATTATTCACAAATGATATATCTAGCATATAATTTCATAAACTATGTGAGAGATTTATGAATTTATGAACAATGTATACTATCAATTTATTAGAAGGAAAAATGACCAAAATAAAAGTCGTAGACCTTGATGAGTGCTACAAGATTGTTGTGCATGACTTTTTCAGCTGAAATCATTTGTATTTCAAAATCTTATGTGAAGTGGTCATTTTTTGAAATTAGAAATTTTAGTTGTTCAAACCAAGTCACATGAAAAGATGACCAATTTAAAAGTTGTAGATCTTGATGAGTTGTAGAACTTTGTAGTTGACAACTTTTTCAGTTAAAGTTATTTTGTCATGAAAAAATACGTTTAAATTTCTCAAATTGAAATTTAGATTTTTTTTCAAACTACCTCGGATGAAAAAACAAGCTAAATTAAAGTTATAGTCTCAAAAAGTTATACAACTTTGTAGGCCAACCTTTTGATTTGAAATTATCTTGTCAAAGAAAACTATGTTTAAAATCCTCAATTTTGTAAAAGATCTCAGATGGAGAAACTCCAAAAAACGAAAGTTGTAGATTTTGAAAAGTTCTACAACTTTTTAGTTGACACACTTTTGATTTGAATTCGTTTAGGGTCTCAAATACTCAATTTAAATCTGGTTTCAAATAATATGAGAAGACATAAAATCCATTATAGACATAAATGAGTGTGAGGTGTAGCGGTAGAGCAAGAAACATTTGAGGGGAAGGTCTTGGTTCAAATTCCAACCATTGACACGGAGCTCATGTGATTTTCATGCGAAAATTGCTAGACTAAAAAAAACTTTTGCTAATATTTGTTTTTTTTTGTGATTTCTGTAAATTCATTTGTAGGGGCGGCCGACTAACCGCCCCTATAAATCAAACATTTGTATCAAAGGTTCGATAAGGGGCGGCCGGCAAAACTGCCCCTACAAATAGGCTGGAGTCGCCCCTACAAACTGCCATCAATGTTTCGTTCTAACTCCTCAGATCCAAGCAAGATGGCGCCACCAGTGTCTTGTTAGTTTCCACGTCCTGGAAAATGGAGATCGCTTTCTATGAGACCGCTTGGTTTGGTTGCTCCAAATAGTTTCCAGAGGCGGGGAGCGACTAATCAGAGGTTAGGGTTTTCTTCCTAGGTTATATAGTCCAAGGTGCAAGCCAAGATGGCCAGGTTTGTGTGCTCGGGTTTAGCCTCTTAACAGAGACGTATTTGAAGAGGTCCACCTCTGTCAATCATCAATTTAAAGAGGTGGACTTTTCTAGAACCCTTCCTAAAATGAATTATGTGTCTCTGAAATTGATTATAAATTTTAGGAGACACTAAGGCTTTTTTTCCGTCTCCAAGAATAAAAACAGCATGTTTTCTGAAATCATTTCTATAGTCGTGAGTTTTGCTCAGCGCCATTCGCTCTCATTTGTTGTAGTGCTCGACGAGATCTAAAACTTTGTAGATGATTTTTTTTTCTTTTTAAGACGACATTAGAAGAAACAATATTCAAAATATACAATGTCCGTACATGTTAATACACAATAATAGCATGACATACTTCATACCAAGTGATTTGTTGTAGTTTTGAATCCTTGCCGATTCATTTCTGGAAATCATTTCTAGGGTCAGTTGTGTTTTCATGGGCAGTTTTAAAACCGTCTCTGAAAATGAATTGTTTTTACAAACGATGGCATAGTAACTGTCTTAATAATTAACAACTAGAACTAAAAATTGATTTTAACCGTCTCTGAAAATGAATTACTTTTACAAACGATGGCATAGATGCAAATATTAATTATTGGATATACCATCTATATCTATATTTTCTTTGCAAATGATGACTGATATAATAATAATAATAATAATAATAATAATAATAATAATAATAATAATAATAATAATAATAATAATAATAATAATAATAATAATAATAATGGTAAATACAATTTGAGGTACATCTGTTTTAGGGCGTCCGCAACGGCGGGCGACTTCGCCGGCCCAGGTACACGTGGAAGATGGAGAGTGGAAGGACCCAAACAAATCGACTGTCGATTTCACGTGCCCCGAGTGCATGTGAGGAGAGCACTTGCTATCAGCTGTTAAAAAAAGAATAAAATAATTTTCTTTATGTTCTCTCTCATCCAGCTCACTGGCTATTTGGCCAGCCTTAGTATCAGCGATGCGAGCATTGGTAAATGTGCGTGCACGATGACCCAGCCTACCTGCTCCCAGGGAATTTGGATCCGACCTCCCCGCGAAATTCGGATTCAAAGTACGGGCGTAAGGCCTCCCCTTCGGCACGTTCACAGTGTGTGGAGTCGGAGGACCGGATCCAGTGGGGTCATCTGCACATTTACAAATAAGATTCAGTAGTATTATTTATTATTTATTGTTCAGTCAATATTTTCCAGTTAATTTTAGCTATTATTCTACACCTAGCACACGCTACTATATTTACAAGACTTTGTATATATTTATTTTGTTAATCGATCGAGCATGGCATGTGGATTAAGATACAAATCAATTTTAATGAAGATATACTATAGCAGAACGTCCGGTCCCAAGCATTAGTGTGATATAGTCAATAAGGTGAAGTTGATTGCAGAAAGAATACAATGACACGAGACACAGTTTAGTTGTACTGTTGTTATTGAAACATGTACTTTCTTGAGATGTCTTATAATTTGGAATGAAGGAACCGCTCCTTTCTCCGCCGCTGCTTCCGCTACTTCCAGATTCGCCTTCTGATGCAGTTGCCATCAGGAAGACAAGGCCACCGCCGCTGTCGTCGTCGCTGCAGACCAGAAGAAGCCCGCAGCAGCAAGACTACACCAAGGACAACGACGGGCGACCTCGTCCAAGCATGAGCATGGCAGTTGTTGCTAGTAGGAGACATGCTGTATATATTCCTCCAAGATCGATCGAGCTATGTTTCGATATGATGGAGAAAAATACTAGCTTGTAGCAGTAGAGTACTGCAGATGATTTGGCTCCGCGCGCGCGCGCTTAAATGAGCAATGCAGTCGACAGTGGACGACACTTTGACCGCGCTTTTTGCCTCCTGCGTGTGCTGCCCGATCGATAAAGCATGTAGCAATGTGTGTGTTAGGACTGCTACCACTACTGCCCTGCCGTATGAGTCGCAGGCGGATCCCACTCACTCCTTGACACTCACTTTTGCCCCGATTAATTACTGAAGCATGCTTAGGCTACTCGTAGTGTATGCTTATTATTTAAGGGGGCATGAGCATGATGTTTTGCCGCACATGATGTATTGATGTGGACATGTGGTGCAAGACCGAAAAAAGGCAGCTTTTATATGCCATGGGGCAAACAAAGTGGCCTTAAATGAGAATATTTTGTAGTGGTAATTCTACACCTCACTCGAGTGTTGGAACACTCGATGTGTTGGAACACTCGATTCCTCTTCTCTGGCGGACGCGGCTTCTCCCTCTTCTCCATCTCCGACAGGCTTAGAAGAGACTTTTGGGCAGGCAGGCGGGCAGGCCAGGCGATGGGGACGGGAGAGACAGCGGCCAGACGACAGTGGTGCCACCGGAGCTAAGCGGTAGGTTAGAATCAACATAATAATGGTGATTGTCTGGGCAATCAATAGTGTTCATGGCCCTATTGATGAAATTTGTTTTAGTTTTCAAAGGATGAACGACAAAATTAAGGACGACGAACTAGTTTTAAGTGTGTCGTTTAGTGTTGAGAGACACTTAGCTAGACTAATTTAGAACTTTGTTTTTTCATTGACCGTACTATATAAAGGGGATACGAAGTAGTACCTTGACCTTGGTGAGTCTAATGTGTTAGGTGTGGTGCACACTTGTCAAGCTTAGCACAAGGTAACTTAGAGGAAGCCCAAAGATTAAGTGGAAGAAATCCATTCACAAAATTTTTGAATTGGAAGTGGAGAGAGAGAGTTCAAATCAACATTGGACTATGGCTCGGAGGGATTGTCGGACCATGATTCATGGGCCTGACCCATACACGAGATACTCTTAGGGAGTCCCTCACGCGTTTTAGACCTCCAGACTCTCGTTACATGGGTCGTTGGACCATAGCTCTTGAGTCCGACGCCAAAACCTAGCCTCTCAATGCTCTGGACTTAGTGAACATAGTCGACCAGGCCAATATAGAGCAGCATCCAGAGGTGTTCAAAGAGCATCCAGATAGGTTTTCAACGCATATAGGATGCGCCCGTAAGGTAATCACCGGACAATGCCTGAGGTTCAGAGCTCCAATGGCTAGCGCTGACACAGTTCAGTCACTATGACCATTTGTGAGGGTCGGATCGGGGATTCATGGTCCGATGCCCCCGTGAGTCCACGTCAGAAGCTTTGCAGAAAGGTGAGACTTGCCTCCAACTAGGGGTGAATCTAGGTGGTTTTGTTGGGGTCAGCTGACCCCGACGAAATTTGTAAAATTCTTAGTAAATTACTGTTAAAACATAAGAAAATTTGTATCACCCCGATGACCCCAGTAAAGTTTTTTGCTAGATTCGTCACTGACTCCAACAACTGATAACTAGTACTGGCCTAGCATAATAAGCAATGGAGTAATTACACCATATCATCTAGAATGGAATGGTTTCTAAAACCAATTAAACACCCCCTTGGTAAGCCAACAGTGCAGTTCACTAGTCACCAAAACAGCACATACAGCAAGCGCAGCCAAGATGCGGCGGCTCTCTCTTCATATACTACAAGAGATGGCGCCTTCTATGACAATTAGAAGTTTATCTCTTGTCACAGAAGGCCCGTCATAAAAGGCCTTCTGTGATAATTTTTGATCTGTGACCATTTTTGTGACAGTTAGAATTGTCAAAGACTCACAAATTGTCACAAAGATAGCTTGTAATTGTCACAGAAGGCCTTTTATGACGGGTCTTTTGTGACAAGAGATAAACTTATAATTGTTGTAGAAGGTGTCATCTCTTGTATGCTTTTTAAATATTTTCACAGTTCATAATCTAATGCTAAAAAAATTACACAAGAGCAAGAAAGTGAACCCAGAATATATAATCGATTCTCATTGCAGAAATGATTTGATCTTCAGAGGCTTTCCAATGGATTGTTTGAGATGCTTGCAGCTCTTCAAAGCTTTCTTTGGCAAACTCCTTTGGAGGGCTAAGAAAAAGTATTTTCCAGCTATTGAGCTATGGTTAGAGCAAGTTATATAATTGCTTTAATTTTCTTTGTTTCCTTCTTTGTCTCTTAAGTCTATAGCGTTGTTAGTTGTTATAGCTGTTAGCTCTTGCTTTAGCCCTGTCTTTGTTCTTTCCTGCTCTCTTTGTAATCGTCTTGGTTACTTTTTAAAAAAATAAATTTCAGTAGGGGCTCTTCTGCCCCTCCTGTTCGTTCAAAAAAATGTTGCAATCATTTGCATGCCAACCATTTGATGTCTATCATGGACCCATATCTTAAACTCTTATAAAGCAAAACACCATAAGCAGATTTTGCTAGGTTCTCAGCAGGCCACGTCAGCACTTATTACTCCCTCCGTTCAGTTTCATAAACGATATTTTTTTCACGAAAGAAGAGTTATATTATATATTACCTAGATACGTCAACATGCTATAGACACTCTAGATTAATCTAGATATATCCTGAAACTATTTTTCTTCTAAATTATACCCACACTATGAATAGCTACAAATCTAAAAACCGAACCTTTTTGACTCTTCATATAGATGCCCAACGAACATGACAAACGACATCCGTGTAGGTGGAGCCGAGAAACTTCTTTTTTTGTCTTCCTTTTTCTTTCTGCCACTGAAGAATGAGGAAGATTGATCTAAAACTTATTCTCCCTAGTCCATCATCATGCCTAGATCTAACCACAACAAAATGGAGAAAATTATTCTATAACAATGACATCATCTCCGCCTTGATGTCGCCATACAAAAATAAAAGTCATCATGCCGTGCCGATGAAGTTGACGACGCAGTAGATGTCGTCCTCATCTTCAATGGATCCGCCATGAAGAAAAAGATTCCATCCTACCCCCTCGACATTGTCGGAGAGGAGCAGAAGGAAAAGATAAATCAAGTACCAAGTAACTTGACGTGGAGAAATCCTAACCATAAGAACTCAATCTAATAGAAAACTTATTAAAAACACTGGATCCATGCTCCCTCTACCCTCCAACGATATGCCAAAGGGGGACGAGAGGGGGACCAGCATGGAGAGAGGCGGGGGTGGCGACACTAGGGCGAGGGGATTGGGTCCTATCTATGCTGGCTTCTGTTTCTGTCGACTTCAAGATAGATTGGAGTTGGGATGTTTTCAGAAACGATCTATGCATAGGGACTGGCAGCGCGCAGGTAGGGGATAAAGATTTGTTTTGGTGAAATTTGACTAAGAATGGTTTTTTTCATGGTCCTATCTATGCATAAGACTATGATTAGGAAAGGAGCCCAACCAGAAAAAAACCGCTCTAGAAATTAAGGGGTACCGTTGAAAGTCAAGATTTTTCTTTGGTATGTACTTAATAAAGAGAGTTACAGTTAGGGGGTGTTTGGATCTCCTTGACAAATTGGCAAATTGGCAAAAGAGCAAAAGAATTGCTACTTTTTGGCAAATGGATCCAAACATACAAGGCAAAAAAAATGGCAAAAGAGCAAAAAATTGTCATTTACCGGAGTGGCAAATGGCATATTTGCTCTTTTGCCAATTTGCCAAGGGGATCCAAACACCCCCTAAATACAACTTAGGAAGAACAAATTGGCAATGGAAATGCCAAATATTGTTTCTATAGTGCCATCGAGACTATCCAACATTTGTTTTTTGATTGTCATTCCACGTGCTTTGTTTGGAACACAGTGCATATTATTACTTTTGGAATTCAGCCACCCACTAATTAATTTATTTAATATGTTTAGCTCTTGGCCAAATGGCATTTGTCCTAAGCTATGAAAACAAAAGATGAAGCATTACACGGTACACTTTGACTCCTCACAGATGATTGATGATTTGCTACTGCTTCCCACTTCGAATTGATGATTGATCAACTGATCGTTTCGGTGGCTAATAAGCCGGCTAATGCTGTTTTTGACTGTTTTTTTTAGAGAAAAATATTGTTCCGGTGGCTGATAAGCCAAACGAACACGGCTGGACCATCATCAGTCCCTTGTTTAAAATTTCTAAACATTATATTGCTGTGGTTGCAATTTATTCTTTGCGAGATTAATTTGGTTTGTGCATGATCCGATCAGATGATATATGCGAGGGCTAGAAGGAAATAAAGAGGTGGATGTTGCCCAAGCGCTAGCAATCACTAACTCACTATCAGTGCTCGAATGCCATATATTCTGCCAACCATGCTGAACTTTTTTCCCCCCACTTCTTCTCCGGCCGTGGACGCGGTGAACCGTGCGGTCAAAGTCGTCCACTGCACTCTCTCGAATGTGCATATAAGACGCCTGCAAATCGTGCTCATCTTGACAACTGCAAACTTTTCATTCGCCTCATAGACGTACTGCCTGAAGAAACTAGCTAGGCTGGCAGCTGCAGCATGCTGCTGTCGCCGGCCAGCAACAAACGGCGCCATATGTTTCCACCGACGACGACAAGATCGAGGTCGCCTCCCGTCGTCATCCTTGGTGGTGTAATTTTGCTGCTGCTGCTGCTGCTTGTGGTCTGCAGCGACGACGGCGGCGGCCTTGTCTTCGTGCTGGCAACTGCTGCTTCATCAGAAGGCGAATCCGAAAGCAGTAAGTGTGTGTCCACCATGCATGCATGGCAGCTAGCCACACTTTATTGAATCCCCTAGCTAATCGATTTTGCTTTTCTCCTTTGCCCCATGCTTCTTGGCAGATGACGATTACCCCATGGAACGCGCCCGGGACGATCGACGTCGCATGCCACCCGCTCATACTGGTAAGTGTCCACCATGCGTATTAATTGTAGCAAAAGATTTGCATTATTAATAAATTCAATCATCAAAAAATCCCGGCCTTCTTCATGGAAATTTCCTAATTCTGATTAAAGCATTAATATATATTACATGAGTAGTAGTAGTTTAATTAAGACGACCCTACTAAAATAGCTACACCATCTTTTGTTTTGTTACTAATGCATGCAGCTCGTCCCAAAGGAACCGATCCTCCGGCACCCCACTCTTTGACCGTGCCGCATAACCGGATGCCAGTGCCATCACATGTTATATGTCAACGAGATCGATATCCACCAGGCCCGTGTTGATGAGGGCGTACGTGCCAGCAAGTCCAATTTGCAGGGCCCCCAAATTAGTGAGGCCCAATTTGCAGCAGCAAGCTTTGCTTGTGTGCTGTGCATGGGTCCTGCGCGCAAGGCACGCAAGACGTACGTACGATCCATCATCCAGCACTATTGCTCTGCAGCGGAGTACTATCATGTAAACCGGCAGGCCGCAGGCGGCAGGCGTAGAGCAGTACTACTTGCGCTATACTGCTCTCTCCGTTTTCTTTGAGTTTTTTTACTCTAAGTTTGACCACTCGTCTTATTCTAATTTCTTTTTACAAAATATCATCTTTTTTTTTTATTGTGGCTTGCTTATTAAATAGATGGTCTATAAAAATAACTTATATTTGACTATGTGTGGTTGATCTCTGTGCCTAACACGCATGCTGCCCTTGTGGTGAGGCCATAGTTCTTTTGGCCCTGTTTGACACCGCTTATACGAGAACCGATTATAATCTAAATAAGTTCTTGTTATGAACGGTGGTCAAAAAAATTTCTGGTAGAAAAAACATGAGTGTTTGACAATCCTGATTATACTGGATAGCATAAAAAGACTTATATGCCCATCTTCTTCCTTAGGACCCTATCCTTAATCGAGCACCCGTCCCTGACCAACCCAGCAACAGGGAGCCGAGACTGCAGATCTCCCAGACCGCCTTAGCGTGTGCGTGCGTGATGGAGTGAGACGAGCCCATAGATCTTTGACGCGAAGGCGGGCACCACTGCCGCAAGCGAAGGCCGCCACCATACACGCCCTGCGGCTCTGTCGCGTGATGGTCGGAGCCGAGCCTGTAGATCTTCGACGCGAAGGCGAGGGCACCACCGCCGCGAGCGAAGGCCACCACCATATGCGCCTCGTGGCTCTGTCGTGCGAGGCCGGCTCGCAGATAGGGAGAAGATGAAGAGCAAGGATCGAGTGGACAGGAGTTCCAACCGAGTGGAGGTGGAGAGAAGATGCACAGCGGATGGGCATATGCGGCGGAGCAGAGAGGCAATAGGGGGAATAGCCTTGCTGTGGCCAAAACGTGAGTCGGAGGCTGCGATACAGAAAACGCCGGTTCTAGTTGAAACTCAGATTGTTTTCATCATTCGATTTCGAGATAGTAAAAAATAATTGAGGCCGTTGTGGGATTCTCGATTAATTTCATCTTGATTTCGATTATAAGCGGTCTCAAACACACTCCTCTCTGCAAGTTCGGGGGACCTCGAAAGTTAGCTAGTTTGGGGGTTCCATGGACGTGATATTCGAAGGTGCGGTTGTCTCCTGGGCTTCATCCGTGGCGGTGTTTATTGTTGCGGGGCAGTGTCAAGGCGGAAGAGCAAGGTTGAACGCAAGTGCATCGGTAGCGGTGGGTGCCAGTGTGAGAGTGCAGAGCGAAAACTGACCTGGCTTGCTGTACCCACGAATCGGCGCCCAGGACCTAGGTCCACCGTACCAATTCCGTGTGATCTCAAAAAATATGTTCTCCAGGCTCCGAGTCTAATACTCTTCCTCAGTCACCATGTGACTCCTGAGATTTTCTAGGTTTTCTAATCTTGGGCTCTTGTTAAAGTACGTAAGAGAAATCAGCCCAACTTGTTATATCCACGAGCCAATGTCCCTTGGACCCAGATCCACCGAAACCCATAACATAGGCTTTGAGACTAACTCAACCAAAAAGACTAGTATGATAAATGAGGCTGCTCTCACTACGCGATTCTTCGCCGAGTGCCTGGGGCTTTGCCGAGTGTCAAAAATCGAGCACTCGGCAAAGAGCTGCCTTTGCCGAATGTTGGAGCCCAGGCACTCGGCGAAGAAAATACACTCGGCGAAAAAGGCTTCGCCGAGTGCCACAGAATACATAGCACTCGGCAAAGAACGTCACTCGGCAAAGAGGCAGCACTCGGCGAAGAATTGCCCCCAGCAAAAAAATGCCTCCCTAACGACTGAACCAACCGCACCGTCAAACGTAAACAAAAATCGCCAAGCGCTGAGTTTGGCACTCGGCAAAGAGGCCTCTTTGCCTAGTGCCATTCACGGCACTCGGCAAAAAAAAATTCCTATTTTTCGACCCAATATTTTTTAAAGGCTTCCCACAATATTTAAAAGTTCATGTTCAAATTTGGGGCAAGTTTGAGTTTTTTTTGCTATATATAGTTTATTTTTTATTTTCTTTGTATATTTTCGAATATTTCAAATTTGAACTGCACATACATGGAATAATTGAATTTGGTCATTCAAAAAATTATATTCATGATATTTGGTGTATTTTGAGGCCGTATCCAAAAACTCACATGAAATTTCGAGCATCTTGTTGACGTAACATGACGAGATAATTGCGAGAAAAGTGTTTTAAATTATATAAAATCCGAAGAAAGTCCCAAAATCACGAAACTTGTCTGGGCGTCATGTTATCGCATGTAGATGCTATGATAAAAAATTGAGAAGTTTTTGAGCAGGTTGCGACATCTGAATGCGTAAAACTCAAACATCTCCACATGTGATCACAAGATTTTGAGTAAGTAGTATGTGGAGATGTCTGGGTTTTACGCATTCGATGTCGCAACTTGCTTGAGACCTTCTCAATTTTTTTTATCATAACATCTAAATGCGATAACATGAGGTCTCGACAAGTTTCGTGATTTTCGGACTTCGTTTGGATTTTATATAATTTAAAATCACTTTTCCCACAAGTACCTTGGCATGTTACGTCAATGAGATGCTCGAGATTTTATGTGAGCTCCTGGATACGGCCTCAACATACACCAAATATCATTAATATTATTTTTTGAACGATCAAATTTGATTATTCCATGCACCTACAGTTCAAATTTGAAATATTTCATAATATTCAACAAAACAAAAAAAAACCAAATATATATAAAAAAAGTTAAAAAAAATTCAAATTTAAAAATGAATTCTATAATAATGTACTAATGCCACACAAGAAAATGAGCCAAAAAACACAAAAAATAAACTAATTTCCTTAGTGTCAAATTAAAAAAGAGAAATTGAAAAAAAATTCTTTGCCGAGTGCTCTTTTCCGGAGCACTCGGCAAAGAAATTATAAAAGAGGCCGGACAGACCTAATTAGGCCCACCCGGCCCACCCAGCGCCACCAACCCTATCCCGCGCCCCCACCCCGCACCTCTGCGCCGCCGCCGCCCCCTCGCGCGCCCGCCGCCGCACCTCCGCCACACCGGCCCCGCTCGCCCACGCTGCATCCACCCGCCTGCCCGCGCGCGGCTGTCTCGCACGCGCGCCACCACAGCTCGCGCAGGCCGGCGCCGCCCTATACCCCCTTGTGTCTCCTCTCCGTCCTGGAATCGCGCCTCGCTTCCTCCCATTCCCACCCGCTAAAGCTTCTACGAGCTCAACGGCGGAGCCCGAGCTAACGAGCTCACCGGCGAGCAGGATGCTGGCGGCGTCCATCAAGGTCGGCTCTAGGCTGGCCTCTCCGCACGCCTCCTCGTCCGCTGCTGCTGCTGCGGTGGCGGCGGCGCTGGCGAGCTCCCCCGTGCTGGGCTCCGGGATGCTAGCAGGCGCCGGGTTCGACGAGACGGGGAATCATCACGCGGCGGACGCGCCGCCGCCACTGCCTTGCAGTTCCTCGGGCGATTCAAGGTGAGCTATCAGGCTTCAGAATTCAGAACCACGAGGGCTTCAGAACTACAAGGTGAGTTCCTCCGGGATGCTAGTACACTGAATTTAGGTATTTATTTTTACCTTTCTATAGATGCTAGTACACTGAATTTGGTTTGAATAAATCTTGCCTGTAACTGCAAGTGTACATGCAAACAGTCCTCTTGTGTTCAGCTGCATTTTATATTCAGCAAGTACTCTTGCATAATTATTTTTAATATGTGATTTCTGCACAGTTTTATTTGTTTGGAAGAAGAAAATGGCATTGTAAGGTGAGGCTACCATAGGACAAGACTGAATATTCTTATTATTCGCACTGTCCTTGTGCACTTAACTGAAAATTGCTTGCTGTAGTTAGAAGTAACACAACTGAAAATTGCTTGCTTGTTCAGGTCAACAAACTTCAACAGGGTAGCAGTAGTTGATCTGTAGTATGCATATTGTTTCTTTTGCTGCGCATATTCTTTCTTTTTTTAACACTTGTACTCTTGGTATTCTTGCTAATCTGTGGTATGCAGATATTCAATTGCTTCTCTGTAGACAGACCAGACCAGTAGATAATGCACTTTTTTTATTGTGATGCAGGTTACCATGTATTTGGCTTTTGTTCATGAGTTCTTTCCCCTCACCTATCCCATGCTGTAGATTTCTTGAGTTGACAAGTGCATCCGTGAGGCAACGTTCTGTACCATGGCTTTTACCTGCATGCTTGCTAAAAATATAGATACTTGTCCAATCCTTTGTTTTGTTTTTTCTGTTGTTTTAGCAATCACTGGTTTAGATTCCTGCACAACTTTTTAATATCAACTAAGCTGACCTCTCGCTTGTACAAAAATTGATTGTAGGAGAAATTAGTGATTACCATAATTTACAACTTTTTATTGTTCAGGCCCATCTACCAAGTTAGTTCATGCATTCGGAGTTTGTATAGGCTTTGTCCAGTTCTAACTTGTCCTACTCTAAATGTATAACACTGAGATCATAGTTATGTTTGTTGTATAATTCAACTATTGCCATTTTAGTTTTACTTTTTCTATTGCTATTGTCCATGGTAACTTGGCTTGCCCTTCTTTTTCCTGATAGATACTAGCAGTTCAGAAACTGGGGTAGTGACAACTTCACCAAAATATCCTGGCTACCGATGATCTTAACTTGCCTTCCGAAACTGAAGCTGATTTATGTCCTGATTGCATTGATTTGAGCGGAAGACTCTTGCACGTGCACGCACTGCATTAGTAGAGTGGTGATGGATATGCATGCACATGCACATCCATCATGGCAGCATATATGAGTTGAGGCCTGCAGGCAGCATGCTGCATGCATGCGTGGCCGCCGTGTCGTTTTGCTCCCGTGCAGGTACATTTGCTGCCTAGTTATTATTCTCTCTAGTTTGTAGGAAATTTCGTTGTAGACAGGCAGCTCTGATCTCTTCTCTTTTAGGCTTCTTCAGATTCAGATGACAACACTGAGTTGATGATTGACATGTTACGGTGAGCTTTACTGAAATAATGCCATTTGATTAATATGTCTCTAGCTGTCAGGTGTCACTCTTGATTGGTCTTCCAAAAAAAAAGATGTCACTCTTGATTATGTAATAGTGATAGTGATAATGCAGTAGAATATAAAGTAGTCATAATGCAGTAGCATCACTTAGCTTTGATTAAGTTGGCTGGTAACTTGGAATCTGAATGTGCATAACAAATAGTCATTTTACTTAATTTGCAGCATATGTTATAATAATTGTTCAAATTATTATAATATTCAGTGATGTTGCATAACAAATAGTTAGGCCTGTCAGTCATGATGGTTGGCTAATATATAAAGCTTGGCTTCTATGGCCTCCATGTCTCTGCAGATGATGGGAGCAGAGGAGCAAGAGGCGTTTGTGGCGTGTGAGGACAACAACGACGAGTGCCTCCAGAGGCGGCTGCTCAGCGACGTGCACTTCGACTACATCTACACGCAGCACAAGGGCAAGCCGTGACCGTGTCATGTCACCGTGAGGAAGACGTGCATCTCGCTTTGCGGGATTGTATGGTTTGGTGATTTGGTTTGGGTTGGACAGAGAATATGCATGCTGGGAAGTTGATATATAGACGATGAGGCTGGAATCACATCTAGTAGTTCTATAATCCATCCATCTTGGAATATATATATATATATGCTCGTGGGTGTTAGTTGTTGTTTCATGAATATGTTTGTATTGCACATCTCTCTATGTGTGTGCGCGTGTCTAATACTTATACATGGTTGTTAGCTAGAGCTATTTTCTATAAGTTTATATTATATATATATATATATATATATATATATATGCATTGTTGTTTATACGGAAAAGCCAAAAAAAAAATCAAAGGTTGCTTTGCCGAGTGCTCGGCAAAGAGGTTTTTTTAAAAATATACAAGTATTCTTTGCCGAGTGCCTAGTTCGTGGCACTCGGCAAAGATTTTTTTTTAAAAAAAACACATATTTTCTTTGCCAAGTGCCGGGCCTATGGCACTCGGCAAAGATTTTTTATATATAAAAAAAGAAATTTCTTACTCGGCAAAGAAAAAAAGAAAAAAAAAAGAAGAAGACGGCGTTTCTCGTGGCCGACGGCGTCTATTCTGTGCTGAGTGCCCAGAAGACACTCGGCAAAGCCTTGGCCGAGTGCCTGAGATTTGGCACTCGGCAAAGCGGCCTTTGCCGGCTGCTGATTCGCTGGAGCCTCTTTGCCGAGTGCTGGCTTCGCCGAGTGCAACGTAGCCTTTGCCGAGTGCAAGCGGCACTCGGCGAAGCCGCGACCTGCTTGCCTTATATGTTGTGCTCCGTCATCACCGATTATCGATGTGTGACTAAACTTAACAGTATGCTAGGCGTCAGCTGCAGGGGCCAACATTTTTAAGGGGTAAAGCTTCCAATCTCATGTAAGCAGATGTTTTCATACAACGGTCCTTAATAATAGAAGATGGTCGCAGCTTTAATTTCAAACTTGATTTCCACATTGTGCATTTCTCCTTTATCTGCGCATTTCTCCTTTATCTGCACACAGAAACTTTTGTTGTGGCGTATTAGATTCTCATCAGAAACTTTTGTAGATGGGTTAAGCATGTGCATAATACAGTTCAGATTCCATTCTACTATTATATGTATTAAGTGAAAAGTATATCTTTGGTTCTGACTTGTATTTTTCTTAATTTGTTCCTAATGCGTATGCTCTGTTCATGTCCTAATTTAATAATTTATATGTCATCTGTCAATAATGTTGGTTATGACGAGAGAAGTTAATAGCTGAGGACGGAATAAATTATCATCCTTGTCAACAGGGACAAGTTTTACAAAATCATGTAGTTTAAGCTTCCACTGCCATCTTATCTTACTTTTACTTAAGAAATAAAATAATTGGGGAGGTTCAAATGAGAGCAACAAACTCATATTTCTGGAAGGGCTTGGAACGTTTAAAGTCAAGAATGGAAAGCAAATGCGGTTCTGGGAAGTTATTTGGATTGGAAATAGTTCACGTCGAACTAAATAGCCGAGACTCTTCAACATGTAGTGCACCTGAAACACGATGTTGTGTCGCATGTGTTGTCATCTATACAACTTAATGTTTCTTTTCGAAGAGCATTAGTGGGAAACAACTTGATGGATTGGAATAGGATCATGGCAACGATAGCGAATATAGAGCCACAGGACGAAAGAGATGTCTTTGTTTCTAATCTCAATGTATGCATTTTTAGTCAATAGTGGAGTGTGGGTCTCACAAAAAATATGGCGTGCTAAACTACCCATGAGAATAAAGGTTTTCATGTGGTACCTAAAAAAAGAAGTCATTTTAACAAAGGACAACTTATCAAAAAGAAATTGGAGGGGTAATAAAGGTTGTTCTTTCTGTAATACTCTGCAATCAATTCAACATTTATTCTTTAATTACGTTTACGCTAAGTTTCTGTGGACAACAGTACACATGGTCCTAGGCATTGCTCAACCCATTAATGTTAATGGTCTTTTTGACCATTGGTCAAAAGGGCGGGATCAAGCATAATTTGAACCTTTTGGATGTAGCTGTCGTATTATGTTGGTCACTATGGATATCTAGAAGTGAAATTGTTTTTGATGAAGGTAGATCTAAATCTTTTTTATAGGTACTATTCAGAGGGACTTACTGGCTCTGTCAATGGACCTAGTTACAGCGCCATGAAGACCACCGGCAAGAGTTAGTCGACGTCGGTCGGTTTCTAGATACGCCATGTCCTGAGCAGTTTTCATCTTTTGGATGGTCGTCTGCTATTAGGATTAGTTTACATTGATCGTTGTGTGTGGAATTCTTAAAGTTGGTTCATATCTTTAAGGTTTGGTTAAGGCCTTGGGCGTGTAAGTGTGTGGCATATGTCATGTTACGGTTGTGAACGATGTAATAAGTTAGACTGAGCTCATCTACTTTGGGTGAATGAAGTCGGATAAACTATCTATCCTTTATCTAAAAATTACTAATTGAAGGCCTTTCAATAGTGCTTCCACATTAATTCTCATTAGACACGCTAGAAAAAATAAGAAACATGATCTTACCATCAAATCTATAGACTTTAATTAGCAATCGGTAACTATTAGATCTACTTAATTTTTTAGAAAATTATCCACCTTTACCATTATTAGTGTAAAAAAGAAGAGAAAAAATATATTATTTTTTAAAATCTACGTAAAGCAAGAAAGAAGGAAGAGATAATAAATATATTATTTTTCCTACCACGAGCCGGAAGGGATCGCCGCAATTCACCAGACGTAAGGAGGGAAAAAAAGAGGGCGCCGCCTCAGGACGGCTCGCTACAGCCGCGCGCCGGGCAGGAGAAGTCCAGCCTCCGATCCTGTACTCATCTCTTAGGTGAACGCAACCTGAAGGAGGGAGCATGGCAGGCTGCGGCGTTCATGCTGCGCCATCGTCTAGCATGATAGAAGCAACCACCATGTAGCCACCGGCCAGTCTCACCTAGAGGAGACCGGCCAGTCTCACCTAGAGGAGACGGATGCCATGGGCGTTGGTTCCAGGGCCGGCCGAGGCTGCCACATGAACGCATTGGCTGCCAAACGAGGTGACAATTTCCATCTAACACTTGAGCGTTGGCATGGAGAGGAAGCTGCCGTCCGGCTGTGCAGCAAACACCAACATCCAACTGTGCATCAAAAATTGACATCCGGCCAGCCAAATCGAGGGGATGGAAGGACGGGCGTGTGCTAGCATCAAGGAGACGAGGAGGAGATCTAGGCCAAGAAAGGGAATGAAGGAACAAGCAGGCCAACGGTGCCACGACGTTTGGCATCCACGGCACATCAGCCGTATGTGTAAGTTAAAGGGTATGACGACTATCTTGCTACCATGCAGATGTGATCCTCTGACCATTTGGCACAACTTTCATTTTAATTTAATGTCCTTAGATTACTTCGCACAAATAAGTTTTGGTATAATATAATCCTTATTGATCATCAGATATAATTTTTTTATTAACATAGTAATCATGTGATTGAATTATTTCGAATTACATGCTAATGATGCTAAAAAAATTAGGGGACCATGATCCATGGAGTTATCAATAAAGCCTATATGAAAAACTTCAAGCCTCCACATTATAAAAGATAAATAAAATCCAAAAATATTTGTTTTATAATTTATCCATCTCTATCATTATGAAAGATAATGCTTTGACCCCTAAGTTTGCATTCAAATTACTCATATATGACATTATGAAAGATAATGTAAATTAAAATATACCTATATAATTTGTACTTAAATTATATGCACCTCAACCATTATTAAAAAAAAATAACAAAAATCCCTCAAATCTGGATGTAAATGCTAATATAAGCTATTACGAACAATAGTTTAACATCCATAAGTTACATTAACACTTATGACAATCAATTTTGCAAGTCATTATCTAGGAAAGAGTTAATTTTTTTTATTGAAACATTATATCATATGTATATTAGTTACTTAATTTTAATAATTATTTTTTAATAAGAGAATAATAATACGATAAAATAAATTAAACATCTCGAGTGCCATGGCATGCTAAAACAACTATTTATGGCATTGTCAAAACTAAGAGGGTACCCTAGTACCTAGATTATTTTTTTAATAAAATAAACCCAGAAAAATTTAAATAAATGATACAATAAGCATTAGAATATCAAATTAATACATGGAAAACATATTACAACAACTAGATCAAAATCTAAAGGTTAAAGTATTGTTTTTATCATATCACATAAAGGGATGAAATAAGAGTTTATACACTTTACGTTTATTTATGTTTCAATTAAATGCATATGGTGCTAAAAAAGATTAATCCTACAAATTATTACTCAAGAAACCGGTAGAAATAAGATAGATCCTAAAATTCTTACAAAAATCTAAAAAATATTGCCATCAAATTGGTAGACTATAATCACCATTCTTGTAAATAATAGCTGCTGTATTTGAGTAATTAATAAGCTTGAAATTTTGCTAAAAGAATCTATTTTTTTTGTTCATGTTGTCAAAATATAGAATGCATCTAAAACTAGGAAAAATTTGAAGACTGTCATTATAATCCTAAAACTATCATATATATAGGAGATACACAGAGTTACTATGTAAAGAAAATAACCTATGCATATCCATGAAAAAATATTAATCAATATGTAAGAGATTATCATAATTGAATATAGCTATAGAGTACCTATTATAGCTATTATTTTAGAACATTAGTGAGGATAAAAAGATATTGAATATGAGTAATTAATTCTTATTAGTTCGTGTCTCAAAAAATTCTAACCGGTGCGGGAGCACGGATTGGTGAACTAGTTTGACAAAAATTGTTGCTACTCAAAGTAGACAATTATTAGGTCCTTCTATTGTGCACGTGAAATATTGTTGCCACTCAAAGTAGACAATTATCAGGTCCTTTCCTTGTGCAAGTGAAACAGATTTCGTAATGGTTTGTTCAGTTAAGCAGCGAACATCAATCTTTATTAGCTCGTTTCTTTTTTAGCTGAAAGCCTCTACACATTGGTTGGGCCTTACATGAACTATGTCCCGCACAGGCATATTCATGGTCCTTGCCTTGAGACCTTGACAGTGCATAGAGGGTGCTTGTACATTGGTTGTTCACATAGCTGTCAGATTATTTATGTTATAGCAAAATCAATTGTCCTTTCCTTTTATTGGTTAATTATGTGCTTGTATCAACTAGAAACACAATGGTACATAAATCATATTCATAATCATAATTGATCATGACTATATGACTATGATTCCAAAAAAGCTTATCATATTCATAGCAAGATAAGCTTTCTATTTCTATTTTATTCTATGAATTTCCAATCAACATGTTTTTGTTTGATACATTATCACGCTTTTATTTGACCATATTTCAACACCATGCTGACCTTTTTCCATATTGACTATAATGATCAAATGCACAAAATTTTAATGTGAGCACAAGTAAAATAAAATAAGTAATAAAATATATATTATCATGGCAAAGGTATTAACAATAAAGTTCAAATACATAATTTATGCATAATTTATATTTAAATGGGAACTGAAAACTATTTTTAAGTGCTGCTTATCTTAGAGTAAAAGGCCTTTCAAAACATAATTACACGAAGGCCATCATGCAACACTAATTTGTGAACAATTGAAACCACAATCCTTTCACTCATCCACGTAGCGCTGCAAATGCTTCTTTGATTGTGATAACCTCAGTATAAACATCCTGCATTGATGGCCTTTCCTTTGGTGTCTCCACAGAGCATAGGAGACCGACTTTAACAAGATGCAGGATGCAGGTTTCCACTCCAGCTGTTACATTATTTCCATGCTCCAAATTGTTGTACACATCACCATCATCTTGAAAACCTTGAACGATACAAGGATCTAGAATCTCACCAATCTTTTGAGGAAACACGTTCTCTACAAATCTGTGAAGGTTCAAACCATTTGTAAACATCTCATCTGTTGGACACTTCCCTGTCAGCAGTTCTAAGATAATAATTCCATAGCTGTAGACATCGCCTTCTGCTGAAAGTTTGCTTCCCAAGCCATACTCTGTAATTAATGTGTGTGTAACTGGTCAAATAATTTTATTTCTTAATATTGGAAAAAACATAAAGAACATTATTGAATAGTGGAAAGCTTTTGAAGGATAAGTTTTCACCTGGTGCAATGTATCCAATTGATCCTCTTGGTCCGAACAAGCTTGTTGAACTTTGATGACTATAGCTTTGTAGAAATTTGGCTAACCCGAAGTCAGCAAGGCGTGCACACATGACATCATCAAGAAGAACATTGCTGGGCTTTAAATCACAATGAATCACAGGGGGCACACAATGGTTGTGTAGATAATCCAAAGCAGAAGCTACATCCATTGCTATTGTTATTCTGGTGCCCAAAGTCAATTGGCTTCTCAACCCATACCTGTTCAAATCAGGATAGAGCCAGCTCTCTAGGCTTCCATTAAGCATATATTCAAGAATAAGAGCTTTGAATGGATGTCCTGATGGATCAAATGTTGAGCATGCAGTAATCACCCTTACAAGATTCCGATGACGAGTATTCCTTAGCACTTCACACTCAGCAACAAAGCTCTTTGGTGCATCAAGATGATCGAGCTTGAAAACCTTGATAGCAACTATATCTTCTTCGAGCCTCAGTCTACATTTGTAGACTGATGCAGATTTTCCTGAACCAATCAAATTGGCCAAAGAGAAATCATTTGTTGCCTTGACTAAGTCAGCATATGAGAACTTCCTCAACTCCTTGTAAGGTGGACGAGATTCTTGTTTAACTTTCTTTCTCTTCTTCGAGAGAACGACGACAAAGCATGAGAAGATGGCCAAGGAAAGAGCAGTACATCCTGCTATCTTCAGAATACCGTAGGCTTTTCTCTTTTTTGATGTCACTTCACTGCAAAGTGGAAGATGTGGCAAGGGGATACTGTTGGCACATAACAACTTGTTACCTTCAACGAACACAACCTCTCCTATGTTCCGAAATATCCCACCAGTCGGTACTGGTCCTTCGAGGTTGTTGAATGACAAATTGAGAAGCTTCATAGAGCTGAAAAGCTCAAAAAATCCAGGAAGTTCACCAGACAAGTAGTTTCGAGAAAGATCCATCTCACTGATGCCTCTCAAGCTAATGAAAGATTCAGGGATTGCCCCATGTAGAAGGTTCCCTTCCATGTGGAGGGACCCCAAGTGCACGCAGGATCCTAGAGTGGAGGGGATCGTTCCACTCAGTTGGTTACTGGAAATATTCAGCACGTCGAGGTTTATCAAGCCACCAATCTCCGATGGTATTTCTCCAGATAGTTGATTGTGTGACAAGTCCAGACCTTCCGCAAGCGACGAAAGGGTGAAGAGCTCCTTTGGTATGCTACCAGTGAAGCCATTACGGGAGAGGTTCAGAGCTTCCAAATTTTTGCAGGATCCTAAAGCTCTTGGGATCAAGCCACTGAAATTATTTTCTTGTAAATAGAGCTCACTCAGTTGGCTGAGCTTGCCAATGGATAGCGGAACCTGCCCAGAAAGTTTGTTTTGGGACAAGCTAAGGACAAACAAGTTTGGAAGGTTTCCAATGGAGTCAGGGAGATCTCCAGCAAGTAAGTTATGTTCCATGTAAAGAAGGGTAAGGTTTTTAAGGTGCTCTATCTCTGGTGGTATGGCTCCAGATATCTGATTCTCTCTTAACAATAGTACTTGTAAGCTCCTTGGAAGGTTCCCAATGGAAATTGGTAATTCTCCTTTAAGGATGTTCTTGTCTAGACATAATAGAACCAACTGGCTGCAATTTGTCAATGAGGACAAGAATGACCAGTCTCCGGCTTCTAATTGATTCATCCCAAGATTCAGTCCAGTTAAGCTGGACAGGTTCCCAAAAGAAGGAATAACACCATGAAACAAGTTGTCGCGGAGGTCCATCACCTGAATATAGTTTGCGTTGCCTAGTGAAGCAGGGATCTGACCATGGAAATGATTTTCTTGCAGAATCAATGTTTGGATGTTTGGAAGGGCAAAACCTATGTCATATGGAATTTCCCCACTGAGTCTGTTGGTGCCGACAGAGAGGTATGTAAGTGTTGTTTTATTGTAAAGAGAAGCTGGAACAGACCCTGACAGGTTGTTGAAAGACAGGTCCAGTTGTTCCAAGCTTGGAATCATGCCTAAACTCGATGGAATAGCTCCTTGGAAGTTGTTTTGTGAAAGCAAGAGCCAAGTAAGAGATGAAAAATTTCCTAGAGAGGAAGGTATGCTTCCTGAAAGATTGTTATCCGACAGGATCAGGGTATCTAGTGGTGACAAGATATGCACTAGTGGTGGCACAGACCCAACAAAGTTATTGCGTCCAAGGCCTAGGACTTCAATCAATGAGCTGTTAAAAAGAGCGGAAGGAATTTCCCGACTAAGATGATTATTTGTTAAATCTAACCACTGAAGCGATGAACTGTTTGCAAGGAGAGCTGGGATGCCTCCGGTTAGCGTATTATTGGCGATAAGTAGAGCGAAAAGGTTGGGGAGTGTACCTATCCCGTCTGGGATGCTTCCATATAGTTTGTTGTTGCTCAGGATGATCTCCTCCAGCTGTGAACTTTTATTGCTCATCAGACTTGAGGGGATCTCACCTTCAAGGAGATTGTTCGAAAGATCGATGAACTGGAGGTGGTAGCAGGAGCATAGAGTTCTTGGTATCATGCCAACGAGATGGTTGTAGCTCAGGTCCAAGTAGGAGAGGCGGTTCAGGCTGCCGAGCTGGGGTGGAATGTCCCCGTTCAGTTTGTTGTTGCTCAGGATGATCTCCTGCAGTTGTGAACTTGTATTGTTCATCAGGCTTGAGGGGATCTCACCTTCAAGGAGATTATTCGAAAGATCGATGAACCGGAGGTGGGAGCAGGAGGGTAAAGTGCTTGGTATCATGCCTATGAGGTTGTTGTAGCTCAAGTTCAAGTAGAAGAGGCGAGTCAGGCTGCCCAGTTCTGGCGGGATGTGCCCGTTCAGCTGGTTGTTTGGAAGGTGGATAGCCCTAAGAAAAGTGAGGCTGCCAACACATGGCGGTATTCGGCCACTGAGGTTGGCCGAGTCGAAATGAAGGACGGTGACACGAGATGTGTGTCTGTTCCCACAGGTGACACCAGGCCAGCTGCAGTAGTGCACTGATGAGTCATTTCTCCATGAAACCATGGCTCCAGCGGTGTCGGAGTCAGAGAGGTGGAGCTTGAGGCAAAGCAGGGCCTGGAGATCAGTATCATCAGATGTCGTGCTGTGATGTGTAGCAGGAGCTGAAGAAGATGCAGTTGAGAATGGGAGGAAGCAGGATGTGCATGCAAATGCAAGGAAGATGGTGGCCACAAGCACATGGAATCCAGGGATGGTGGCCATCTAGCTATGGCGCTGCTGCTGCTGCCGTTTCCTACTACTTGCCTACTTGGATTGCAAACTTTGAGTTGTGGTGCTTGTGAAGCTAATGTGAGTGTATATTTTTATAGAGCTAGATCGCTCCCACCTTAGCAGTAAGCAGGCTAAAAGTTCTAGGAACGGGAGAAAGAGGGCTTATTTTTCAGTCACACAAACTGATCAAATATCAACCATACTTTTGAACCTGCCCACTACGACAATGGATCCCTGCCCACTACGGCTATGGGCCCAAAACATACTTTTGAACCGTTTTAGGGAACTTTTGTAGCTTATCAATGATGAATAACCTCCTTCAGAGATGCAACCATGTCCTATATGCGGTGTATGTTCAGTTGCACTATGTACACTGCTGCGACAAGATATTTCTTTACATGCAAACCGGCCACCACTTCAAGAAGAAGAAAAAAAGGAGAGTGGTTTTCTAAGATTTGAAGCCGATGATGTCAGTTTCAAATGATACGTCTCCACTACTAAAATATACACTCACTCGTGGGTGAGTATATGATACTAGCCCTAACACGCACGCTTTAATGCACAGGCATATATGTAGTGCTGTAAACAGGAAAACATGGTTTTGAACAGAGCAGTGTTTTTAGCAGTAAATAAACAGTGTGCTAAACACTACTGAACCGTGTTGTGAATAGGGAAAACTAAAATTTTGGAGGGGTAACCAAACACCCCTTAGGCCTCATTTGGAAGGCCAATTCCCCGTGGGTATCCCGGCCCTTTCCCTGGGCAAGAAGCCCCCCAGGATTCCCGCCACGGGCCACAATTCCCCTGCATTTGGAAGCCCGTGCGGAGGGGAAGCTTCACCCGAGCCCGGCCTTTTCCACAGGGCAGCTCGTCCCGCACGCAGGGTCCGGGCGGCTCTTCCCCGAGCGAGCGCTCAAGACAAAAGCGCCACCAGGCCGTCCTCCCGCGACCGCCGCCGACCGCCGCCGCCGTACTCGCCCCTCACCGTCGCCTTCCTCGCCCTCCACCTCCGTCGAGTTCTTCCTCGTCTCCGTTGACTGCCTCGCGACCGCCGCCACCTCCATCTGAGCTTCAAGATCTAGTCTAGGTTAGGTCCAAGAACCCGTCAGTTCCTCTCCTAGATCTGGGCCTGTAGTTTGCAAAACTTCGCTGCAGTACAGGATGCGGCATCTCCGGTGCAGACGATACCTCCTCGCGACTGCCGCGATCCAGTCATGGCTCCCCATCCACCCGGACTGCCCCTGCTGCCGCGCTCGTGCCGTCCGCCGACACACTCGTCCAGGCTTAGCACGTGTACCTACTGATCGTGGTCGTGGTTAACTCCCGATGCAGGTCTCGTCTCTTCCTCTGCTGGCAGCAGACATATGCCACTGATAGTCTTTCTCCTTGTAGTATGTTATTGTTCTTTGACGAATCTTTGTATCATTGTATGGTTCTTAGGCCGCAACTGCGAAGTTTGGAATCTTTGACTAATCGTTGCGTAGTCTGGAATTGAAGGAGCTCGTTCAAGTTTGTTACTCGCTGCTATTTGTTATTGACCTTTTCAAGCTTGTTTGATAGCATAGCATAGTCCTTATACATGATAGTAGTAACTGAAAAACAAATGATATTAATGGCATTAGTTTCAAGCTCGGATTAGGTTTGTAGCGCAAAGTTTCTGATCTCTAGTGGTGCAGGCTGTAGGGCAAAGCTATCCAGTAATCTGATTGAAAATCTTAATACTTGGTTTTTCAGAGTACTAGTTGTATGTTCCTTAGCACTAGGTGTCATGCAAACCATAGAGATTAATGCTTTGATTTTAGTTCCAACCACAAATCATGCTCTTTGCAGGTTGTGCAGTCACATCAACAGCCAGAACGAGATTTGCATTAGCAAGGTTGGAGCACTTGTCAAGTGGAAAGGTGATTCTAGTTGTGTTTATTTATTTCCACAATGCAGTCCTGCAGTGTGCACACCTGAGAATTAGATAAAATTAGTATTGGCATTTTATTCTTGTAATTATTATCATAAAAGACTTAGCACCTCTCTACTTGGTCAGACATGATCATCTATTTTTACTTGAGTTTTTCGAAGTGATTGAACTAATTTTAGATGCATCAATAGCTTTGAGATGAGACTGTAAAGTAGGCTGATTTACTAAAATATTCCCCAAATGTTTGCTTCTATATTTCTTTGAATTTTGTAAGTTTGGAACTATTTTGAGATATACAGGCATTCTCTTTTATTTTTTGCATGCAGGATTCAGTTCACCATTCTATTTGGTTGTTTATTTGCCTTTGAAAAGTAAAAATTTGCCGCAGGTGTCAGCAACCTACTTGGTTGTTTATAGAAGAGTTTTTTATGACAAAGAGCAAATATCCGCACAGATAACAAGTTTACTCTAGCAAGACATCACCCTCTATGAAACGGCGCATGGGAAATATTATGTAGATAACTAGCATGTATATACAGGATTGGCCATGGCTGCAATCATCAACAGCTAACACGGCCACTAGTTTTCCCTAACCTTTTCATTTTCATATGATTCTTAGCCAACTTGTAAAGCTGTATTGTTTTTTTTAATCTCTACTTCAATGCAAACTTGCAAAGTTAGAGCACTTACCATTTCATCCAACTTGATTCATGTTCAGTCTTGTGATACATCCAACTTAGCATCATTATATGAAGCTAATGCTTTCTTCGTGCTTCTTTTTTGAAATCTGATTATATATATATATATATCTATATATATATATAGGTTGATGTTAGAACTGCTATTTCTCCCTAGTTCCCTTGTGCAGTACGTATGTTTTGTTATTTGATTGTTGCTTCATGCTTAAATGATTATTTGTGTGTGTGACTGTAAAGATGGAGAGAGGCTTATGTATTAGTGTCATAGAGTAACTTGGATGTATGTTAGATTATACTTTTTTGCATGATTTGGCTTGGTTAATTTTAAGTATATATTTATCTGTAGAGATAATGAATTTGTTCTTTTGTCTTTCATCATCCTGGGGTAAATGAGATAAGTTTCCTCACAATAATGATATGATATAGAATATGTTCCTGGCTTTACCGTGGTACTTAAATTTTCCATTTTTTGGTTGAAATAAATCTGCAGTAATAAATTTATCATTTTACTGTTTGTCCAAAATTTCTATTGATTTTTTTCTCTCTTTTTCCATTTTTTAATTTTTTATTTCTGAGTTTGCTTTCATTGCTCCCATGAACATTTATTCCTTTTGTTTATTTGAACACAAAAGCATAGTGTTTTTATATTAAAACTAAAAGTTCACTTGTTCAGAAAAGGTTAGCTTTGAACTATGAGCATTTTGCCTTATAACGTACTTAATTTAACTAAGACACTGCAGCAACAACACGGCAAACTACTGGCGCCCGCAGGGTGGGCAGCCACGCGCCGCATATCCCAAATGGAACGGCGCCCTGGGAAGTGAATGGCCGCTGAAATCCCCGTAGGGGCGGTTGATCCCTGGGCTGAGCTACCCCTTCCTCCCAAAGGAAGCCTTAAGTAGTTAAGTTACAACATATTCACAGGAATGTCGTCGTCTCACGCGCAGATTATTTGCACCTTCAAGACTAGGATTCACGATGTGAAAGCACCCAGTGCTCCCATCTTTTGGGTCGTCGCCATATATTGACCGGAAACATACCAGCCCTGCACCTATATATGTAGTGGCTCTTTCAGCAGTGGCTTATGTCGATCGATCAGTGGCGCCGCAGGCTCCTCCATAAGGGCAATGCTAGGTGCTAGTGTGCTCTTCTTATATCAACGTGGGCATATTCGGCGAAGGTATTGTTTGACTCCTCCGATCCAAGCAAGATGACAAACCACGAGTGTCTTCTAGCTTGTTAGTTTCCACGTCCTGGAAAATGGAGGACATTAGTTTTCAGAGGCGGACAGCGCCTCCGCCTGTGCCTAAGTGCATGTGTAAATCAGGATTTGCAGAGGCGCACATCACTGGAAATCAAATTAAAATTAAAAACAAAAAATGAGCCCGACGGTGAGCCCATTCTAGTTGTGTGCCGCCATCACTGAGAACACTCTAGATGTGCTGTCGTCATTGAGCCCGCTCTAGACACACCGTGTGTCACTGAGCCTGCTCATCGCCCAGAACCAACCTGCAGCTCTGTGCCTCTGTCCATCTCTGCATTGGATCTATGACAAGAAGCTGAGAGAAGGTGAGTGGATTGAGAGAAAAGAGGAAGATAAGGTGAGAGGATCTCCATACCCATAGACGCCGTCGGAGGGGTCTCACCTATGGTTTTGGATTTCGGCAAGATGAAAAATATCGAAGGGGGCCGGTAAGACCGGTAGGCCGGTTTTCGGTCAAAATGTTTCAGAATTTGGCCAAAGCCAGTCCAAAACTAGTCAATACCGGCTAGAAACGGTAGAACCGGTATAATTTTCACAGTTTCTCGGCCGGTATTGAGAACTATGGGCTCACCCTGCTCCACGACTCTGCTTCCAATGCATGGCTAGACTTGCACTACCAATGGGAAGGTGTGGCCAGCTTGCTGCATCGGGGAGGAGCCCTTGCCTCTAGTCGTGAATGTGGAGTCCGCTCACAATGGGAAGAGAGATTGGATGAGAGAGAAGTTAGGTACAACAGCGGTAGCGACTAATGAGAAATTAGGGTTTTCTTCCTAGGTTAATTTGCCCAAGGTGAAAGCGGGATATGGGTTAATTTGTGTGCTTAATCAATTTAAAGAGGCGAACTTTTCTGGACGGCAAACTGAAATGAATTAGGTGTCTCTGAAATTGATTATAGATTTTGGGAGACACTAAGGCTATTTTGTCCCTCTCCAAAAATAAAAACGGACTGTTTCCTGAAATCATTTATGTAGTAGTGAGTTTTGCTCGGCACGCTTGCTCAAATTTGTTGTAGTGCTCAATGAAATCTAAAATTTTGTAGTTGAAATTTTTTCCATTTAAGAGATTTAGAAGAAAAGATATTCAATAGATACAAGGTTCCTACATTTTAATACACAATAGCATCACATACTTTATAACAGTGATTGGTTGTAGTTTTGAATCCCTGCTGATTAATTTCTGGAAATCATTTATATGGTCTGTTGTGTTTTTATGGGCAGTTTTAAAATCGTCTTTTAAAATGAATTATTTTTACAAGCACGCAACCGGCACTAAAAATTAATTTTAACCGTCTCTAGAAATCTTTCGTGCGCCAGTGAACTAGTATATGTAATTAGTTAGTTAGTACTTCCAATAGTTTTGTCATTAGTAAAACTGGTGAACGATGTAACCATTTTTTAAGATCAATAAAGTGCGCCAAATGGCTCCCCTCAAAAAAAAAAATATCGTTAGTCATTAGTCGATCGGATAACTTTAGATACATAGTTTCACCACTGTATTCTTCGTAGACACAAATATTAATTATTGGATGTATCCATCCATACATGATGATGATGATAATAATAATAATAATAATAATAATAATAATAATAATAATAATAATAATAATAATAATAACAAGTGCATTGGTAAATGTGGCTACACGACGTACGACGACCTAGTATGGTCTCGGCGGCCCCATCCTCGGTATATGGGGATCCAAAGAACCGTAACTTGGACCTACTTTTGACCTCCCCTCCAGCACGTTCACAGGGTGTGGTGTCGGAGGACCAGAACCACTGGGATCATCTGCATATTTACAAATAAAAGATGACGCAACGAACATAATAAGTGGGTGTATATATATATGCGTGTGTGTTAAAAGTTGTAAATATTTCTTTTTCTAAAGTCAGATATAACTATATATAGTTTTCCAAAGATATCTTTTTTTTTTATTAATGTAACGTAATAACATAGCATGCTATATACTTGTTCGGATGATGGTTTCTGTAACTCATAAGTCGACTGATGTTATTTTGTTGTGGGAGAAAATATTGTATCATAGCTGATAAACTGGAGTTCAAGCGAACAAGACTGACACGAGACAAATTTGTACTATTATCCCAAATTATAAGACATTCTAAGAATCTTGGAGAGTCAAAATATCTTAAGTTTGATTAAACTTATAGAAAAAATTATAAAGATTTATGATATCAAATATATATATTATGAAAATATAATTGATAAAGTATCTAATGATATTTAATTGGTATATAAATGTTATTATATTATCATATAATATTGAACAAACTTGAGATGGTTTAACTTTTTAAGATTCTTAACATGACTTATAATTTAGGATGGATGGATTACCATCTAACTAACTCTTTATTAATACAACTAGTACTAGGACCTCGCATGTTGCCGCGCGGTGCTGCTACTGTGTACATGTTTATGTTGGTATTGTTAATGGTGCGTGTTACTATTGGGAGACGTTTTTACTGTGCTGATGAACAGTGGAGTACGGCTATATATATATATATTTTATATTTATTATTATTTATATTGATTTATGCATGTGTAAGCCCAGTCACATGCTATATTGCTTTACGACTTGTCGTTGAAAGAAACTAAAAATTTTGCATGAGGTTTGCTGCTAGTGGCTAGCTAGCTAGCTAGAAGCCGACGGTACGGTGGGGCTATTGATTTACGAATTCAAAATCTCCTCATAGTAGGTAACAAATAAAATTACTCCCTCTGTTCCTAAATAAATCAATTATTACTATAATTTATGTTGATCAAATTTTCTACAACTTTTAGATAAAAATAAGCATTATATGAAAATATTTATGACATAGTTATATCTGACTTTCACAAGGTGCTTATTAGTGGGAGTAATTAGTTTATTGATGCTTATTTTCATATATAGTTCAAAATAACATCTATGACATAAATAAGCATTATATGAAAATATATTTTATAATAAATCTAATGATACTAATTCAATATTATTAGTTTTAATGTTTTTTTAGAAATTGGTGAAAATTAAAAAATCTGACTTAAACCTTTAGATAACTGTAAAAACCTATTCTTCCAGAAAGAGAGGGAGTAAATAGTTAATACTCCTATTATAAATTATAACACATTTTGATTTTTCTAGATCCATAATTTTCTTCACTATACATTTGGTTATATGCTATATATGTCTAGATACATGTATAGAAATTAAAAGTAAGTAGTATACTTAGAAAGTAAAAACATCTTATAAACTTAAAACAACACTCCACTTACAGAGAGTATATAATATAGCAATGATTAATTATAGGGCCAGGGCGTAGTAAGGAGCCAAGTGTGGCTAGGTGGTGGACACTTACTATGGCGGCTGCTTCCGGTGCTTCCGGATTCGCCTTCTGAAGCAGCTGCCAGCAGGAAGACACCGCTGCCGTCGTCGCTGCACACCACAAGAAGCAGCAGCAGCAAAACCACACCACCCAGGACAACGGGCGACCTCATCGAAGCATGGCAGTTGTTGCTGGGAGACATGCCGTGTGTATGCCACCAAGAGCTATATATTTCGATCGAGAAAAATACTACAGATAGATGAGTAGGCGATGATTTGCTAGCGGCATGGCTCCGATCAGCGCGCTTAAATTAGCAATGCGCTCCGCTCATGCAGTGGAGAGTGGACGACTTTGACCGCTGGACTTTTTTGCCTGCCTGATATATGCTCGTCAAACCGCCACCACCATCGGTCTAGCACTCACGTAAGTTATCTTATTCGCTTGACTTATTAGCCTAGCTTATTAGTTATGTCAGAAATAATTAGCTGAATATGATAGTAGTTAGACAACCCACCCACCCCCTCAAAGTGCTGCACCAACGTACTACAGATGCATCGTCGTGTGTGTTGGTACTCGACAAAATAACAGACGAGAAAGTTAAACATGCCCTTGAGAGTATGTGCTCCTATCATATGTAATCATTGAATTTGCATTGAGATGTGTGTTGAGATGTGTATACATCCCAATACGAATCTGTGTTGAGATGTGTACACATCTCAATGCGAATTCAATGTTTGATGTGCTAAGAGCACATGCCCTCAAGGAAAAAAAAATCGTGTTCAATAACAGACGCACAAGTCGTCTAAAGAGTCTCTTCTGTGGGTCGACCTCGACAGCTCGTCGGCATCTACAACAGTTGGGAGAAAGAATAACACTGAGACCGAGGGGCTGTTTGGATGCAGATCTAGGAATCTTGCTTGGTCCAGGTATATCAATAATGCCAGGAGTCCATTTTTGACCGTCTATAGTTGGATGCACCTGCCTAAGGCTGGAGCTCCCAGGGCAGGGCTTCATCCAAACAAGCCATGATATAGCGCTTTTGCAACATGCATTCATCTCTTTCGTTTTACTCCCTCTGTCTCTAAAAGAATAGATTTCTGGGTTTGTTCTAAGTCAATTTTTTTTAAAATTTGACTAAATTTGTAGGATAAAATATTAAAAATTATGATATAAAACTAATATCATTAGATTTATCTAAGAACATATTTTTATATGGTGCTCATTTTAAGTCATAGATGTTGTTACATTTTTCTATAAAGTTAGTCAAAATTAAAAAAATTTGACAAGCACGGATTCTAGGAATTGATTCTTTCCGAGACGGAGGGAGTAGCTCTTTGCATCGTCAAATCAAACTATGTACATTCATAATTCATTTATAGTTTATAGATGTACTATTTTGTACACCGATCGAGATTCAATATTTTTTGGTTAATAAACTATAAATCAATTATGAATTTATATCGTTTAAATATTTCTTTTCAAAACGGCTACGTATGTTTCCACGTCTCCACTAGAGCGGTGGCCGGTTTCCACTACAACAAAGGAGTCTTTCCACTAGCTATGTGGCTTCCATTTATCTTCCACGAGCTTTTCCTACGTGCATTAATTATTGCGGGCCAAGAGCATTAAATCATAGTGGAAGACTCCCTGTCTTGCGACCTATAGAGTGTATGTAAAGCAGAGTCAAGGTCAACACACACACAAAAGGGACTGTGTTATTTACTTATTTTGATCCGAGGTCAAGGTCGTCAACAAACACACAAAAGGGATTATGTTATTTACTTATGTTGCTACTCGTACTGTATGCTTAAAGTTGCGACCTATATTATGTTATTATGTTTATTATATTGTTAGTTGCAAGGAATATGTATATGTAGTCATATTGCGGTTCAATGAGGGCTCATTTGGACGCTAGCGCCTAAGAGCAAGTATTATAGCAGGCTATAAGCCAGCTAAATACTGAGGTGGAGGAGAGAAGATAGGAGAGAGTAGAAGCAGGTTGTAAGGTTATAGCCGGCTTGACCACAAGAACCAATAAACTTTAGACATGTGGGCCATATATAAAAAAAAGTAGAGCATACTATTATATAGGTGGGTTAAGAGAAGGCTGTAAGGGACCTTCCTACTTGTGAGCTATATTATAATACTAGCTCTAATAAAGGAGAACCAGGAGTGCTAGCGGGTGAAAATCTCTCGGAGAAATCATACATTTTGTATCCCCGTAGCCCTCGGGATTTAAGGCGGGACATGGGCTCCTTTAGAAAGGATCGAATCCCAACGGATCCCATCAGAGGCTAGAATAGCATGTAGCATAGTGCGACCCGCCTTCACGTCTCGGTCTGTCTTTTCTCTATTATAATAAGTCATTTTTTTCGATGAAAGAAGAATTATATTATATGAAACCTTAAAAGGATTAAGATGCCCAAGAGAGGGGGTGAATTGGACTTGTTTTAAATTTCTAAAGCAAATATGAAAACTTATCAAATGTCAATCACCCCCTAGTGCCTACCGGTCGTGTGTCTTAGCTAAAAAGCGGTAGCAGTTCATGGAATTGAAAGACACCCAAAGCAATTCTAGTGGGAAATGAAAGAACAAGACGGAATGTAATGCGGAAATGTAAAGAGCTAGGGAAAAGAGATTCTCAGTGACGCAGCGATGTTTTCCCGAGGTATCGAGGTGTCGACACACCCCCTAGTCCTCGTTGGAGCACCTCACAAGGTATAGCTCCCCCTCTACCCGCGCAAGGGTAGAGTGCTCTCTACGAGCTGATTCTTCGCCACTCTGGCTCGGTGAATCGCCCACAACCGATCACAGAAGCTTGGAGAAGAGCCGCCGACAATCTTTCGGCGATCACTTTCTTCGAACACCACCAAACCGTCTAGGTGTTGTCGAACACCAAGAGTAACAAGCACAAGACCTTCACTTGACCAATTCAAGGCTAGGAAGGTGGATGGATGCACACAAGTCACTCCTAATTACTCTAGGAGGGAAGAACAAGATGAACTCTCTCAAATCTCTCCCTCACTAGGCACTTGGCTCTCCAAGGATTCTCTCAAGGTGTAACCAGCTGAAACAATGGACAAGAAGGGTCCTAAGGACAAGGAGGGCAACTATAAATAGTCCCCCACCTCTAAAACTAGTCGTTACTTGCATTTTCTTTTTTCTGCGTATGCGTCGGACTAGTCCGGAGCGCACAACACCGGACCATAACACCTGGTCCGGAGTTCACTCTCAATTCAAACTCATCTGAAAAACAGGCACCTCCGGACTACTTACCATAGTCCGGTGCACTGGTCCGACGCGCTGGTCCGGAGCCAGGGTGCTCACTGAGTAAAAACTCAATCTCTTCTTCGAGCCTCCGTACTACTCTCCTTGGTCCGGAGCCCTGGTCCGACGCTCAGGTCCGGAGCCAGGGAGCTCACTGCAAGGAACCAACCTTCTGTCTTGAAGCGTCGGACTAGCCATCGGACTCACCGTCGGACTAGTCCGGAGCCTTCTCTCAGGCTCTCTCTCTCTCTGACAAGAGCCATGGGACCACTCGCCTATGGTCCGACGCTCTCCAGACAGGTGGTCCGGAGCTTACTCTCTGAACTTTTGCCTAAGCCAGGGACCGTCGGACCACTTTCCTTGGTCCGACGTCTACTGGGCAGACTGGTCCAGAGCCTCTTTCTCTCCCTGTTTCAACTGTTTTCACTAAGTCTTTTCTAGGGGTTTTGCTCCTAACATTTCTAGGGTTAACCAAGGGCTGATAGCAAGGTCTCTAGGACTAGTTGTGACAAGTGTGCACACACCAACTTTCCCAAACTCTCCTAGGTCAAGCTACTAACCTCATACCCCTCTTTATAGTACGGTCAAAGGAAAAACAAAGTCCTAGATATACTTAGTGCCCTTCTCAACCTTATGGCACTAAGAACTAGCCTACTCTTCAACTTGAATCAACATCCTTTTAAACCAAAACGATTTCCATCTTGGGGGCATGAATGTCCATTAAGCCCATTCTTATCATCACTAATGACCTAACTTATAATAACTTTTCCTCTGCAAAACACACGTTAGTCATAGTGACCTAGCATTGTCGTTAATCGCCTAAACACAAGGGACCATGATTCTTCAATCTCCCCTTTTAGGTGATTGACGACAATACAAGCTCGAGTAGAGAATAATGAGTGAATTTTGATAAGAGAAAACATGACTTGACATGATATAGGCATGGGTTAGTGATAAGAAAGACATAATCATGCCTAACCATTCAAGCCATGACAAGCACAAAGGATATGAATTGAGCATAGTACTTGATTTCAAAAGGATATGCTATAGCCAAAAGATCAGAGATTAGCGCGGAAGCAATATAGCACAACTAGGTGACATGATATATATATATATATATATATATATATATATATAAATAAAGGTCCACACATGTCACACAACCATCAAGTCTCAAACATCACACACATAACATCCAATGCATAAAGACGGTAAACGCGATGCATGATGCGATAGAGAATAAAGCACATCAAAAGAACGAATCCTACTAGCTCCTCTTGAAGCTAGCCTACTACTCGACTCTCCCTCTCCCCCTTTGGCGTCAAGACACCAACTACTAAGCGTTTGGAGGCGGCGGAGGGACAGCAGCAGCGGCCTGGGCACGATCAAGAATGCGGAACTCGTCAAGATCATCATCGTCGTCATTTGAGTCCTCCCCCTGAGTCTTTGGAGCTGGAAGCGTAGCGGTCTGGGGAGACACTGGACGGGAGGCTGATGGGCCTGCTAACTCTGCTGCTGAAAAAAGTGGAGCTATAGCTAGAGTAGGAGTAACTGCCACTGTCTCTATCGGTGCCTCTGGAGCGGCGGTGTCCAGTTGTTCCTTGAGCACTGACTCTCCTGGAGTCTCAAGAACCGGGGGCTGCTCAGGTTGATCATGAGTTGACGTAACGACTGTGGCATCTGTCACAATAGCAGCGGTAGGTGGAGTCGACACGGCTGGAGCACGACTGTCGTGGGTAGCCTCAGAAGAAGCAACTGAAGAATGGTGCGGACCAGCTGTCGGTGAAACAAGTGCGGCCTCAATCTCTGTTGCTATCTGCGGACTAGTGGGGGACAACTGGCCTGTGATGTCGCTGAACGACGCGGACAAGTCTCTGGCAGTAGCACCCATCGTAGCGGTCATCGGCGTGAAACTGGTAGTGAGAGGGGTGAACTGCTGAGTCGGGCCTAGAGTGTCCAACCACTGCGTGACCTGGGTAGCCGGTGACTGGAACGGGGTGGTCAGCCCTGCACCCTGAAGTCCACTGGACTGTATGGCTGGGGTGGGAGTGGTGGTCTGCCCGGCTGAACTAGAAGGGGCCACTGAAGGACCAACTGACTGCTATGGTGCTGCTATCTGACCAACCGACTGAGATGGCTGAGTCTGACTCATCATCTAGATCTGAGGTGCAGTCGGGAACTCAAGCGGAGGAGCGTCAGTCCACTTCATCATATGGACCATGAAGGCCATGTTCTGCTGCTGGATCTGCTGAGACTGGAGCTGCAGACACTGTGACTCTAGCTACATAGCAAGCATCTGTCTCTGCATCTCAAAGTGTCGCTCCTCAGACTGTCTTTGTATTTCATCCTGTCGCTGCTGGACCTGGGTGACTGCAGTCACTAAGGAACTCTGCTGCTCATTAAGACGATCGAGAATCTTCAGCATCATAGTTTCTGTGGTTGACCCAGAGCCACCGGCCTCGGTGTCGTGAGCCCATGGGGGCATGGTAGGAATAGGCTGGAAGTCAGCGTCAGAGCTGTCAGAAGAAGTATCCTCAGAAGTAACATCAGCCCCAGTATCCAAGTCACGGAGCTCCTGCTGCTCAATACCTCGGATCGAATCATCCTGAGTCTCAACATCATCTTGGTCAGCAGGCGCAGTCTGTTGCCTGACTAGGCGAAGCACACGGTTCCCAAACTGTTGACACCGTTTTTCGACACGTGTCAAATGGGCTGAGGCTTGACTGGCTGGTGACTATTCTCCATCGGCATCGGTAAAGTATGAGTTGATATGGCCGATGGGAGAGTGCTACAGAAGGCCAAGTATGTTGCCGATGGAAGCTGGATGGTCTTTGCCAACAAGGGTTAATTGGCGGTCTTGCCGATTGCTGATGAGCTGCTATTGCTCATTGCCGATGAAGACTCTTTGCTGATTGCCGATAAGGACTCGTTGCCGATTGCCGATAAGGGCTCGTTGCCGATTGCCGATGGAAGATAGTTGCCGATTGCCGACAAGGGTTTATTGCCGATTGCCGACGAGGGGATGCTACCAATCGGGAAAAGTGTTGCCGATGCCGATGAGTGTAACTTAGCACTTGGGGGCAGCTGAAGGTTACCGATGGTTCAAAGAAGGAAGGTGCGGATTAAAAGGATCTGCCGATGGAAAGTTTCCATCGAAAAGAAGTGTAAGGAAACTGGTGTTCTGTGCCAGTATTATTATAGTAGTTTGAGTCCGATTCTTGCATGGGTCGTTTATTTTCCCTTAAAATAGGTGTGTTTGTTTAGGAAATAAATATTGCTATCCGGCTCCTGCGCGAGTCAGTTTCCTTTAAAGTAGGAGTTTGTTTTAGGAAAGATATGTGTCGTGTCATTGTACAACTCTCCATGTGGGAGTATAAATATGAGCCCGAGGGCTATGGAATAAGATATCAATCAAATCAAAAACAAACCAATTTTACTTTTTACCCTACTTTTATCGCAATTTACCTTTATCATGCATTAGTTATAGCTTTAACGAGTTCTTCAAGCTTTCGACGGGCTGCATCACCTTGATCTCCGTCAAAATCCTTGTTAGTTCCGCTTGGGAGTACCTCTAGGCTTTGGCAATCCGGGCGCATCGCTGTTTGCCTCGTCTAGCTCTGCTCTAGTTACCCGTGATCAATCTGAGCCTTGACGTCTGGGCGTATCGCTGTCGTCTCGTTCAGTTTGTCATAGTTATCATCCTTGTCGATTGATTGGTCAAATCGACTGGCACGCCCAAGATATCGAGCTTTGGGTAATAGCCCGAGGTGTTCACAGATCTGACGCTTTTTGTGTCAACACAAACCGACTGTCAAAAGAAGCTAGTACTCTGTACGGTGGGAATGCAGTCGGTGACTGATCAAGCAACGCACAGACTCCGGGATTGGATCCTCAACCTCAATAGCTAGGATAGAACTGATCCAATGAGCATAAGGAAACTGCCGTCATGCTCTCATCCCATCAGCAACCACATCCTCAATCTCTGACACTAGAAAATCAGATATATCAAATGGTGTCTGAGAGACGAGTGCCTGAAGTAAGAACTGCTGCATATTTGTTAGACCCTCCTTATACCCTGTGCGAGGCAGCAGTGAACGCCGCAGTACATCATTCAGGCGACGAACAGTGGGGCGGAGCTCTGCCGGGGTACGACGAGAACCCTCTGTGAAAGGTGGCTTGAAGAGAGGAGCAACCTCCTGAACTGTCAAAGTACGGCCACCTCGAGCTCGGCGAGGCACATAGACTCCTCTGTAGCAATCATAGTGAAGGTTGAGCTCTCCGGCTATCTGAGTGAGGTGTAGTATCTCTCTGAGCCGAGTCACATAAAGCCTGTAACGCTCTCCTCTGAAAGTATACTGAAGAAAGTTGTGCTCCGGATCAATCCAGACTGTAGCATAGAACTCCCTGACCCACCTCTCAATGTAATTCCCGGAATGACCAAGGAGGTCGATGAGTCCCGGAAGATACGTGAGGAAGGGTCGAATCTCCTCGCCAGCAAGCTCAACTATGCTCTCCAAAGAGCAAACCCTGTGTGGTCGTATCTGAATGCAAGAAAGCTGAGCGGCCCTGTAGAAGTCCTCCATGAGAGGTGTGTGCCATCCTGGTGAAGCTCTGGGGTCATGCTGATCCGGACACCACTTCTCAAGTGTCACAAAGCGAAGCTTCTTTACTTGTTTCGCAGTGAGGTTCCTCAAGTCAAGATGTACTGATTCTGAATCTGCAGTAGGAGCTGTTGAGACACTCGGAGGAGCACTATCACCACGTGGTGGAGTAGACTGAGCAGTCTAGGAGCGAGTGACACGCCCCCAGGGAAGAGGTGTCAATGGTGTACCAAGAGCTTCTATGACAAGCTCTTGTTCCTCTGGAGCCTCTGCGGTCTCTGACTGAGCTGGAGGAGTGGACGGTAGAACTCGCGGAGGGGTGCCGATACGAACTGTGCCTCGGCGACCACCTCGCTTTGCGCGATCCGCTGCATCTGCCACTGCCTTGGCCTGCTCGGCCTCTGTAAGCTTTCGCTTCTTCTTCCTCGGCTTCTCGACAATTTGCTTCTTGCCCTTGTCCTTAGAAGGACGCGGAGGAGGAGGAGGATCATCACCAGAACCACTGACACGAGCACGAGATCCACGAGCCATCACTGATCAACAAGTGAACGACTGCCCAATTGAGATGAACCACTGCTCAAACTGGCACGAGTAGACCCACTGCCACAAGCCAACCGCAAGAACCACTGACAAGAATCAACTGTCACAAGCACCACTGGCACTGATCAATCACAACTGTTAAAGAGGGGCTCTCACGCCACTGGACTGACACTTGTGAGGCTTTGCCTCAATCCATACTCGCGAGCTTTGCCCCGAGTTTTAATTGCCACTGCTGCTGCTAGATAGAATAGATAGAGATATATAAGCATATATAATCGCTAGAGATAAGATACCGTATGGAAGCAAGCATCTAGATAAGATATAGAATGAAATCTGCCATGGTACCTAAGATAAGCGAGCGTATCTAATCAAAGCAACTCAAGCTCCAAACCACACTCCACAAGGATGATTTGCCAACTGAGAATCACAATTGACAATTTGATTTAGTGATTTGGAAATTGAATTAACTAAGGCATGGGATGATCGATAGCTAGACAAAATGCTAAAACCATGATCAAAGGCATACCCTAGAGAACAATGAAGCGAAGTCGATGATCGAAGATGAAGGCGAATCAACGAATAATCCTCAAACCCTAGGTTTAGACAAACCCTAGGGAGAAAGCTTGTTTGGCTGGCAATTGCAAGGTGGAGGGGAAACCCTAGCAGGGTGTGAGCTTTGGCAGGGTTGGAGTGGTGCTTGGTCGCCGGCGAGAGGGACCTCGACGGCAAGCGGCGGTGGTGGCGGTGGAAGCGATGCTAGCGGCGCTGCTGCTGCTGCGAGTGCTCTGTTGGAGCAGGGGAGGCGCAGGGCGGAGCGGTGGAGGCGGCGGCGCTGCGTAGAGGGGGCTGGCCGGCAGCGAGGAGGGCGTAGCCGAGCGGGCGGCGAAGCAAGGGCAAGTGGCGGCGCGGTGTACGGACGGGAGTAAAACGCAACTGCCAGAACAGAATTCACAACGGGGGGGTTATCCGCAAAAATTCGAAGCGTCGGACCACTCGTCATGGTCCGACGGGGGGTCCGACGGAGAGGTCCGATGGAATCAGAGTTTTGAAAATTCCATGCAAGGAGCACCCGACCACCGGACTAGGGCATCGGACTACTCACCGAACTGGTCCGACGGTATGTTGACCAGAGAGATTTGCGCTGACTGGAGCACCGGACCATTCGTCTATGGTCCGGAGGAGCGTCGGACGGGTGGTCCGACGGATTCTGTGTTTGGATGGAACAGGAGCAGAGAGGGACAGGGCGTCGGACCGCCTAGCGTCGGACCAAGCCGAGTGGTCCGGAGGATGGTCCGGTGCTTGATTTTGCTCTGAAATTTTCTGTTTTTCTCTCCAATCTTTTCTCTTAGCTAAGTACCAACACAAAAGAGCAGAAAGAAACACTTGTTGGACCTGGCATAAGAACCATCTCTCAAACCCTCAAATTAGAAATAGTTTGCCATAGGCTAGACTTAGTTTTCATAGGAAAATAGTTCAATAAAGCACCAAGGATCATCATAGGGGCACAAGAGGGTATTAGCTGTAGCTAGAGCTTTGAATGCTCCCCCTAAGTGACGAACCTAGAGGATGATCAAGCTTAACCGAAAAGAAACGTCGAAGCAACACACATGCAAATGCTATGCAATACGGAATTTGAATCTAGGTTGTTTGCAAGTTTGAACCGCGGTTAAGCTTTGTCACACGCTTTGAGGGCGGTTATCTCAACCGCGTTAGCCAAGCTTATGTGCATTACCAAATTAAACATGTTATATTACAAATGAATGCATGGTTCACACAACCTCATTTTTAGTGAAGTTTGAGTGATCAAGCACATTCAACTCGCTTCTCAACCTACAAAAGGTTGTTTCATCGAGTGGTTTAGTGAAGATATCCGCCAATTGATTTTCTCTAGAAACTCACACTAGTATGATATCTTTCCTAGCCACATGATCTCTAAGAAAGTGATGGCGAATATCTATGTGCTTGGTGCGAGAGTGTTAAACCGGGTTATTAGCAAGCTTTAGGGCGCTTTCATTATCACATAAAAGTGGAACATCTTTTAAAACAACGTCGTAATCAAGAAGTGTTTGGGTCATGTATAAGATTTGTGCACAACTTGCTCCCATGGCAATGTATTCCGCCTCGGCGATAGACAGTGCCACACTGTTTTGCTTCTTTGAGGACCAAGAAACAAGTGATCTTCCTAGCATGTGGCACCCGCCGGAGGTACTCTTCCTATCAGCCTTACACCCGGCATAATCCGAATCGGAATAGCCAACTAGTTGGAAGGGAGCTCCTTTGGGATACCAAAGACCCATGCTAGGGGTGTGCCTTATGTACCTAAGGATTCTTTTAACTGCACAAAGATGCGACTCCTTAGGGCTTGCTTGAAACCTAGCACACATACACACACTAAACATGATATCCGGCCTAGATGCGGTGAGGTAAAGTAAACTACCGATCATAGAATGATAGAGAGTTTGATCAATTGGTTTACCTCCTTCATCAAGGTCGAGATGTCCATTAGTAGGCATTGGGGTCTTGATTGGCTTACAATCCTCCATCTTGAACTTCTTGAGTAAATCATGAGTGTACTTCTCTTGAGAGATGAAGGTCCCTTCTCTCATTTGCTTCACTTGAAAGCCAAGGAAGAAGGTAAGCTCGCCAATCATTGACATCTCGAACTCTTTGGACATCAAATCACCAAACTCCTTGCAATGGTCTTGGTTTGTTGACCTAAAATAATGTCATCGACATATACTTGGCAAACGAAGATCTCTCCATTAAACTTCTTGGTGAATAGTGTTGTGTCGACGATCCCGATCTTGAAACCCTTCTTGAGTAGGAAGTCCCTTAGCCTCTCATACCAAGCTCTTGGAGCTTGCTTCAATCTGTAGAGTGCCTTGGACAACCTATACACATGATTAGGCAAGTTTGGGTCTTCAAACCCGGATGGTTGTGAGACATAGACAAGTTCATTGATGAAACCATTTAAGAAAGCGCTCTTCACATCCATTTGAAAGAGTTTCATTTTGTGATGTGAAGCATACGCCAAAAGGATACGGATGGCTTCAAGTCTTGCAACCGGAGCAAAGGTCTCTCCAAAATTGAGTCCTATTTGAGAGAACCCCTTTGCCACCAATCTTGCCTTGTTCCTTACAACCACGCCTTGATCATCTTGCTTGTTCCTAAACACCCATTTCGTACCAATGATTCTTGCATCCTTTGGCTTCTCTTCAAGTGTCCACACTTGGTTCCGGGTGAAGTTGTTGAGTTCTTCATGCATGGCATTCACCCAATTTGGATCTGCAAGTGCTTCTTCAACACTAGTAGGCTCAACAAAGGAAACAAACGAGTGATGTTCAACATAAGATGCAAGTCTAGAACGAGTCATAACTCCCTTTGATGGACTCCCTATAATTTGATCATGGGGGTGAGCTTGAAGGATAGGTGTTGATCTTCTATTTGTCTCTTGAGGAGGGGGATGCGGTGCTTCAACATTGCTTGCTTCGGCCTCGGCTTGATCTTGAGGGATGTGAGTGTCTTCTTGAGCTTCCCTCACTTGATCTTCTTCATCAACTTGAGGCGTGCGAGGTGGAGAAGGATCTTGATTTGCTTCATCTTCAACTTCTTCCACCTCTTGCGGGTTGATAGCACCAATTGGCATATTCTTCATTGCCTCCCTCAAGGGTTCATCACCTACATCAATATCCTCAAGCGCTCCTTGGGAGCCATTAGTTTCATCAAACTCCAAGTCATATGTTTCTTCAACTAAGCTGGTGGCTTTGTTAAATACACGGTATGCCTTGGATTTAAGTGAATATCCAACAAGGAAACCAATGTCACACTGTCGTTGGAATTTACCCAAGTGTTGGCGCTTCTTGTAGATGTACACTTTGCAACCAAATACCCGGAAGAAGGATATATCCGACTTCTTTCCATTGACAAGCTCATAGGGGGTCTTCTTCAATAATCTTTGGATGAAGAGGCGGTTTGCCGCATAGCAAGCGGTGTTTATGGCCTCTGCCCAAAACCTCTCGGGAGTGTTGTACTCATCAAGCATAGACCTTGCTAGAGTGATAAGCGTCCGGTTCTTCCTCTCTACTACACCATTTTGTTGTGGTGTGTATGTAGCAGATACCTCATGCTTGATTCCCACTTCATCACAATAATCTTCAATCTTTGTGTTCACAAACTCGGTGCCATTGTCACTTCTAATCTTCTTGATCCTCACATCAAATTCATTTTGAGCTCTAGTTGCAAACTTTTTGAAGATGCCTTGTACTTCTCCCTTGTCTTGAAGAAAGAATACCCAAGTGTACCGAGAGTAGTCATCCACTACCACTAAGCAATAGAGATTGCCTCCAAGACTAGCATAGGTGGTAGGGCCAAATAGATCCATGTGTAGCAACTCTAGGACTCTTGAGATAGACATGAAAGCTTTGGTTGGATGAGTGTTTGCCACTTGCTTGCCGGCAAGCACTACACAATTTATCCTTATCAAACACCACATCCTTGATTCCTCTAATCATCTCCTTCTTGACAAGCTTCTTCAAGGTTGACATTCCCACATGTGCTAGTCTTCTATGCCATAGCCAACCCAAAGAATTCTTGGAGAATATACAAGTTTGCAAATTAGCTTCATTTGAGGTGAAGTCCACTAAGTAGAGGTTATTGTGCCGAAACCCTTTGAATATCATTGATGAATCTTCAATATTGGTCACAATCACCTCATTTGGAGTGAAGAGACATTGAAACCCGAGATCACAAAGTTGACCAACTGATAGAAAATTGAAGCTCAATGATTGTACTATCAAGACATTGGAAATTGATTGATCTTGGGAGATAGCCACTTTGCCTAAGCCTTGAACTTTGCCCTTTGAATTATCCCCAAAAGTAATCTTGTCTTGATTTGCACAATCCTCATCAAGTGTGCTGAACATCCGGGGGTCACCGGTCATATGTTGAGTGCAACCACTATCAATTACCCAATGGCTCCCACCGGTCTTATAGTTCACCTACACACAAGCAACTTGAAGTTAAGCTTGTTGTTTGGGAACCCCCTTAGTGCGGGGCCCCATAGCCTTGTCAACCAACTCCTTAGCAACCCAAAGAACTCTAGGCTTGTTCTTCATTGGTGGTCCAAGAAACACCACAAGTGGTCTACCCTTGGAATCTTTGTTGATGACATAGTGAGCATCATGAGCAAATGGCCTAGTGTGTTTGGGCAAGGTCTTGGGAGGTGGAGTCTCGCATTGAAACTCGAAGTGACCAATTTGTCCACATCCAAAGCACCTCTTAGACTTGGGCTTTGACTTCTCTTGATTGTAGCAATTGTACTTGTTCTTGTAGTAGTTCTTGGCTTCAATCTTGACCTTGGCCTTCATCACTTGATTTTCCTTGAACCCTATACCGGTCTTGTCATTCTTCATGACGGTGTTCATCAAGAGCTCACTTTGAAGGTTGTGACCCTTGGTGAACCTTTCAAGACCACTTGTAAGCTTGGTCTTGTCATTCTTGAGCTTGGCAATTTCTTCTCTAAAAGAGTTGATCAAGGTGATAGCATCTTTGTCTTCTTCTTGAGCCGGCTTGATGACAATAGGCTTGTTGGAATTGAGGTAGATTAGCTCTTCCTTGAGCTTTGAGTTCTCATCCCTCATCTTGACATAGTCATCATACTTGTCGGCTTCTACAACTCTCTTGCCCTTGCACTTAGCACTTTGCTCAAGAGCCACATCATCAAGCTCGATTTCACAAGAGGTAGCACTTGCACACTTAGCACACGTGTTAGTAGCAACATGTGAGGCAAGATAAGCAATTCATTTGCTACCACTAGTGTGTCATGATCACTCTTCACTTGGTTGTAGTCATCTTTTAGCAAGTTATACCTTGTATGGAGCTCTTGGGATGACCTCTCAAGCTTATCATGTTTCTCATTAGCTTACTTAAGAGAGGCTTTGAGCTCCCTAGTGCTAGATGTGAGAGAATTGATCTCAAGCTTCAAATCATCATTAGCACTAGACAAGGCATCAAGCTTAGCATGCAAGTTGTCTTTGATCTCAAGAAGTTTGTCATTTTTACCTTTATACTTCCTTATGATGCTAGAGTACTTGTTGCAAATTTTAATTAGCTCATCATAGGATGGTGTGTCATCATCATCACTTTCACTACCACTTGAGTCACCACTATCATCATCATCCTCTTTTTGTACCTTCTTGTCACCTTTAGCCATGAGGCATAGGTGTGTAGAGGATGAGCCCGACGATGGAGGAGGTGACGGTGGAATAGAAGAACCAATCACCAATGCGGTCACCTTCTGTTCTTCACTCTCATCATCGGAGGATTCACTTGAGTCATCAATATCGGTGAGCCAATTACCTACAATGTAAGCCTTGCTATCCTTCTTCTTCTTGTGGAAGTTGAAGTTCTTCTTCTTCTTGTATGGATTGTCTTGCTTCTTGTCATCATCACTTTAGTCATCATTGCCGCCCTTGTTCTTCTTGAAGTTCTTGAACTTGTTGTTCTTGAACTTGTCTTTCTTCTCTTCGGGGCAAGCATGAGCTAGATGACCAAGAGTGCCGCAATTGTAGCACTTCATTTGGGAGATTGGCTTCCTTGAAGAGCTTGTGAAGAATTTCTTCTTCTTTGAGTCAAACTTGACTCCATTCTTGTTTAGCCTCTTCAATATCTTGGTGGTTTTCTTCACCATAAGAGCAATGTTGTCATCATCATCATCATCATCATCATCATCACTTGCACTCCAAGTACATATTGAATCTTGCACTTCTCCTTGGAAGATGCCTTGAGAGCCAAGTCCTTCTTCTCCTCCTTCTCTTTCTTCTTGGAAGAGGATGAAGAGCCGCCATCACCGATCTTCATATACATCTCATGAGCATTGATCTTGCCCAACACTTGTGTTGGTGTAGAAGTGGAGAGATCGCCTTGGTGAAGAACGGTGACGATGTGGTCGTACTTATCAATTGGCAAGACACAAAGAATCTTGCGCACTACATCGGCGGGTTGCATTTGAGTGAGTCCAAGTCCATTCAACTCCCCTACAAGAATATTAAGACATGAGTACATCTCATTAGCATTCTCATGAGCAAGCATAGCAAAGGAATTCAACTTAGCCATGACCAAATGGTAGCGTTCCTCACGCTCACATTTGGTCCCTTCGTGTAGCGCACAAATGAATGTCCAAACATCGTATGCGGTTTTGCAATTTCGCACATGGTTGAACACATCCTTGCCAATGTCATGAAAAAGAATGTTCTTAGCCTTGGCATTGTTCTTCTCAAAGAAGGGATCCTCGGCAAACACGGTGCCACCTATGGTAGCGGCTTTGTGCACACCGATATCCACGGCCTCAAGGTAGGCCTCCATCCGCACTTTCCAATAAGGAAAGTCATCCCCATCAAACATGGGTGGCGATCCATCCCCATGGGACATCTTGCTCTAGGCGGTAAAGCCTAAATTAGAGAAACCACGCTCTGATACCAATTGAAAGGATCAAGATGCCCAAGAGGGGGGGGGTGAATTGGGCTTGTTTTAAATTTCTAAAGCAAATATGAAAACTTATCAAATGAAAATCACCCCCTAGTGCCTACCGGTCGTGTGTCTTAGCTAGAAAGCGGTAGCAGTTCATGGAATTGAAAGACACCCAAAGCAATTCTAGTGGGAAATGAAAGAACAAGATGGAATGTAATGCGGAAATGTAAAGAGCTAGGGAAAAGAGATTCTCAGTGACGCAGCGATGTTTTCCCGAGGTATCGAGGTGTCGACACACCCCTAGTCCTTGTTGGAGCACCTCGCAAGGTATAGCTCCCCCTCTACCCGTGCAAGGGTAGAGTGCTATCTACGGGCTGATTCTTCGCCACTCCGGCTCGGTGAATCGCCCACAACCGATCACAGAAGCTTGGAGAAGAGCCGCCGACAATCTTCCGGCGATCACTTTCTCCGAACACCACCAAACCGTCTAGGTGTTGTTGAACACCAAGAGTAACAAGCACAAGACCTTCACTTGACCAATTCAAGGCTAGGAAGGTGGATGGATGCACACAAGTCACTCCTAATTACTCTAGGAGGGAAGAACAAGATGAACTCTCTCAAATCTCTCCCTCACTAGGCACTTGGATCTCCAAGGATTCTCTCAAGGTGTAACCAGTTGAAACAATGGCCAAGAAGGGTCCTAAGGACGAGGAGGGCAACTATAAATAGTCCCCACCTCTAAAACTAGCCATTACTTGCGTTTTCTCTTTTTTGCGTATGCGTCGGACTAGTACGGAGCACACAACACCGGACCATAACACCTGGTCCGGAGCTCACTCTCAGTTCAAACTCATCTGAAAAACAGGCACCTCCGGACTACTTGCCATAGTCCGGTGCACTGGTCCGACGCGCTGGTCCGGAGCCAGGGTGCTCACTGAGTAAAAACTCAATCTCTTCTTCGAGCCTCCGGACCACTCTCCTTGGTCCGGAGCCCTGGTCCGACGCTCAGGTCCGGAGCCAGGGAGCTCACTGCAAGGAACCAACCTTCTGTCTTGAAGCGTCGGACTACCCGTCGGACTCACCGTCGGACTAGTCCGAGCCTTCTCTCAGGCTCTCTCTCTCTGACAAGAGCCATCGGACCACTCGCCTATGGTCCGACGCTCTCTAGACAGGTGGTCCGGAGCTTACTCTTTGAACTTTTGCCTAAGCCAGGGACCGTCGGACCACTTTCCTTGGCCCGACGCCTACTGGGAAGACTGGTCCGGAGCCTCTTTGTCCCCCTGTTTCAATTGTTTTCACTAAATCTTTTCTAGGTTTTTTGCTCCTAACATTTCTAGGGTTAACCAAGGGCTGATAGCAAGGTCTCTAGGACTAGTTGTGACAAGTCTGCACACACCAACTTTCCCAAACTCTCCTAGGTAAAGCTACTAACCTCATACCCCTCTTTATAGTACGGTCAAAGGAAAAACAAAGTCCTAGCTATACTTAGTGCCCTTCTCAACCTTATGGCACTAAGAACTAGCCTAGTCTTCAACTTGAATCAACATCCTTTTAAACCGAAACGATTTCCATCTTGGGGGCATGAATGTCCATTAAGCCCATTCTTATCATCACTAATGACTTAACTTATAATGACTTTGCCTCTGCAAAACACACGTTAGTCATAGCGACCTAGCATTGTCGTTAATCGCCTAAACACAAGGGACCATGATTCTTCAAACCTGTGTACATCAATACGTTACAAACACTTTGTATTACAAAATAGTACCCATGTTGTGAATAGCACAACTCAAAACCTAACCTGTTAATCATTTTGCGGTGTAGATGACCGCACAGGCAAACACTCGGCAAATAGCCTGAGAAAAACTGCCCAACGAACAACAGTCAACGTTCCTGTAGGTGGAATCGAGCATCTTTTTCTTCTCTCTGGTGTCTTCCTTCTTGTTTCTGCCACCGAAGAAAGAGGAAGACTGATTAAATTATTCTCACTAGTCTTTCATTATGGCCAGATCGGAGAAAATTATTCCATGATGGCGTCATTATAATAAGTCAATTGATCATTGCATTTCTCAATTGAGCACGAAGAACATCATTGGCCATGTTTGGATCAAGGGGCTAGAGTTAGTTTGAGCTAGTTTGCACTCAACTAGCCCAAAAGTATCAAAACATGAGGGCTAGATTGAGCTAGTTGCAACTAGCCCACCCAAAAAAAACTATCCCCACCAAGAGGTGATTATTTAGGCTAGTTTTAGTGGGATGTACTAAAGTTTCTTTTATAGGCTAGCTTTTGTGTGGTCCACTACCAAGAAAAGTATTTTTATTGGCAATCTAACTCTTGCATTCAAATATATTTTTGGCTAGAGCTAATTCAGAACTAGTCCAATGTTAGAAACTAACTCTAACCTCTAGTTGAGCTAGAGTATCCAAACAAGACCTGGACATTGGGCTTATTATTAGGCGTCCGAACCAAAATAAACTGAATGCATAAGCCATCGGAGGTACACACATCGACCCATGTCGAACGACCCTGATAAGTGTTGCGGTCACGCCCAGAAAGAAATTGTCCGCGAAGATATTGCCACTACTACAAAAACATTTTTTCGCGGCGGCCATTTTATGTTTCCCGTGGCGGGCAAACTGGTCCGCCACGGTCTAAACGTCATGGTAAATCTTGTTTTCCCGCGCGGGCAAGCGGCCTGCCGCGGTTAATCATTCGAAAAAATAAAAAAAAAGAAATAACCCTAGATAGGCCCGCCGAGCCCATCCAGGGTTGCCGCCGCCGGTTGCTCCAACGCGCCTAATCCCGCCGCCGGTGAGCTAGGAGAGGAGGGACACAGGCCGCGAATCTCGCCGCCGGTGAGGGAGGAGAGGAGTATTGGGCGCTGTCGCCGCCCTGCTAGTCGCTGGGACTCCGCCACCGTGTCGGATCCGCGCCGCCACGCACGCCTACTCGCCCTCGCAGCAGCCGCGCTGCCACCACCGCGCGTCATCGTCGTGCCGCCAGTAGGATCCGCGCTTCGCGCTGGTCCCGGACACCGCCTCCTCGTCCGCCGTCGGCGCCACCGATGACGCGCGCGTGTACTACGCCTGCTCCTCTTCACGCTGGTCCCGGCCGCCGCCTCCTCGTCCGCCGTTGGCGCCGCCGCTGCTGCTCCGGCCAGCCTGCCGGTCGCCGCCGCCAGCTAGTGCTCGTGCATAGGCAGGGTTGAGTGGTAGCATATAGGTAGGGTTGAGTGGTGGCAGGGGTAAGGAACGTGATTGATTGAGGGAGAGAGTGAATCTGTGCGTGAGATGGAGACCAGCAGACAGACGGCGCACGAGGGAGAGAAGGAAGTGGGGATGAGGTATCCAAACACTAACTCGTCGTATATATACTGGAGCGTGATATGGGCCGATATTTGGGCTGTTTGGGCCAGGCGGACAATATAGCATGCCCGTCACGGTAAATCGATTTACCGTGACGGACAACTTAAATGTCAGCCACAGTTAATAGACTATTTTCCGTGGCGGACATTTTAAGATGTCCGTCATGGTAAATCGATTTACCGTGGCGGACATTTTCGTCCGCCGCGGTAAATAAAAAATACCCGTCACGGTAAATCGTAGGATTAACCGTGGCGGACAAAAATAGGTGCCTGCCTCGGAGATCTCCTGGACGCCGCTGCGGAAGTTCAATTTTGGCGGAAGTTCAATTTTGTAGTAGTGTGCCTAGCTAGTTCTTTGTGACCTTTTCAACAACCAGAAACACACAAATCAAATTTTACGTGTGACCTCTTTGATGAGTCTAAGCCTATGTGCCTTCGAATGGGATAGGATAGCGATAGGGAAAAGATTTGCCGGCCCATTGCTTTAAATGTCGCGGGCTACCTTCACATCCTCGACAGTTATTACAGATGATCTACATTCATGCTCCACAATCATGCAAGTTATTAGAACAATTCGCGTTCATCACTAGTAAAAAACAGACTACACAGTCGGTTAGTCAGTTCACAATCTATTTCTATAGGCGTTTTCCAGCGCCGACTGCGTTGGATCAGTAGAAATGAGACATTTCTATAGGCGGTTGCATGATTTACATTGGCGGTTAGGTTATGCCAACCGCCTGGCGGTTGGCAAATCTACCCGAGCCAAAACACACCACAGACACGTGGTAACCAAAACCGCCAACGTCTCACCGTAGTGCCCGGTTTGTCTTGGTGGTGTGTTTCGAGGAACGCCAACAAAAACCGTTTTTCTACTAATGCATTCAGCGAGTGTATAAAATCTGATTCCAAAACATATTTCGTTTCGTACAATATACGAGCACGATAGCTAGTATATATAGCTAGCTTAAATAAGAAATAACTATGCAAGTACTCCACACCTTGAATTTGTGTTACATAATAAAGTAAACCTTGTGTTGGGATCATATCAAAGTAATGACATTTTTTTTGTCTTTTTCTATTATCCTTAATTTGTTTTTTTCTTTTTTTCTTTTTTTTTAAAAAAAATAGAATACCACAGCGCGCATGCATGTGATCATCATCAATCAGGAGGCGATCAGGCGGCGACGGGATAGGAGGCCTTCACAGCAAGGCCGCAGACGCCTGCTGCATCGGACCCCAGGTCTCTTGCGATCCTGATATATATCCCCCCTCGCCCCAGCTGGTTCCCCAGGAGTTCTTCATCAACCAATACCTCGTGCCGTCCTCGTCCGTGCCGTACCCGACCGCGGTGAGCGCATGGTTGAGACTACTATTCTTACACCACAAGCCGGCTTCCGCGCCGAAGATCCCGCTCGAGTACTGCTGGAACACCATGCTCCTGCCGTCGAGCGCCAGGGACACGGGCTGCTGGGAGACGGCAAGCCGGAGCGCGGTCTCGTTGTTGGCGGGGACGTACTGGAAGCCCCGGATGGCGGCAGCGGCCGGCTTCCCCGACGCGCTGCAGTTGCTCTGCACTGCTAGGTACGGGTAGGCTGACTCCTGGCTGAGTCCGCCGTTCCAGAACACGCCGACGCTGCCGCTGGTGCCGCCTGAGGCCGCCGGGACGACGACGACGCGGCTCTGGTTCTGAGAACGACGGCGGTGATGATGATCTTGACCGGCAATGTACAGGAAGGCCTCCTCCATGTCGCCCTTGTTGCATCCCCGGTTCTTTCGTCCGGTGGAGCAGTCCAGCAGCTGCTGCTCCGAGAGGGACACCAGGTTGCCCGTCCTGATCGCGTGGATGCCCTCCACGGCCGCCACCGCCGAGAACGCCCAGCAAGACGCTAATGGTATATATGCGGTGTTCACAAAGATAATTATGAACTATAGCTTAGAGAGAGAAAAAAAAAAGACACAGGTCACAGCTCCTCACCACAGTGAGAGCTTTGGTCCTTGACAGCGGTGACGGCGCCCATGTCTCTCCAGTCCCTGCTGGCCGGAACGTCCGACTCCGAGAGGTTGCCGTACATGAACCCGGTATGCTGCCATTGAAGCGCTTACTGATGAGCTGTCCGACTTTGCCGACGTTGTCGTTCATAAGGTACATGGCCTCAAATTCCTCGCTGGTGAGGTCGGAGAACTTGTTCGTCGCCAGCCGCGGCGTCAACTTGCTGCTCTTGCCCTTCGCCGCCGCCGCGTTGTAGGAGTCGACGAACTCGGCGTTGGACCTGAACACCTCGTACCGCCGCGCCTTCTCGGCGTGGTCCTTGTACGTGCGTCCGTGCTTCGCCACCCACGTCTCGTACCGCGCCCTCATCGCCATGTCCTGGGCGACGTCATCGTCCTCGCCGGTGGAGACCGTAGAGGCCTCGCGGCGGCCGCCCACCGCCATTGCTGCGTAGGCCAAATTTGAGGCGCAGCATATGATAACAACGAGGGACAAGGCGTTTATCAGTGGTGGATTGGTGTAATAAGCAGACGTCGAGGCCATCATGTCAGTGGTGGATTGGTGTTTATCAGTGGTGCTTATAGCAAGAGCCAATGCAAGAGACAGCTAGCTCTGTTTTCTCTTTTCAGAAAGCAGTATTATGCTCTTCATTAGCTGATGAGGCTTATGGAGTAAAGTAGTTGCTAGCTAGTCCTAGAGTAGCTTCCATGGTGCTCTTCATATAGTCATGCTGCTGAAAACACCGGAGATATATAATGGGTATTTGGTAGGGTTTTTGTTGGTCCAGCTTCACAAAGCTGTTTTTCAGCTTCTCTTCAATTCTGCATAAAACATCTTCTCCTAAAAGCTGTTTTTCAACTCCTCTCACAGCACCATAACTGAGGTGAAGCTAAAAATACTAGCTTCTCCCAACTTTATCTCTACTTTCTTCCATAAAGGCTGTTTTACCAAACGTTTTTTAAAAAGAGCTTTAGCTTTACAAATTACAAGTGAAGTTGCTTTATGAAACTAAAGCTAAAAAAATTGATTCACTAGTGGAGTAGGCATCAGTTTATGAAAGTCGTTTTTGGACCAAAGACTTTAAGTCGTCCTCCTTTATGAAAGTAGATAGAAAGCGAGGATAATATCTGTTGGGGATTCTAGACGCGTTTTGGACAACACCCAATCCAAGGTGCTTTATTTGCAAGAAGGAAGAGGCAACACATTATGATGCCACAATATTTTAATTGTCTTATTCGCTTAGTTTATCAGTCATGCTACAATGTTTTTCTTTCACAACAAAACAGTTAAAAACATCATTAGCCGATCAACCGGCTTATCAGCTGTATAAACGATCAACCGAACAAGACAATATGTTCTATTGCAGCGTTAAGTGGGGTTCAAACAAAGGGGAACGCACTTTGGACTGGAATGGTTGTTCAATTCCCAAACAAAATAACCTTGTCGTTCCATGTCAACAAAGCCGGTGTAAAGTACCTACAGCAGCTTTATATATTATTTATTTATTTTAGAAAAAGTAAATTTTATTCTGGCCTTTGTAAGAGTCTAGCACACAACTATTCGTTATTACAAAATCAGTCTTTGACTAAAAAAGAACTCACAAAAGGTTTTTGAGGTAAACTCAAACTTGATGACGTACTAAGCACTAAGCTTATTAGAAGACAACAATCCATTCTTTGCAAAGATTTCCATTGTCACACTCTCATGCGAACGACAAGCTTTCTTCATTATTGTTTTGTTATGCTCCGTATAAAGAATGGACCAAAAACACGTCCAGTACGTGGCTCTGAAGATAACCTATAAGTAAGAAAACAATCTTTGTTTTTGTTAAAAACCACTTCGTTTCTAGCCAACCAAATAGACCAGCAGACAACAATTGCTCCTACCCAAATTAGAGAACGTAATTTAGTATGCACTTGTTGAGCCCAAGGCCCCCAAAAATCTGACAAATCCTTTGGAGGCTTTAAACCAAATGCAACTTGAACAATCCTCCAAACAAATTTTGCAATATGACAATAAAAAAACAGATGTTGTATTATTTCTTTGTTGTTATAAAAACAACAATTATCATCACTTTTCTAATTTTGTTTTAAAAGACTGTCTTTTGTTAAAATAAGGCCTTTATAGTAAGAACCAAGAAAAAATCTTTTTTTTAAGAGGTAGCTTCAACTTCCATAAGAATTTGTTAGGAGGCATTGCATTTTGATTCACTAAAAAAGCATAGAAAGATTTTACAGTAAACACTCATTTCTTAGTAAGATCCCATTTTAAAGAGTCAGGTGGGTCAACAAGTTGCACAAAAGCTACTATATTAACCAAATCATTCCACTTAATTAGTTTGTACCCCACTAAACAAGGTGAAATAGGGTTATCTTGTATTTTACTATTTTGTATATATGTCTAATTTTTAGTTTGTGGAAATACATTTGTAAGGGAGAACCGATCTTAAAATTTGATCCAACATAGAAAATCCATGGAAATTGATTGTTAGGAATAATTGTAAAGCTGTCCACCGGAAATGGTTAGTTTTTATATATGCTTGGTGTTAGAGGCTACCGAGAAAATGGTCACTATATAAACCTAATCGAGCTACTTCTAGAAATGCTTTCGTGTTGTAGTGACTAGATCATCTAGGCCATCAATCTTTAGTGCTGTGTGTGAACAACCATCAAAGGTGTGGAAACACGGCAAAATATTCGGCGGACAAGCCATGCCCCCATCTTAATGAATATCCAAACATTATTTAATTTGGAACTTCTATTAGTTAGTTTTTGATCGTATGAATTTCGACAAAATGACTTTCTACCATTTTAAATTTACTGAACCTTAATTAAGTATGCTTTGCTAGATGTTTCTTATGGTTCCATAGAATGTCTTCCATGCCCATGATGGATACACGACCAACGGTAGCCGTATGTCAAGGTCAAGGGATGGAAGATCAGAACGGTGAGACAGCAAAAGCAGAAAGAACGAGCCACTACTTCCAAAGTGCTATCTGGTATATGATGAAGAAACTAGCTATCTATATAATGCTCCTACTACTAATCCTACTATCTTTTGCGTCGTCGCCGTGTATTGACCGGAGCAGCCGGCGGGTGCGCGCGTGAATGAAGCAGGGCCTGCTGCTCGAGGCGTCCGGAGTCCGGCCGGACCTGGGATGGCATGCGTCTTGTTCGCTTGGCTTATCAGTGTTTTTATTCTATATTTTTCTGATGTGCCCAGCTCGATCTAGGTCAAGAGTCGTCAACCCTTGGTCGTCGTCGTAAGTGCACTTCTATGCTGCTAGTGCTCTTGTCAATGTCGATCGCCACATTCCTCCTATCGAATCGAAGATGACACCACCAGTCTCTTGGTTAGTAACCTGCATGCTCCGAAAATAGAGATCAGGCTGTTTTGGTTGTTCCAGACAGCATGTCTTGGTTGGCACCACGGATGCCCTCAGACGTCCAAGTAGGACCTTCCCATGGCATGGTGTGGCTGAACTCTCCTTATTATCCGGGGAGTACGGGAAGGAAAACCTCCTACCTATTAGTTGAAAATATATATATGGAAACTAGCTTTAAAAATACACTTATGTAACTTCAATTCTTTTGAAACTTAACACATATGTAATGTGCATCCATATATATATATGAACTCAAAAAATATTGAGATGCAAAGTCATTTTTTTAAAAGTTCATATGAGTAACAAAATTTATGAGCACTAGAAGACAAAATCTAGATTTTTTTGGTACTGGAGTGCATGTACAAATTAAATTTTGATTTCTGTATGAGCTTTTTGTAACTGATTTTACACACACACACACACACACACACACACACACATACACACACACACACACACACACACACACACACAATATAAATCAGGTTACGAAAATACATTTTTTAAAAACTAGTTTCCATGGTTCAGTCCCTAAACAAATTTAAATGAAAAAAAATTGAACTATAAAGTTTTAGATTCATCGAGCACTATAACTATAGTTTAGCTGCCCTTCCTTCTATGGTAGTTTGAAAAAATGCAAAAAAAAGAATCTAAGAAATCGATTTCGAAATCTAAGAAAGATAATTTTGAAAGCATAAGTGGTTTTATATGAAAAAGTCATCAACTATAAGTTGTAGATCTCTTCATTGGACTTGATTTTTCAAAAGCTCTACAACCTTGATACAAATTCTGTCTTCATTCAGCTGATTTCAATAGTTTGATTTTGTGTGTTGCTCCTCTTTTCAGAGACTGGCCATATTATCTATCGCTTCTAAAAATTGATTTTTAAAGGTGTTAGTGTTTTCAACCACCTCTCAAAATATATGGCACTTTTAGGGATGGCTATATACATCAACATCCTCTAGAAATCAATTTCTAGAGATAGATTATCTTTTTTGTGAAGGTAAGGGGACTTATATTAAATATTGGCATGTTACATTCCCAAATTACACATGAAAAAAAAATAAAAAATAAAAAATACATAATTCTATCCAGATTCTTCCATCATCTTTTCCCCCGATGGCTTCCTTCGAATGCCAGAGCCAAAGTGTAGTCCCTAATTATGTCGAATCCAATGACCAACCTAAAATATTGGACATGCCGCAAGATCTAATGCTTCAGAAGAATCAGTCCAAAACACATCTAAATCTCTAACAATATCAACAATTGCATCATCGGGTGCGACATAGGATGCACAATCATCACTTGGAGACCCTGATTTATTCTCTGCGACCATCGACAATGAGATGTTTTTTTCCTCGTAGGGGGCACCGAGAAGGACCCCTCCCTTTGCAGATAAAGGCTTCAAATTGGTTAATCGAAGGAGTATGGACCTATATATGGTGAATCAGTTAAAACGTTAATGGACCTAAAAAAGCAATTTGAAAGTTGATGGACCTAGATGACACACCACCAAAATTTAATGGAGACAAAAATACAGTTTCAAAGTTGATGTACCTGAATGACATACCATCAAAAGTTAATGGATCTAAAAATATAATTTGAAAGTTGATGTACCTAGATGATACATCACCAAAAGTTAATGGACCTATGGTGCATTTAACTCTTTATTATTTAACTTATCTTCAACATTTTTGTTATAATTTTGCATTGATTCTACACGTATATTCACATGTCTCAGCAAGTATTTGTGTGTCATATATTTGCATACAAGTGCTCTTTCATCCTATGGTTATTAGCCATGGTGTATTTGCCATATTTCTTTGTGTATTTCACTTCATATATATGAACATTGAAATTTTCTTGTTTCCTCAAAAAAAAAATCACCTGAACCTTTGTAGACCATAATCAGGAGTGAGCTAAAAAAATATTATATTGGTGCATATCACTACTACAGAATTAGGCATCACTGTCGGTTTTGTTTGGGCCGGCGGTGATGCCGCTTCACTACCAGTTCAAGCTCTGACAGGCCCCGAATGATCGAAGGCAGCGGCAGAACCGGCATTGAAACTCATCATCACTGTCGGTTCGTGGCTCGAACCGGCAGTGATGATGAGTTTCACTGCCGGTTCGTGGCTAGAACCAGCACTGATGTGTCTAGGTTATTATTTAAGCAGGCATTGGCACGCTCCGAAATCTTCAGATGTGCGCCAGTGCCCACTCAGCCGCCGCCGTAGCACGCCACTCAGCCGCAGCCGCCGCAGCACGCCGCCGTTCCACGCCGCCGTCGCCGCTCCACGCTGCCGCCGCTCCATGCCGCCGCCGCTCCACGCCGTCGCCGCCGCCGCCTACGCGCTCCATGCCGCAGCACGCCGCCTCCGTCACGTGAAGGCCGTAGGAGGACGGCACTCCACGCCAGTGTCCTCGCCACGGTACCAAGCACCGCAGACCTCCCTCCACGACGTCAAGCACCGCGGACCTCCCTCCACCTCCCTCCATGGTACCAAGGTGTTCGATGAAATGCCTATTTGAGATGTTATTTGATATGTGATATGAAATTTAATATAGATAATATATAGATTTGATAGATAGAGAGAGATAGATAATCTTAGTATATGTTATTTAATATGTGATATAAAATTTAATATAGATAATATATAGATTTGATAGATAGATAGGTAGAGAAAGATAGATAGATAGATAGATAGATAGAAATATATTCTTAGTATATAAATCCTTTAACATAGATGCTCCATGAAATATAATCTGAGTATATGTGATTTAATATATAGATGACTGGACGTCGTAATCTCCCACCACTGGAAGAAATTGGTAGGAATGGTTATTGTACTTGGATGGGTTTCGATCCGGTATTGTCGGTAATACCGCGGAATCATCCAAGCATAGTAAGTTAATCAATATATTTTTCATATGTACGACTATATATCATCCAAGTTAATTAACATGTCTTATATGTACTGTAGATGATTGATCTAATTGTTTGGCTTAAAGGAACACTCGCCTATTTCGGTGTGCACAATATGGATGTTCAGCTTTATCGTGTAGATAATGGTCTAGAATTCCAATGTCGTATTTCATTTTCAATTGTCGTTAGGATGGATCATGGTAGTGGTAGTGGTCGTGGTCATGGTAGTGGTCGTGGCCGCGGTGGTGTTGGCGGTCACAATGCGTTACAAATCTCAGAGGTGAGAATACAGGCACCCCAACGGGGTGTTGCTATTAAGTATGATGTGCTTGTGCAACTACACTCTCAAGAAATAGAATCACACTTCCTACTCTATCCTCAGTGAAGATTCAAGCTATTAATCACAACATGTATCATGATCTTCGGGGGTTCAATGCACGAATGGCTCAGAACTCACCAATGGTAACTCTAAGACTCATAGATTATATCTAGATTTGTTCTTGTATGTTGTCAATATTGCTCTTATAATTAACACTACTTTGTGTCAATACTTATAGGTAGAGGAGTATGACATGACCTACGCAGGGTGTAGTTTTGAAGCCATTCTGAACGAAGTAATGGATGCATTGGGTTATGACTGACAATATGCTAATGAATAGCCAACACTAACTACTGTAGGATTTCAAGCAAAATTTGTTGCGACTAAGAAGGAAGACCCACCAACTACTCGACCACCGTTAACTGTTGTTAGTACACCATGTGCTCGTAGTTGTGAAGTAATAGAGAGTGTACTATTTATTATGTTGTTCTTCATCGATGAGGTTTTTGGTTACAAGATAGGTGACTTACACTTCACCGAATTGATAGTACTAAATCGTTGAACTATTGTACAATAAGATTGCCACTTCTATGAATTTTTGTAATATAAATGTTGATGGTTTTTGTAATATAAATGTTGATGATTTTTGTAATATAATTGTTGATGGTTTTTGTAATTAGATTGACACCTTCACATCGATATCAAATCCAGTGGATTTTTACTGTAAATTGTAAAAATTATATCACTGCCGGATCAAATAAAACCAGCAGTGATATAGCACCCTTCACTGTCGGTTGGGCACAAGAACCGGCTGTGATGGCTCAAACATCGCTGCCGGCTTGTAACACGAACCTGCAGTGATTCTTGAGCCATCACTGCCGGTTTGGTATAACCGGCAGTGATGTGATGGGCTCATCACTGCGGAGTTGGTTGTGGCGGTTCAAAAACCGTCACTGAAGGGGGGTTTTAAACCGCCACTGATAACAGGTTCTGGAGTAGTGTATGTATATCAATACTGTGTAGTTGCGCATGTATATGTGATCTGTTTGAACTAATTGGGTAATTTTCCTACTTTGTTTTAGAATGCAGCCCAGTATCAATGCGAAATGGACGGAAAATTATGCCATACAGATCATGTTCGTATTTTGTTTATTGATGTGTATAGTAGTCATTCATATATATTATATTGATATATATATATATATAATATATATATATATATATATATATATATATATATATATATATATATATATATACACACGTGTGTGTGTATGTGATAGATATGTACCTGTATAGCTACCGTCAATGAATCTGGTGTGTCCAAATATATCTGCATGTGTAATACTTTAGAGTGAAATGCGTGGTAGGTGTTTAAACTTTTCTCCCCTTCTCATTTAGTTTCACGAACTTTTTATTCGCTCATCTGGGTCTATGAATTTTTTCCCACTTCTCATCTAGGTCCGTGAACTTTTTTTACCCTTATCTAGGTCCATGAACTTTTTTTCCACTTCTCACCTAGGTCCACAACGCATTTCACTCATATATTAATATTTGGTTTCCTAGCCTTGGCACCGAGGTTATTCTTCTTCTAATGTTTTGTTTTTGTAACTCCTCATTAAGACGCAGATAGATAAAATGCGTCCCTGGCGGTAAGACCCTACTGAGACATGTTTTAGCTATCCGCGCGCGTCTCTGATGACCCTTCTTCAAAGGCACATTTTGTTTAAGACTTGTCTCTGATGGGAGTCATCAGAGCCGCGTAATAATACACGTGTGTGAGATGTTGATGTCACAGACGCTAATCCTCTAAGTAGGAACTGTCATAACTACAAAAGGCACATTCTGATGTATGGACATTGATATGACAAATTATATAAGGAACAATCAACAGTTATATGAAGAACACATCAGAATTTATTAATTATCTAGAAAAGGCTACATAAGCTGCTTACATATATACAGCTTGTACGTAAGTGACAATTATATATATATAACATTATAATATAACATATATAACACAGCTAGCAGTGCAAACTCATTTTTAAAAAAACGGAAAGGACACCTAAGGAGTGAGTAATGATGGTCATTATTTTAAGGCACCAGACAGGACACGTGGAGTAACTGTAGACGTACGGTTGGAGCAGCATGACGATGGGCTGTCGTCGTCGGCGGCGGGTCGCCCGGCCCGCTCGCTTCTCGCAGGACCATCAATCATTTCATTAATGACGAAAGTATTCGTAGCCTGGGCCCTGGGGGGCGTGGCCGGTTTCCATGACCCAAGTAGCCGAAGCCGGCTACCGACGTGCTGTGTGAGAGTCGACAGTGGGAGACAGGGGTACCGGAGGACCGGTTCCCTGGGCACGATCTGCGCATGCGTTATTAATTAACAAAAGATTATCAAAACAAATTTAACAAAAGATGGCGCATGCAAACAATATAATCTTCTTATCGTTGAAATATATATATATATATATATATATCAATGTGGATTTTCTACACATAGAGGGTAGCTACCCCAGGGGTGGTAGCTGCGCACACCCTTGATGCCTGACATGTGTCATTGTGGACGGTGAGATTGGGCTACACAGTTTTGGCAAAGGAAGGACACTGCATGTCTGTGTCTCTCTATTTCGATATACTTTGCGCCCTGTGGCTCTCCACGTGGACAGATGATTTTTTTTTTAAAGTTCACCTGACTAACTTGCACAGTCCGGCATATATTATTATACAAATTAAGTAAAAAACAACGACTAACATAAATTTATGGAGAATCCAGTGTCTAGAACACAACGCTTGATTGCTTGACTAAATTTTGGTAATATAACAAGTACGATGACATGTAGGGTCAATATATCACTATTTTTTATTAAAAAAAATATAGTCATGCAGGATCTTGTTTTATAGATAAATTTATAAGAAATATTATGATAAAAACATATTAGAAATCGGAATCATAGTTTAAAAAGTAAAAGCATTTGAAGCTTGATTATTTTAAAGTTTTTTTATATGTATGCACCATAAAACTCTAGTCTAACTTTTCAAGTGCTACCAGACCAAAACTTGACAATGCAACGAGTGGATATTGCCCCACGTACGAACATGTCATTTTGGGGAGGAACTCAATAACCGTCCGATCAAAGTCTGTTCAACTGCATATGTGTCAGTGCTTGCGTGTGAGGGTGGATAGCTATCAACCCGGGGTGGTAGAATACACCTGTGGTAGCACAATATTTTTGATATATATATATATATATATATATATATATATATATATATATATATATATATACACTCGTCTAGTCTAACTCATTATTAGTTTAATTTAATCTACCCTATTAATTCACTATCCTTTTCTTTTCTACGTCCACACACAAAAATATCACCCGCTGAGATGATAATCCTTCACGCATCCCACAAAACATACTCAGGAAAACAACTCTATTAAAATCAACCATTCAAATTGTTTTTGACTGTTCTCTCTCTCAAATCTAACAGTGATCCCTCAAATCTAACGGTCATCCCTCACATCTCCCACGCCCGCGCCCAGCCCCCCACCCCCACCGTAGGTCCGCAGCCAAAGTTCGATTCCTGGCTGTGTCTTTATTTTGAGCTTTTTCCAAAAAAAAAATACAGCTCCCTCCCTCTCTCTCTCTCTGAGACGGCTGTGGGCACAGGGCGTCACGCTGGCGAGAGCGGTCCCCGGCGGTCCTCCTCCCTCACCATCCGCGCGGGCGAGGCCCCTCCCTCTCCAGCTCCTCGTCGGGGTCCATGACGAAGTCTAAGTCATCGAGGAGGAGCCAGAGAAGAGCAGCTGTGGGGGCGGCGGAGGCGGAGACGGGTGCCAGGTCCCTCCCCGATGAAGTCGCTATGGCAGAGCGGGCAGAGGGGCCGGGACGAGGACGACGCGGCTGGTTCGGCGGGCAGCGAGACCGTGGCGCGCCGGTGGGTGGGGACGAGGACATGGTCGGGACCGAACCCCTCGCCGGTTTCTGCTGGCTTGGGGGGCTCCGCCTTCGGGCTCGGGGAGCTCCGTCGTGCAGACGAGTACCAGGTCCAGCTCCGCCCACCAAGATCCAGCCACACAAGTGAGCTCGCGACGCTGGAGCCCAGCCGCCGCCGACCGCGTGGGCGAGCTGGAGCCCCGGTCACCGCCGGCACGAGCGAGCTCTGGAGGCACGCCGTCAAGCCGCAGCCCTGCTTGCCGCCGGCACGGACCGCCCCCAACTTCAACACGGCCACTCGCGGGAATGAGGCGCCGGCCGTCCCGTGCGTGAGGCCAGACGGTTGGAGAGGAAGGGATAAGGATAGAAAAAATAAAAGGAGAAAAAAATAAGGGATAAAGAGAAGAAAGAAAATTAAAAAAGTTTACTTAACGTGGTTCGTTAGCACGGGTAATTTAGCTGATATTTTGACGAGTTGTGCAAACGAATGTGTTGACAACATCCCTCAAGAAATCCAATATATGATTAAGGAGCTAGAAAATGATTCATCTATTATGTATAAGCTCAAATACTATTGTGTAAAAAGTTAAACTCTGCAAAAATAAATTGTTTGTTTTTTAAAGTATTTTTCTAAATTAAACCGTTGCATTAGCACAGACATTATACTAGTGCTTTAATAGTTAATAAGGTTTGCCATTGAAAGAATTATATATAATATAACTATGAATTTTTCCATGGGGCATGTTTTCCTAGTAACTCCGATCCTATAGGTAAGCCCAAAAAAAGAATGAAAATATTTTCCTACAAAAATACAGCAACTAACTAATGCATACGTGCAAATACTCACTCTTTCTCTAAATAAATTAATTTTAAAAATCCGTCAGTCAAATTTTTATTAGTTTTGACTAATTTTATAGAAAAAAAACAACACAACATATGTGGTATAAAATGAACAACAAGTGAAAATATTTTCTACGATAAATCTAATGATACTAATTTGATACCATTAATTTTAATATTTTTTTTAGAAATTTAGTCAAAAGTTTGAAAATTTTGACTGAAGATAACTATAAGAATCTATTAGATGGAGTAGTTATATACTCCCTCCGTTCTAAATTATAAGTCGTTTTGATTTTTTTGGTATATTTATTTTGTGATGTATCTAGATGTAATAATATGTCTAGATACATAGCAAAATGAATGAACCAAAAAAGTTAAAGCGACTTATAATTTAGAATGGAAGGTGTATATTATATAACCGCCCTCACCATATATGTGTGCATGGGTAATATATAATGGATGTTTTATGCCCTAATTTGTTGGGCGTGGCCGTACGTGGACACACTTACTATGGCCGCTGCTTCCGGTGCTTCCGGATTCGCCTTCTGAAGCAGCTGCCAGCAGGAAGACACCGCTGCCGTCGTCGCTGCACACCACAAGAAGCAGCAGCAGCAAAAACACTACGGGCGACCTAATCCAAGCATGCATGGCAGTTTTGCTGCTTGGAGACATGCTGTGTATGCCTAGCTCCAAGACCTATATATATATATATATATATATATATATATATATACATATTTTGATCGATTTAATTATTTGCTAGCAGCTTGCATTGGCTCCGCGTGCTTAATATAAATTATAGCAACGCACTCGTGCCTTTTTCGTACCGCTAGGTCGTCAGCTACGTGTCAGCGGCGTCCAATTCACGGATCGGTTGGCAGAATGGCACTTGAGCATGCAACGCGTGACATCTAACTCTTTTTTGTTGTAGCTGGTAAGCCGGTTTTATTGGGTTTTTATGTCATAGTTTTCAATATATATATATATATGTTGTACAGAATTGTATAGACAGCTCTAAATTCAACCTCTAAACATAGGAGCATTTTTAGAGGCAATTGTAAATCCCAACCTTCTCCACTAGTAGAAAAAATGTTTTTATTGGCGCCTCCAAAAACACAGCACAACCGGTTTTAGTTATCACACGTCTGTACAGAAAAAACGGGTCCGAACGGTTCCGAACCGCATGTAAAAATCGATTTCTACAGGGGTTGACTTAAGAAAACTGTCTGTAGAAATACTTAATTTCTATAGGCGGTTCCTTAAGGCAACTGCATGCAGAAATCGATTTCTACGGGCGGTTCCTAAAGACAACCGCCACTAGAAATACTGGGACCCTGATTTTTTTTATTTTTGTAAACAACCTCGGATGGAAAAACTTTCTACATGAAAGTTGTAGATCTCGAAAAGTTATGAAATTTTGTAGTTAACAACTTTTTCATTTGAAATCATCTTGTCATCGAAAACTATGTTCGAATTTGTAAAATTTGAAATTCAAAAATTTGTAAACGCCCTCGGATGAAAAAACTTGCTACATGAAAGTTGTAGATCTCAAAAAGTTATGAAACTTTGTAGTTTACAACTTTTTCATTTGAATTCTTTTAGTGACTCAAACAATCAATTTACACTCGATTTAGTATAGAATAAGGTAAACTAAAACCGAATCTAGACACAAGTGAGTCATGAGTGGAGTGGTAGAGGAGGGATTACTAGTGGCCTCTCCCTAGAATTTAAATCTTTTTTTTCTATTTTAAAAACGTGATTTTTATTTTAAATACGTGATTTCTAGACAGTCATTTCTACAGGCGGTTCGTTAAGAGAAGTGCTTGTAGAAATGAGTCATTTCTACTAGCCCCAACATAGGCAGTTGTGAAAAACGCCTGTACAAATGGCTTCACAACCGTCTGTAAAAACGTTTTTTTTATTGGTGTTCTAAAAGTCATTTTTCTTGGAGCGGACCGGCTTGGAAACCGCATTTTGATTGAGCCGCTCTAATAGAAAAGTCCTTTGTTGCAAAAAATTATTTCTATAGTAGTGATATTTATATTTTTCAAAATTATTAAGTATGTTTTCACGTTTCCACGCTAGAGCGGGCCAGGGATTTGCACTAACAGATAAGGAGTCCTCCACTATATAGGTCTTCCATTTATCTTCCAATATGGTTTCCTAGCTACCTCCATTGCGGGCCAATAATGATTATTGAATCTACGTAGTGGAAGACTGATCTGGTGTCTTGGGACGTTAGTTATCTGTAGTGCACTTACATAATGGCAGCTGCAACTCTAGATTGTACGTAGAGTCAATGTCAACAAAACAAAAGGAATGATGTTGTTTTTGATCTGGGTCATCGAGACATTGATACATCTTCATTAGGTTGACTGATAAGCTTAGTCTACTCCTAATGCATTTTATTATTATTGTTAGAGTGGCAGATTATTAGATTCAGATCTAGTAATCGAAAAATATAAACATAACTACCATAAAAGAAAATACGCAAACGAGAATAACAACGAGAATATAAGACACGATGTTTCTAAGGAGCTCCAACGATGTGCCTATATCCTCAGTACATGAGTACGGGTGCTCGTCTTCATAAAACAATAGGTATACCGGCATTCGAGTGTTCCCTGGGCCTGGCCGCCTTCCAAACTAACCGCTAAATTGTCTTATGGTTATAACGGGGTTGCCTAATTTTTATCAAAAAAAAAGGGTTGCCTAATATTTATAGAGTTTGATTCTAATTCTATCATATCTCTTACTACAACTCAAGTCATAGCTAACTAAATTATACATATATTCGACACATGTCTAACAATTATTATGCATATTAAGGCCATGTTTTTTCCCTCTGGTGTTATTAATGTCATTAGTTTATTAACTGTAATGTTTTATAAATCTCATTAGTCACTATCGTAGTCCAAAGATCAGCTGCACACCAGCCTCTGCTTAAGGGCATGTATTAATCAGTAATTACAGTGGCGGTGGTCATGCCGGTCTGTAAATCAAAGGAAAAAAACAAACAAAAAAATCAGCCTGTGAGCTGAGCCCGCCCACGGCCCACAGAGAGATCCTCCGCTGTCCGCTGGACGGCTGCCAAGCCTGTTGGTCGTCCATAGAGATTCATCGCTAGCCCACTGGCCATCCTAGGGGATCCGCAGCTGCAGAGGTCACCCACCATTGTTTGAGGAGATCGAGAGCCCGTGTGTTTTGCAAATCCGGTGGCCGTCAGCCTGCTCGTCCTCCCACCATTACGTCTCCCCACTGTGTGGATCCCACTGCGTAGTGATGAGGAAGAGAGCGAGGGAGAGAGAGTCCGAGGTAGCAAGAGACGGAGGTTACCGCTCCTACCTTGAGTACAGCGGCGGCGGTCGATCTATCACACAACATCGCTCGATCCACCATGCCGCTAGGGTACGTGTACGGTACTACGGTGTACCACCTACTCTAGAAAGCAACCTACGATCCCCATCTGGTTCATGCTGTTTGCTATCTGCTCAAAGACGCTGCACTGACAACTACTCCAGTGAACGGAGCCGGTCATTTTCGATTTACCGAGACGGACAAAACAGCTGTCTCCCTCGAAAGGTTATTAGCAGCAACCCGACTCTCCACCTCTGTCACCTCGCTGATAGAACCCAGGAACCCTAGGTCTAGCATCTAGTGGGGATACATACCTTTACTAGATGAACAGCAGAGAGAGATCCGAGAGGGGAGACAGGGTGAGAGTTCACTGACCATCCGAGGGCGTCACGGACGACGTACTTCCGGCCATCGTTGGTTCATCGGTGAAGCTCGCACGGGTAACGATGTTCGGTGTAGATGACGATATCGGTGTAGGTCGGGGAAGTCCGGTGACGGAGATGCAGTCCGGCGGCGGAGCTTCACGTCACTGGCTACGCCCCTCTACAGATCGGATCTAGGGTTTGTGTCGATGGGCACTGTAGCTCGCGATTAACCTCGAGCCACCAGTCCCCACCTGGTCACCTCTTTATATAGCGCAGTATGACGAGGCCCACCAACCAAGTAGGGTTGGGCACCCCCGATTAGGGTGCGAGTTCAAAGCCCAAAAGGTCGTTGGGCCTAATGGCTGAGGGATCAACCTAACATTTGCCACATGGGCCACCCTTGGCTCTCTATTGTTGTCCAGGGCACGCGGCCCACCGCTTTTCTCCGCTGCACACACTATCGTTGCCAAATTCTCCCCTCCGCAGGCACCACCGCCACACATGTGTAGATCTAGCCGCCAGTGTGAGCCCTCCCCCCCACCCGCACCGCTCGTCAAGAAGAAGAAGATAGTGAGTCCATTTTCGCGAGAAGCAGAGTGAGTCTGAGTGGGAGGAGAGAAGAGAGGGGCGTGCTAGCAAAGAGAAGCAAGGCGTTGAGACATGATTAACAGAGGCGGGTATCATTAGAGGTTCGTCTCAAAAAATGACCTCTATTTTTGAGGTAGACCTCTTAGAAGGACCGCCTCCGAAAATCGATATATGGAGCTAGACGCCTTAATACGTCCTGCCTCTAAAAATAGACTATTTATGGAGAAAGTTGTCTTAAAACGATCACATTCGTAAATCTATTTTTGGAGACGGGCATTTCCTAATTGCGAGTCAATATTTTTCTTTGCCTTGGTAAATAAAACAACCGTCTCTATTAATCAGTAGATATTTTACGAGGCGGCTCGATTTGGTGACTGCCTCAGCTAAAGTTTGGGCAGTGTTATGCATCATAATTATTTTTAGTAGTGTGATTGCTCGATTTACCAAGTTGCTCGATGTACAGTCAGGATTTACTTCACCAAAGAAAACATTTTTGCATTGCTAGCTAAAAGAGGTTATATATATGCATCATCGATATTAATCAAACAGAGGCCAGAAGACTTTTTTAAGACTTTGTATCACATCGACGTATATATTGTTTTGAAAATTAATACAATCTTCCGTTATTGAAAAATATGCATCATCGATATTGGCATAAAGCTACAAAAGTTCCCTAAAACGGTTCAAAAGTATATTTGGGGCCATAGCCATAGACCGTAGTGGGCAGGTCTATTGCCGTTACGAACCATGTCCAACTTTGACCACTTTGTATGACTGAAATAAGCATTAGCCATTCTCCTGTTCCTTAAAAATCTTAGAGGTCGTGCTAACAAGGTGAGAGTGCGCAAAGCTCCATAAATACACACACTTTAGCACCACAACTCAAACTTTATTGTTGTAAAAAGAAAACTCAAAGTTTATTGTTGTAAAAGAAAACTCAAAGTTTGCACAAGTACAACGAAACAGTTATAGTGTTTACTTAAATTCGTAGTACTTAATTCAATCAAGTAGAACAAGTAGCTCCATTCATTTGTTAAATTTTTTCAAACAATTTTGAATGGGAGACATGTCCGCTTATCAAAGTTATACGCCGTGTTCGCTTGATTTATCAGCCGGCTTATCAGCCAACGAAACGATCAAACGAACAGGGCGCGACAAGACCTAAAAGTTTGTAGTTCAAATATTTTTCATTTCAGATTATTTAATGGTCATAATATTCAAAACAAGATTACTAAATGCTACTAACAGGGAGGAATAATAAGATACGTACTCCCTCGTGCGTGCAAGATTTCCGGCTCCCTTTCTCGATACTGTTCAGTCCCTATTCACAACATGGTTCAGTAGTGTTTAACACACTGTTTATTTACTTCTAAAAATGTGCTCTGTTCAAAACCATGTTTTCCTGTTTACAGCACTACATATATGCATGTGCATTAAAGCGTGCGTGTCGTTAGGGCTACTATACTCACCCACGAGTGAGTGTATAGTTTTAGTAGTGGAGACTATTTTTTTCTCGAATACGTAAAAGACTTGCGCATCTTTGTATTTAAGGTAGAAATGTTATTTTTTACAAATGCGCCGTAGCGCTGATCGGAGGAGTTTACAAATTTCCACGCACCCCGCAACTCCCCGGGACTAAGTCGTAGTCGACTACTCGCGTTGTCTCAGAAGCGGCGTGTGTTTCTTTCCTTCCAGATCTCCCAGGCCACCAAAGCAAATAGAGTATCTGCCCCTTTTTTCTTGTCGCCTTGCCATCTTGTCCGCCATTGATGCCACCATGAAAGCAAGGATGGTCCACCGACTTGGGAGGCATAGGCATCTACGCCGAGCACCGCCAGGATGGTGCACCAAATCTGTCGCGAGAAGGCACGGGAGGCAATGATGTGGTCTATGGTCTCGGGTTCTTGCTCGCAAAGGTAGCAGTGGTCGTCCGCCTCTAGCACGTGTCGTTTTCTTCTGTCCACGGTCTAGTGTCTTGCTTTGATTGCCAACCACAGGAAGAGCTTGACCCACAGAGATGCCCAGGTCGTCCAACTCTCGCACACCCTGAAACAGGGTGCAAGGTGAGATGTAGCGCCCTGTATGCCGATTTGGAGGAGTATTTTCCATCGGCCGTCCATCTACATATGACTTGGTCTTTGCCGTCCCTGGCTGGATTGCCGATACGAAGTCCCATAGCCTAAGGTACTCCGCTGTAGCTGCCACGGTCACACCGCCCTGTATCTGGTCGGCCCCGGTGTTGTCCTTGAGGCCTGCAGCTATGGTGGTATTCCTGATGTTTGCACGACTGATGTACTACAGGAGTGATGGTGTGATGTCTTGGACCGCTCGACCGAGGATCCATCTCCTAGACTAGAAGTAGGTGGATCGGCCATTCCCGAGGATGGTGTATGTGGATATGTGGAAGAAGTCCTGCACCTCCTTTCTCACTGGGATAAGTAATCCAGCCCAAGCCTTCATGGTGTCCGCCTGCTTTAGCCAGAGCCACTGTGTCTGCAGCGCAATGGTAGTAAGCCACAGATCAGGGATGCCGAGACCCCATAGGTCAGTAGGGCGACACACTGTTGGCCAAGCGACCATGCATTTATCTCGGATGGAACCCTCTTTCCCGGTCCAAAAGAATCTCCAACAAATATTGTTTCTCTCTTCTATCGCCCATGGTGGCAGTCCATATGTGATGACGGTATATAGATGGGCACCACTGATAACACAGATTTGATCCATATCAGGCGACCACTCTTGGCTATGAGCGGCCCGTGGCAGGCGGGGATCCTTCTTGCCACATATCTACGGTGGACTGGATCCGCGCCTTGGGCACCTTTTTTGTGCTTAACGGCAGGCCACGGTACGTTATTGGGAATTCGAATGTTAATTTGGCACCCGATGATCTCTGTGAGCTCTCCTATGTTATCATTCGGCATGTGGATCGATGTGATGCAACATTTGGCAAGGTTGGTCAACAGGCCGGTGGTCTCACCAAAAATCCGCAAGATCTCCCTGATTGCTCTGGCATCTGACGTGTCTGGATGGATGAAGATATGATTATGTCGTCGGCGTACAAGCTTAGAAACCACTCACTCCTTTTTTTTTTTGTCTTCTTGAAGTGGTGGCCGGCCGGTTTGCATGTAAAGAATAATATCTTCTCGCAGCAGTGTACATAGTGCAACTGAACATACACTAGAGAGAACATGGCCGTAGTGCGCAGGTTTATTGACGTGTTAGTTACAAACCATGTCCAAGTTTGACCACTTTGTGTGACTGAAAAATAAGGACTACTCATTCTCCCCATTCCTGGAACTTTTATCGTGCTAACTACGTACTAAGGTGGCCAGGTGGGAGTGTGCTAGCTCTGTAATAAATATATATGTATGAACACGCGTTAGCTTCACAAGCACCACCACAATCCACAACACTCAAAGTTTGCAATCCAAAGTAGAAACACCGGCAGCAGCAACGCCGCCGCCGTGTAGATGGCCAGCACCCCTGGTTTCCCTGTGTTTGTGATCACCATCTTGCTTGCATTTGCATGCACATCCTGCTTCCTCTCATTCTCAACTGCATCTTCTTCAGCTCCTGCTACACTTCACAGCAGGACATCTGATGATACTGATCTCCAGGCCCTGCTTTGCCTCAAGCTCCACCTCTCTGACGACTCCGACACCGCTGGAGCCATGGCTTCATGGAGAAATGACTCATCAGTGCAGTACTGCAGCTGGCCTGGTGTCATCTGTGGCAAGAGACACAAATCTCGTCTCACTATCCTGGATTTCGACTCGGCCAACCTCACCGGCCAGATACCGCCATGTGTTGGCAGGCTCACTTTTCTTAGGGCTATCCACCTTCCAAACAACCAACTGAATGGGCACATTCCACCTGAGCTCGGCAGCTAGAATCGCCTCTTCTACTTGAACCTGAGCTACAATAACCTCATGGGCATGATACCAAGCACTCTACCCTCCTGCTCCCACCTCCGGTTCATCGATCTTTCGAACAATCTCCTTGAAGGTGAGATCCACTCAAGCCTGATGAACAATAAAAGTTCACAACTGCAGGAGATCATCCTGAGCAACAACAAACTAAATGGGGACATTCCACCCCAGCTCGGCAGCCTGAACCGACTCTCCTACTTGGACCTGAGCTACAACAGCCTCATGGGCATGATACCAAGCACTCTTTCCTCCTGCTCCCGCCTCCAGTTCATCGATCTTTCGAACAATCTCCTTGAAGGTGAGATCCCCTCAAGCCTGAGCAATAGAAGTTCACATCTTCAGGTGATCATCCTGAGCAACAACAAACTACATGGCAGCATCCCAGATGGGCTGGGTAAACTCTCCAACCTTTCTGCTCTATTTGTAGCCAACAACACGCTGACCGGAGGCATCCCAACTTTCCTTGCAAATAGTTCATCGCTTGAATTGCTAGACCTAACAAACAACCATATCAGTGGGGAGATTCCTTCCGCTCTTTTTAACAGCTCCATGATTGAAGTCTTAGGCCTTGGAGGCAATAACTTTGTTGGATCTGTGCCACCACTAGTGCATATCTTGTCACCACTAGATACCCTGATCCTATCGGATAACAATCTTTCAGGTAGCATACCTTCCTCTCTAGGAAATTTTCCAGCTCTCATTTGTCTGTTGCTTTCACAAAACAACTTCCAAGGAGCTATTCCGTCGAGTTTAGGCATGATTCCAAGCTTGGAACAACTGGACCTGTCTTTCAACTACCTGTCAGGGTCTGTTCCAGCTTCTCTTTACAATAAAACAACACTTACATACCTCTCTGTCGGCACCAACAGACTCAGTGGGGAAATTCCATATGACATAGGTTTTGCCCTTCCAAACATCCAAACATTGATTCTGCAGGAAAATCATTTCCATGGTCAGATCCCTGCTTCACTAGGCAAGGCAGCAAATATTCAGGTGATGGACCTCCGCGACAACTTGTTTCATGGTGTTGTTCCTTCTTTTGGGAACCTGTCCAGCTTAACTGAACTAAATCTTGGGATGAATCAACTAGAAGCCGGAGACTGGTCATTCTTGTCCTCATTGACAAATTGCAGCCAGTTGGTTCTATTATGTCTAGACAAGAACATCCTTAAAGGAGAATTACCAATTTCCATTGGGAACCTTCCAAGGAGCTTACATGTACTACTTCTAACAGAGAATCAGATATCTGGAACCATACCACCAGAGATAGAGAACCTTACAAACCTTACACTTCTTTACATGGAAAATAATTTACTTGTGGGAAATCTCCCTGACTCAATTGGAAACCTTCCAAAATTGTTTGTCCTTAGCTTATCCCAGAACAAACTCTCTGGACAAATTCTACTTTCCATTGGTAAGCTCAGACAACTTAGTGAGCTCAATTTACAAGAAAATAATTTTAGTGGCTCGATCCCAAGAGCTATAGGATACTGCAAAAATTTGGAACCTCTGAACCTCTCCCGTAATGGCTTCACTGGTAGCATACCAAAGGAGCTCTTCACCCTTTCGTCGCTTGCGGAAGGTCTGGACTTGTCACACAATCAACTATCTGGAGAAATACCATCGGAGATTGGTGGCTTGATAAACCTCGACGTGCTGAATATTTCCAGTAACCAACTGAGTGGAACGATCCCCTCCACTCTAGGATCCTGCGTGCACTTGGGGTCCCTCCACATGGAAGGGAACCTTCTACATGGGGCAATCCCTGAATCTTTCATTAGCTTGAGAGGCATCAGTGAGATGGATCTTTCTCGAAACTACTTGTCTGGTGAACTTCCTGGATTTTTTGAGCTTTTCAGCTCTATGAAGCTTCTCAATTTGTCATTCAACAACCTCGAAGGACCAGTACCGACTGGTGGGATATTTCGGAACATAGGAGAGGTTGTGTTCGTTGAAGGTAACAAGTTGTTATGTGCCAACAGTATCCCCTTGCCACAGCTTCCACTTTGCAGTGAAGTGAGATCAAAAAAGAGAAAAGCCTACGGTATTCTGAAGATTGCGGGATATACTGCTCTTTCCATGGCCATCGTCTCATGCATTGTCGCCGTTCTCTCAAAGAAGAGAAAGAAAGTTAAACAAGAATCTCGTCCACCTTGCAAGGAGTTGAGGAAGTTCTCATATGCTGACTTAGTCAAGGCAACAAATGATTTCTCTTTGGCCAATTTGATTGGTTCAGGAAAATCTGCATCAGTCTACAAATGTAGACTGAGGCTCGAAGAAGATATAGTTGCTATCAAGGTTTTCAAACTCGATCATCTTGATGCACCAAAGAGCTTTGTTGCTGAGTGTGAAGTGCTAAGGAATACTCGTCATCGGAATCTTGTAAGGGTGATTACTGCATGTTCAACATTTGATCCATCAGGACATCCATTCAAAGCTCTTATTCTTGAATATATGCTTAATGGAAGCCTAGAGAGCTGGCTCTATCCTGATTTGAACAGGTATGGTTGAGAAGCCAATTGACTTTGGGCACCAGAATAACAATAGCAATGGATGTAGCTTCTGCTTTGGATTATCTACACAACCATTGTGTGCCCCCTGTGATTCATTGTGATTTAAAGCCCAGCAATGTTCTTCTTGATGATGTCATGTGTGCACGCCTTGCTGACTTCGGGTTAGCCAAATTTCTACAAAGCTATAGTCATCAAAGTTCAACAAGCTTGTTCGGACCAAGAGGATCAATTGGATACATTGCACCAGGTGAAAACTTATCCTTCAAAAGCTTTCCACTATTCAATAATGTTCTTTATGTTTTTCCAATATTATGAAATAAAATTGTTTGACCAGTTACACACACATTAATTACAGAGTATGGCTTGGGAAGCAAACTTTCAGCAGAAGGCGATGTCTACAGCTATGGAATTATTATCTTAGAACTGCTGACAGGGAAGTGTCCAACAGATGAGATGTTTACAAATGGTTTGAACCTTCACAGATTTGTAGAGAACGCGTTTCCTCAAAAGATCGGTGAGATTCTAGATCCTTGTATCGCTCAAGGTTTTGAAGATGATGGTGATGTGTACAACAATTTGGAGCATAGAAATAATGTAACAACTGGACTGGAAACCTGCATCCTGCATCTTGTTAAAGTCGGTCTCTTATGCTCTGTGGAGACACCAAAGGAAAGGCCATCAATGCAGGATGTTTATACTGAGGTTATCACAATCAAAGAAACATTTGCAGCGCTACGTGGATGAGTGAAAGGATTGTGGTTTCAACTGTTCACAAATTAGTGTTGCATGATGGGCTTCGTCTAATTTTGTTTTGAAAGCTAGGCCTTTTACTCTAAGATAAGCAACATTTAAAAATAGTTTTGAGTTCCAATTTAAATATAAATTATGTATTGAACTTTATTGTTAATACCTTCGCCATGATAATGTTGGAGTTGTTCCAAATTCACTCCAGGATATAGGCCGGGTTTCTGACGGAGCGGAGCGGAGGCCCGTCGCCGGAGGCTTGGGCCGGAGCTATATATATACCCTTGCTAGTGTTTCGTGGAGATTTGATTCTCTTGTAAGCCGCCATAGGCGTGTAACCCAAACTTTTGAGATATAGTGAGATTGTTGCTGGCTGGTGCCCGTGGTTTTTCCCCTTCACATTGAAGGGGTTTTCCACGTTAAATCGTGTGTCTCCTCTGTGGCTTGATTCTTTACTTCATATTCCTATACGTCGTTCGTAACAGATAATATATATTTTATTACTTATTTTATTTTACTTGTGCTCATCATAAAAACTTTGTGCATTTGATCATTATAGTCAATATGGAAAAAGGTCAACATGGTGTTTAAATAGAAATTAAATATGGTCAAATAAAAGCGTTGATAATGTATTAAACAAAAACATGCTGATTGGAGATTCATAAAATAAAATAGAAATAGAAAGCTTATCATGCAATGAGTATGATAAGCTTTTTTGGAATCATAGTCATATAGTCATGATGATGTACCATTGTTGATACAAGCACATAATTATCCAATAAAAGGAAAGGCAAATTTGATTTTGTTAAAACATAAATAATCTGACAGATATGTGAACAACCAATGTACAAACACCCTCTATATGCATTGTCAAGGTCTCAAGGCAAGGGAGTAAATCCAACTTCATTCTATAAGACCATGAATATGCCTGCGCGGGACATAGTCCATGTAAGGCCCAACCAATGTGTAGGCTTTCAGCTAAAAAAGAAACGAGCTAATAAAGATTGATGTTCGCTGCTTAACTGAACAAACCATTCCGAAATCTGTTTCACTTGCACAAGGAAAGGACCTGATAAAACTAGTACAAAGAACGTCTTTACTGACGCCTCCAAAACACAACACAGTCGGTTTCAGTTATCACGCGTCTGTACATAAAAAACGGGTCCAAACGGTTCCGAATCGCCTGTAGAAATCGATTTCATTTCTACAAGCGGATTTCTTAAGTAAACCGCCTGTAGAAATCGATTTCTACAGGCGGTTTCTTAAGACAACCGCCACTAGAAATGGGTCGAATGTATCAAATTTGAAATTTAAAATTTTGTAAACGATCTCGGATAGAAAAACTTTCTACATGAAAGTTGTAGATCTCGAAAAGTTACGAAACTTTGTAGTTGGCAACTTTTTCATTTGAAACCATCTTGTCATCGAAAAATACATTCGAATGTGTTAAATTTGAAATTCAAAATTTTGTAAATGACCTCGGATGGAAAAACTTTCTACATGAAAGTTGTAGATCTCGAAACGTTATGAAACTTTGTAGTTGACAACTTTTTCATTTGAAATCATCTTTTCAGCGAAAAATATGTTCAAATGTGTCAAATTTGATATTCAAAATTTTGTAAACGACCTCGGATGGAAAAACTTGCTACATGAAATTTGTAGATATCGAAAAGTTATGAAACTTTGTAGTTGGAAACTTTTCCATTTGAATTCGTTTAGTTGCTCAAACAGTCAATTTACACTCGATTTAGTATAGAATGGGGTGAAGCCGATTCTGGACACAAGTGAGTCAAGGTGAAGTGGTAGAATAGGGATTGCGTGACGGTGAGGTTTCAGGTTCGAATCCCTGCCGGAGCGCAGTTCACAATTTTACGTGAAAAATACTGCGACTTGCGACTTTTGGAAACGTCGTTAAGAGAATCACATGTAGAAATTGTCCATTTCTACTGGCCCGAGCACAGATGGTTTAGAAAAAAGTCACGAACCACCTGTAAAAGCCTGTTTTGTACTTAGTGATGGTTTAGAAAAAAGTCACGAACCACCTGTAAAAGCCTGTTTTGTACTTAGTGTAATTGTCTACTTTGAGTGGCAACAATTATTTCACGTGCACAACGAAAGGACCTGAAGATTATCTACTTTGAGTAGCAACAATTTTGTCAAACTTGTTCACCAACCCGAAGCACGGGTTATAATTTTATGGGACACTAACTAATAAGAATTACTCATATCCAATATCTTTTTCTCCTCACTAATGTTCTAAAATAATAACTATAATAGGTACTCTATAGCTATATTCAAATATGGCAATCTATTAAATATTGATTTATATTTTTTTTCATGAATATGCATAGGTTATTTTCTTTACATAGTACCTCTGTGTATCTCCAATATACTCGTATATGATAGTTTTAGGTGCATTCTATATTTTGACGACATGAACAAAAAAAAATATTCTTTTAGCCAAATTTGAAGCTTCTTAAATCCTCAGATACAATAGCTATTATTTACACGAGAAAAATGCATGGATGGTCCTCGAAGTTGGCAAGAGATGTCATCTAGGTCCCTCTACTTTCAAAATGACAATTCTGGGTATATAAACTTGGCTTTAGGTGTCATCCAGTTCCGAATAGATCTAAACAAGTTCGGAAACTTTACATCAAGATTGTAGACCTCGACACGATCTACAACTTTGTATTTGAAAAGTATTTAAATTGAAATTGTTAAGGGTCCTAAAATACTGTTGTAAGTTTACAAATTTTGAAATTTAAATTTAAAATTTAAAATTATCAACAAATCTTGCATGTTGACATGATCTATATGAAAGTTAAATCTATCAAAATAATATACAGGATTACACTTGAAAAGTTTAAAGCTTATCATAGTGCTCTACCAATTGAGCTACATCCCCAATTTATATATTTATTTATTCGTCAACAATATGAAGTTATAAATTTGAAAACAATCTGAGATAGTGATTAAATTGAATGATTTTATTTGGTATAATCAAATAAAAAGAGTTGATATATTAAAAAGGTTAAATTGAGATGCAAAGAGTTGGACCCAGAACCTTTTAGAAAGCTTAACATAATGCTTTACCAATTTATATTTATTTATTCATTATAAATATTTTTGTTTTGATATAGTTAAGTATTTTGTTTTTTACTTGCAATTGTAACTTATAAGAATGGATCACAATCCAAAAATTGTTGTCATTATTACACTAGACATATCATCATTAGTCAATTTGAAAAGAGGTTGAGCCGGTGATTAAATGGAAATAGCTCGTCATTGCACTAGTACAAAACAGAACTATACATGTGGTTGGGAACCCATTTTCAAAGGCGTTTCCGAGCCCCGCCTGCGCTGGGGGCAGTAAAAATGGGAGATTTCTACAGGCGGTTGCTTGAGAACCGCATGTAGAAATCCATTCTCACAGGCAGTTCACTAAGAGAACCGCCCGTAAAAGATGCTTTTCAAATTTTATATTTTTAATATATATTTATTATATATTATTATATTATTTAATATATACATATATATTGTTATTGAAACTACTAAACCCTATTGGATGGTGTCTAAATATAGCAACATGTAATTTAAATATCTCATACATACATGTATTTGTCGACGAAATATGCGTCGCAGTCTACCTAGGGGTACCCCACGGTAGTAGATTGTAGGCAGAGGTGTGGCGACGGTGATCAAGCGTAACACAGAGAGCGTAGACACGGTGATTTAGACATGTTCGGGCCGACAAATCGCCGTAATACTCTACGTCCTGTGTTTTGGTGGCTGGATTGATATGAGTACTAAGTTACACGAGGTGTAGATGAGATCTAAGGGGTTGTGGGAGAGATATTTTCGAGGGGGATCCCTGCTCGCATTATATAGCCGGGGAGCAGGGTTACAGTTTCCATATCCTAACAGATTACGATCGGACCCTTAAGGTTGGGGATCCGAGTCTATCTACCAGGATCCTTCTTTGTACGCAAGGCTTCTTCGGAGTCCTTGGCGAGCACGGTGGGCTGGTCACGTGCCGCAAGGCCTCGTGGGCTGGGTCGTCTTCTGGTCGGCAGGCCCACAAGATCCCTGGGGATATGCCGAGGTAATATCCCTAACAAGTCCCCGAGCACGTTATATTCTTCTGGCGAGTCAGCGGCATCATCCTTGGAGGTATACATCTGGTCGCCACCGCACGAAGTTGTCGTTGCAGGGTCCTGACCAGGCCAGCTGGTTGGGGCATTGCTTGGAGAAGTCTTCCAACCAGGTTGAACTGGTCGAGAGCGTCGTAGCTTGATGTGCGAGCAGGTCGCCTCCGATGGATGTTGCGGCTGCTTTGTCGAGAGGATGTGACGTGCTGAAGAAGAAAAAACTTTTTGAACGGCTTGTTTCCAGGTGTAGTGTACCCACTTAGGCTCTGCAGAAACGACACGAAAACAACAGAGCTTGTCGAGAAGCAAATGAGTACATTCGCCACAAGGTGAAGTGTACCACTTAGTCCTTGAGCTTTGTCGTAGGTGAAGTATGCACGTGGTGCCAAGCTTTGTAAGAAAGATAGAGGATGTATAAATAATCATGAGTAATGAGTAAAGCATGAGTTTTTGTAAAAAACGACTGCGAATACCCGCAGTCTCCGAGCCTGATGTAAGAAACTGTGAAGCTCTTATATGAGCATAAAAGAAATACTAAAATATAAGTTTGGTAAAAACGACTGCGAATACCCGTAGTCCCCGAGCCTGATGCGAGGATCTGGAAAGTTCTTGCGTCGGGGTCATATTGCTCCATTCACAGTCCTCAGGTGTTTTGTTGTCTCGTGTCGTCGCTCCTTGTGCCGTGGCAGCAGTCCTCGAGCCTTGCTCGGCGTGGTCCTAGGCGAAGTCCCCGAGCCTGGTCGAGTCTGCGAGCAGGTAGCTGAATCGTCGTTTATGGTCGACGAAGTCCCCGAGTGCCACTGTCGCAGAAGAGTTTTGTGGGATTTGCCGACTAGTGTACTGTAGCTGTGTTACTGTTACTGCCAAAAAAGAAATCATAACGAAAGTGTACATCCAGTCCCCGGGACTGTGGTGTTAGTGGTAATTAGGAAATCATTTTCCGTAAATTGTGGAGATTGATTGAAACAAAATACGAAATGGAAAGATAAGTAGAGAAGGAAGTTCGTGGGCTGAATTAGTCGTGCAGTAAGCGGCGCAAGTCGCGGTGCGGAGAGGGGGTCGTCATGGCGGTTCTGTATTTGACCATTGCAGTAAGCGTTTGTGCAGTAGTCGTCGTACGTTGTGGGCGTTTGTGCAGTAGTCGTCGTACGCCGTGAGCATTTGTGCAGTAGTCGTCGTACGCTGTGAGCGTTTTGCACAAGTTATTTTGGTTACGTGGGATATGTAGGGGATGAAGCACCTTTATTTATTGATGGGGAAGTACGTAGTACAAACTTTATTGAACTATGGTTACACTTGGAAATCCTCACACGTCGTTGAGGGACGGCGGTTTTTGCGTCTGTTTGCGGGCGAGGTCGGCGGTGGTCGTCGTTGGTTCTGCTTCTTTGCGGCGGGCTTGTCGTTGTCCTCGAAGATGTATGTGTCCTGGGCGCAGGGTTTCTCGATGGCATTGATTGTCTGCTGTTCACACTCGTATGCTATTTTTAGGTTGGTGCGGAGACTGAGGATGCCTCGTGGCATAGGGATCTTCAAAACCATGTACGTGTAGTGCGGGACTGCCATTAGCTTGGCGAGTGTCGGGCGACCAAGTATCGCATGGTAAGCAGTCTCGAAGTCGGCGATAACGAAATTGGTGTTCTCAACCCTGAAGTGATTCTTGTCGCCGAACTGCACAGGTAGGGTAATCTGGCCTACCGGTGTTGACGCCTTATTTGGGATGATTCCCCAAAAGGAGAAATTTGCTGGGAGGAGATCTTTATTCGAGTAGTCAAGCTGGCGGAATGCGTCGACGAAGATGATGTTGATGGCGCTGCCGCCGTCGACTAGGACTTTCCTGAAGCAACATGTTGCGATGGTTGGATTAATGATGAGCGGGAAGCGACCTGGGTATCTGTAGTCTGTCCACTCATCTTCTCTAGAGAAGCTGATTGGTTGATCCGACCAGTCTAGGTAGCGAGCGTCGGCTGCGTTTTCTCCCGTGGCGGCGACCGAGCGAACGTCCTTGCGGACCTGGCGGCGTCGTCTCTCCCCTTCAACGACCACGCTGCCTCCGAAGATGGAGTACGTTGTTGAGGCTGCTCGGAACTTTGGTGCTGGTGGTTCTTTGTCTTTGCCCCTGTCGGCGCCGTCTTTCTTCTTCCTTTTGTCAGCTTTCTCTCGCATTGTAGTCTCAATCAGGTCGCACTCTCGCGGGGAGTGTTTGAAATTCTTATGTATGGGACACGGTCCATCGAGGATCTTCTCGTAGCTGTCGTAGTAATTCTTCTTTGGGCGGGCATCCATGCTTGCGACGTAGCGGTTGTCTCGCCTGTAGTCGTACCTCTGCGAATAGCGTTAGGAGTTACCTGATCGGTAATCTCGGTGATCGTTGGGCCCTCTCTCGCTTGTACGATCTGTTCGGCGGTTGCTATCCCTTGCGCGTTCCGAGGAACGAGAATGGCGCCTCCTGTTTTCCCTGCTGCGGGTGGCGTCATCTTGGTTGGCGTAAGGGTTCGCGATCGTCATCAACTCTTCTATGGTTGTTATGTTTTTTCGTGCCAACTTGTTTCGGAGGTCGTCCACCCACAGACCGTTGGAGAAGATGGCGATAGCTTCTGGGTCAGAGATCTCTGCTATGCTCAGACGCTTGTCGGAGAAACGTATGATGTATTCCCGGAGGCTTTCGTTGCTCCTCTAGCAGACGCTCTCCATGTCGTAACGCGTCCCTGGCTGTACACACGTAGCCTTGTACGTCTTGATGAAGATTTCCTTCAGGTCCTCCCCACTGTCGATGGTGCCTTGTGGGATCTTCTGGAGCTAGCTGTTGGTGGAGCTCGACAACATTACTTGCAGGTAATTAGCCATCACGTCTTGGTCTCCTCAGGCGGCGTACACAGCGATCTCGTATGTGGACATCCATTGCTCTGGGTTTGCTTTGCCGTCGTATTTCTCCACCGATGTTACTTTTAAATTCTGGGGCCACCAGATGGCGCGCACAGGGGCTGAAAAGGGGCGCAGTCCCCCCATAGCTCGAGGTGCCGGTGGTGGTGCTCGATTTTGTCTGGGGTTGTTATACTCATTATCGTCATATCGTGGGGATCTTTATCGATGTTGTCTCGGAGGGCTTCGGGGTGCCGGTGCCGGTGTTCGATCACGCCGGGCCCTGTCGCGCTCCTCGTCGTTGCGCCAAGGAGACCTCTGTCGGTGCTCCCTTGGAGGGCTCCGGCGCACGGGTTCCAGTGTTCGACCATGCCGTGCCCTGTCGTGGTCTTCGTTGTCGCGCCTTGGGGACCTTCGCTGGTGCTCCCTCGAAGGGCTTCACGGATGGTTCCTGCTGTGGGATTGACCGGAGGACTCGAGAGGTTTCCCCTTCCTTTTGACCAGGACTGCGGCCGCCTTGATGGGAGCCTCTATCTTCTCGATCACGGGTGTGCCTTGGAGCTTGGACATCTCGTAGGCGGCTACCGCCAGATTGGCGCTAGGAGTTGAGTACACAGGGACGTCGCCCATCATATCGAACTCATGCTGGAGGTTGCGCCATGGCGGGTGACCGTGATTCCTCTGCTCTTGCTCACGTTGTTCCCGTGCGACACGTTCCTGCTCACGGTGCTCCTGGTCACGCTTCTCCTGCTCGCAGCATTCATCGTCTCGCCTCTGTGCGTGTTTGGCGTTGTGCTGCTCTCTCGCGATGCGCTCGATGTCTGTCTCGCTGTCAGGGGTGATGCTGTCGGCGGAGACTTGAAAAATCATTCCTCCGAATCCTAGGGGGAACTCCAGGAAGCTCCTGGTCGATCCGAATGAGTCGGTGATTTCGTTCCTCGCGGAGGTGGCTGATCCCAAAGAGATAGTGGCATCGAGGGATACTGCCTGCTCGGAGCCGCTGGGGATTGGAGAGATGATGACTGTGCTTACGATGGGGGTCGTCGGGATCTGGTCGAAGACCGATCAGGAGATCTGGCGCTGGAAGATTGCCGCCTGGTTGCAAAGTCCGCGAGGCATCGTTGGAGGGGGGGTGGATGCCTCTGGTCGTCATAATCATCGTTTTCGTCGAGGTTCAGTGATTGCTGTGGTCGGCGGCTGTGATGGCTGGGAAGTCGGCGTCGCGCCGTTTGAATGAGGTCGATGCACTCGATGATGCCGATGTTGGAGCGGTCGATGGCGTCGACTAAATCGTCGATGCTGATCTTCTCTCACGGGTGGTATATTGGTGTGGCAGGACGACATGTGGGCGGCGGTGCGTCTGCCCTGCGTGGAGTAGATCCAACGATCTAGGATATGGATCCGATCTGGAGCACGGTGCCGGCCGTCGGGAGGATCATCGAATACGGGAACGTAACCGCTTGACGAGCCATTAAGTCGATGCACACACCCCTACCTGGCGCGTCAACTGTCGATGAAATATGCTTCGCAGTCTACCTAGGGGGTACCCCATGGTAGTAGATTGTAGGCGGAGGTGTGGCAACGGCGATCAAGCATAACACAGAGAGCGTAGACACGGTGATTTAGACAGGTTCGGGCCGGCAAATCGTCGTAATACCCTATGTACTATGTTTTGGTGGTTGGATTGATATGGGTACTAGGTTACACGAGGTGTAGATGAGATCTAAGGGGTTGTGAGAGAGATGTTTTCGAGGGGTCCCTGCTCGCCTTATATAGCCGGGGAGCAGGGTTAGAGTTTCCATATCCTAACAGATTACGATCGGTCCCTTAAGGTGGGGGATCCGAGTCTATCTACCAGGATCCTTCTTGGTACGCAAGGCTTCTTCGGAGTTCTTGGCGAGCACGGCGGGCTGGTCACGTGCCGCAAGGCCTCGTGGGCTGGGCCGTCTTCTGGTTGGCAGGCCCATAAGATCCCTAGGGATATTCCGAGGTAATATCCCCAACAGTATTACTTTAAAGTTTCATGCTAGCAATAAAGTTACAAGTGTATGACGCATTATATACATGAGTCTCACGCTCACACACATAAAGTTACATGTGTATATACATCAAGAGTTTGAACATGTCCTCTAAAAGCTGCTCCGAGTAAGTTTTAGGCTATAAACCTCTGTTAGCGCTTCGTACTCGGGCTTGGCTAATTCACTCTCATAATCATGATATTTCCCTACACTTGAGATGACCTGTTTGATGAGGAAAAGGCACACGTCCTCAACTATGGTGTACAATGTCTTTTCGTTGATGGTCGTCGCCTTGGCTTTCTTCTTGGAAGGTTTCTTCAAATTTTCTGTGTCTGCTCCTCTCATGTGCTCGCACACGTAGTATCCACAAAGGACAGATCCTGCTGGTTGCTTGTGGCACTAAAAAACAGAAAGTGGTTATTTATAGATGCTCGCACATGTAGTATATCCACAGAGTACATGTATGATCTGTATTCATAAGAGTAAGTTTTCATACTTACCGGCCAGTCATATATAACTTCCAATGGCTCCTTTTCTTTTTCCTTCGAAACAAGTTTTCCACCATTGATTTTATAAAACCGCCATGCCCTACGAACTCGAATACAATCACCATGTTAATTATTCTTAAAAACACTTACAATGCAAAAGTATACGTGCATATATATATCTCGACTTACATCTCTAGCATCTCAAGGAAATGTCCATAGCTTGATGGGTGATAATTTGCGGAGTCTAGTACCAGCACCCTTCCTTGTCTAGGATAAATGACGACGCAGATCCAGTGGTCCCTGCAGGAATCAAATTGTGCATTTAAATTATGTAGTATGATCACCCAAAGTTATACGGTGCCACTACCCAAACTCATATACTTACCCAAAGTTGTACGATGCCACCATCGATTTCTTGTCTTGATACTTATTCATACACTTTGAAATGTAGAAGGCGTACTTGGCTTCAAATTGAAACTTCAAACTTTTCTTTTTGGCGGCCCGTGCTTCACCTTCTAAGCCCAATAAATCGTCGTTGTTTTCCCTGATTCTGAAGTTGTGCCTCTCTTCGCATATATCAATTGGGTTCAGATAGGCAATCCTCTCCTCGGCACAATAATCGATATCCTGACCATAACTTTGCTCCTGCTCATCAAATAGCATTCTACAAGGCGGCTACAATGCATGTCACATATTGAACATTTATGCAACTACAATGCATGTGTCACTATGTAACACTTACAATGCAAACGTCGTTATGATCTGTACGTCTAGTCTCTCGAGGTTCATCATCAACCAAAGGTCTTCAAAGCTAATCATGCACAGATTATGCTCACTTTGAAATGCCTTATGTGGTATAGACACGTTGATGTTGTGAATGCCAGCAACAGAGGCTCTCATGTACCAGTCATGCAGACTTTTTACATTGGTTGGGACCTTTTGGAGTTTCTCCCAGCTCAGTAGAGGCTTTCCCACCACATAGGTTTTAGGCACAGACTTGTAGTCTTTCCAAGTTGGAACCTTGATTTTGCAGGGAATTACCTTAGGCACCGGCTGCGCTGACTTCGTGAGCTCAGACAACTCGAGGACTTCACTAGTGCGTTTTTGCCCAAGTCCTTTCAAAAATCTGGCTGTGCCAGCTGTTTTTTCTTTGGCTCGAATTGGGAAATTAACTTGGGGATAGGAAACTTCTTCTTTGGCGGCACTGGTGGCTCCGGTGTTTGTTTAGGATATTTGGGTTATGGGGAAGGTGTGGATTTTTGTTGTGGCGGAGGCGGAGGTGATGTTTGTGGTGCAGATGACTGTGATGGAGGTGATGACTGTGGTGTAGGTGACGGAGGTGGCGGAGGTGATGACTGTGGTGCAGGTGACGGAGGTGGCGGAGGTGATGGAGGTGGCGGAGGTGATGACTGTGGCGGAGGTGACCGAGGTGGGCTCCAATGAGAATGGATTGGTGATGGTGGTGGGTTCGGAAGAGGATTTGTCGGTCTTGATGACTCCTCAACTGCTATCTCTTGCGAGGACGGAGGCGGCTCCCTCAGCCGGACGTCCCGCCGAGGCCAAAGAATGAAGTTGTTTATGGTCTGTCCGAGTTTCTCAATGTCCTCGGGACCGGGGATGTCTAAAATCTCGTCCTCATATCCTTGGAAGACGATCGATACTTCTACCTCACTTCCGGATGCTCAAAGTCGTCGCTCGAAGTTAATTGGTTCTCTTCTTCTTCCTCCATGGGGTCAGACGACCCCAGGCCTTGCCCCGTTTCATGGGTATCTAGTACTTGCTTCGTGGGGTCGAACGACCCCACGCCTTGCCCCGTTTGGTGGGTATCTTATACTTGCTCCGTGGGGTCGGACCCTGGGGCTTGTTCCGTGTGAACGGACCCTTGTGCTTGGTCCTTGCTTAGAGATGTCATCGTGGAAATCTAATAAAGGATAGACATTTATATAAGTATTTACATCTATACCTAATAATCAAATTTCTATAAGCATACTTATAAGCATTTAAATACATATGTAAAGAAGCATTTCTATAAGCATTTATAGATATAAGCATTTATATAATTATTGGAAAAGCATTTACATATACATTTATAGTCAAAGCATTTATAATCAAATGTCTATGTTCCCCTCTTTTTTATATGAGACATACATTGCTTTTGAGACACACATATACATTTACATATAAAGATATACATATAACATATACAAGCATTTATTTTTGAGACATATACAAGCATAAAGATATAAACATTTGCTTTTGAGACATGCATTATTTATATATACAAGCATTTAAATATATATATATATATATATATATATATAAGCATTTTATTACAAGAAATTACAAAAATACATATAATTTACACTAAAGAAAATAATAAAAAACAATCCAAGCAAATTGGTCGGGCCCACTTGCTTGCAGGCCGGCCCAATTGCTCGGCCACCGCCGCTGCGCCCCGCCGTGTGGCCCGCCGCGCCACCACCGCTGCCTGTGCCCCACCGCGCCACCACCACTGCCGCCGTGCCCCGCCGTGCCACCATCGCCATGTTCCGCCCCGCCACACTCCGCCCCACTAGCTACCACCACCGCGCCGTCCTCCTCCCGCGCCGCGCGGGCCTCCACCCACGCCACCGCGCAACCGCGCTCGCCCGACGCCATTGCCGCTAGCCAGCCTCCTCCGCCGCGCTGCCACGCCGCTATGACGCTAGGGAGAAGAAGAGGGAGAGTCGAGTACTTACCCCCGCGCTCGAAGAAGGCTCCGGCACGACGGAAGATTGCCGGCGATCGGCGGGAAGGGCGACGGCAGTTCCTAGGAAATTTGGGCAGCCTCACGGCGTCTTTTGGAATGGATTCATGCCTGGGGACTTAGAAATTTTCGAACGAGTCAAGCGGAAAATATATACCGAGCCGATTTCTACAGGCGGTTGGGGTTGACAACCGCATGTAGAAATGCATTTTGCAAAAATAATTCAAAAAATTTAAAAGAATCATATCTTCAGAAATATTGTTCAAAAAATTGTGAATTAAATTTTGTAGTATTTGTCTTAAGAAGATATACATGTTAAAAATATGAAATGACATGTTTTATATACTTTTATATGTTGCTATATTTATATGTCTTATATCAATAATTATATAAACTTGAAAAAATCATATCTTGAGAAATATTGTTCCAAACTTAGTAAAATAAATTTTGTGGTGTTTGTCCTGACAAGATATACATGTTTGTAATATGGAATGACATGTTTGAGATACTTTTATATGTAGCTATATTTATAATGACCCCAATTTAATATGTCTAACTGAGGTTGTAGCTTGCTGCCGGGAGATAGTACTTCCCATTTTCTTGAAAAACAGAGTGAAGTTCTTTTTTTTATGTCTAACTGTACCATGTCTAGGAGTGACTTTAGTCCTTCCTTTGTCTTGCCCTTTATGTCTAGCAAGGTTCCAATTAGGCTTTCAAACACGTTCTTCTGAACGTGCATACCATCGATCGCATAGCGTACGTCTAACTCAGGCCAGTATGACAAATCCTCGAAGAAAATAGATTTCTTCTTGAATGTAGCCCCTGGAGTTGGTTTGACATTCTTTCTTGGTTTCCCGTCTGTTGTCTTCTTCCCAAAAACAAATTTAAGGTTCCTGACTAGGTTAAAAACCCTTTTGCCTTTAATGTTGCCTAATGGGGCAGTAGACTGGAGTTCCACGTTATTGTCGTAGTACTTATCCATCTTCTTCTGGCGGTACCTATGTCCTTTCGACAAGAAACATATGTGCCTCATGTACACTATCTTCTTAGATGCAGTAAGGGACATGTGAACGGTTTCATCTATGCATACCACACAACCAACCTTTCCCTTGAACTGCCCTGATAATATGAAGAGAACAGGGTAATTGTTGATGGTAACAAAGATAATTGCTCTCAACGTGAATGATTCTTTGTGGTACTCGTCCCACATTTTAACACCTTTTTCCCACAATATCTTCATGTCTTTCATTAAGGTCTCCAAGAAAACAATCATGTCAACTCCAGGCTATGTAGGTCCAGAGATAAGGATGGTTAGCATGAGATACTTTCGCTTCGGCATCAACCATGGCGGAAGGTTGTAGATGCTGAGGATCACTGGCCATGTGTTGTGCATGCTGCTCCTCTCAGCAAATGGATTCATTCCGTCAGTATTCAGTACAAACCTAACATTTCTTTGTTCCTTTGCAAAGTCTTCGTGGTTGTTATTGAAATCTATCCACTGCTTGCCATCGGTTGGGTGCCGAAGCTTCTCATCGTCTTTGATGTGCTCATTAGAAGCATGACAGCTCATAAGTTTAGAATCCTCTAGGTTAGCAAACAAACACCTCAGTCGATCGACCACAGGCAGGTACCATATCACCAAAGCAGGAATCTTTTTCAGCGCATAATAGTCTACTTCGTCTTTTTCTTTGCTCGTGGGGTTTGAACTCTGTTGGGTCTTCTTTCGCTTCTTTCCTTTACACACCGAGGCATCACAGTGTTCCTCTTTATAGTCTTTATTCGTTTTATACCTACTTGCATTACACTTTGGACAACTCTCCATGTCCTTATAATCATCACCTCGATATAGGATACAATGATTTCTACAAGCATAGATCTTCTCAACATCCATCGTGAGTGGACTGATTAGCTTCTTTGCATAGTACGTGTTAGCAAACACTTTGTTTTCCTTAGGAAGCATGTCTGTGATAATACTCAAGAATGCATCAAAGCCAGCATCACAAATACCAAACCTAGCTTTGCATACCAACAACTTTAGCACCGAACGCAAGGTCGTGAACTCTTTGGTGCAACCCTTAGACTCATCGTACAAAGGCTCTTTTGCTGCCTTCATCAGGGCCTCCATACCTTTCTTGAAGAACATTGATGGATCTTCTGCATGACAACGCAACATTGCCTCCAGGAATTCTACATCTTCCGCAGCCATATTATTTTGCATCACATCAGTTCCGACGCCTTCAATTCCTCCGGCGAAACCATGATCAGGACTATCGGTGACAGGTTGTTGTGTCTCGTGTACTAACTGAAACCCACCGTCAACAAGCATATCTAGACCATCGGTGTCGATATTTGCATAGCTAACAGTTGTATAAGGCACAGAGCTCTCCTCTCCATGCTTTGTCCAAATCAAGTAACCCTTCATAAATCCTCGGTGGACAATACGAGAAAGGATTTGTTGATGGTCATCAAATACAACAACATTCCTGCAGTCCATGCATGGACAATGTATGTGCGTCTTTTTTGTTCTCCAAGCATGGTTCATCTAGCCTTGATAACTTATACATTCAGAATGACCTCTTCATCGATCAATACCTGACTTTCAAAAGGAAGAAACGATAAATATATTATGTAACCATCTTAATCAACCTGATCACTTGAAGAAAATGGATTAAAACTGACCTTTCTTAGCAATCTCCTTCCAAGAAATGAAGATCAAAACCTCCCCCTTGTATTTTGATAAATGTGGCTCTCCAAAATCACCTCCTTCCAACAGTCCTCAAATCAAAATGCCACACTCGTCTGTGTAAATGAAGTTTATAGAGGATTTACCTTGGGTTTGGAGTTTAATAGCTAGGGTTTAGGGTTTAGCTAGGGATTATTAGTTAGGGTAACTGGATTATTTAGCTAAGGATTTATGATTTACCTAGTGATTATTAGCTAGGGTCTAGCTAGGGATTATTTAGCTAGTTATTAAAGTAAAAAATCTAAGTATCATAATTAAATTAAAAAACATAAGTATCATTATTAAAAAACCTAAGTACAATAATTAAATTGAGAAATAAAAAAGCATAAAAAACCTAAGTACAATAATTAAAAAAACTAACAAAAAACTACACTTCCCTTCTTCCCTCTATACATAAATTCTATTTAACACAACATTGATTTATGACAATCAAGTAAATATATATGGCATAAACTAAATTAAAAAGCAAATATGAAGATGGAGAGCAAACATCAAGTAAATATATATAGCATAAACTAAATTTAACACCTAGGTATTCTTCTCTCTCACTCATGGTGAAACCCTAGATCCAAAATGTGGCTCAAATTGAGCAATTATGAGCTAAATGAGGAAAAAGGACATAAACTAACCTTTTTTAACAACCTGCTTCCAAGAAATGAAGATCAAAACCTCTCCCCTTGTATTTTGAAAAATTTGGACCTCCAAAATCGCCTCCAATGGAAGGTGGTGGCTAGAACTGTAGCTGGTCGGGAGGAAGAAGAGAGTGAGGGGTCTGGAGGGTGGTATATATAGGCAGAAAATACCACAGACGGTTGGCATAAGCCAACCGCCGGTGTAAATAGTCTCATTTACACTGGCGGTTGGCTTGGAGAACTATTATTATTGGCGGTTGGCATGTAAATGGGCATATTTACACTGGCGGTTGGTTTATGCTAACTGCCTATGCTAATCATTCTCCACAGGCGGTTGGAGGCCAAAACACACCACAGGCGACGTGAAACCCAAAATCGCATGTGGTGTGTTTCGGAGGGCGCCAGCAAAAACGGTTTTCTACTAGTGTTGGACACATATACGGGGTGTTGAGCCCAAAAGCTATTTCCAATGTACTAGTGTCTACATTTCGTCATTGGACACATATACGGGTGATTAAATGGAAATAGCTCGTCATTGGACACATATATGGTAACATTTCCTATTTTTAGGTACTTTTGCATTGTATAATTGATTATTTTCTAACACACACTAGTAGAGAATGGACTTTCGGTACAACACATTAGTCCCAGTTAGAGTTGGTTTGAAGTTTTATGGGTTTCGAAGGACCTTTAGTCTCGGTTGAAACCACCAATCCGGATTAAAAAGCCGACGTTAGTCTCGGTTGGTCTCGGTCTTACGAACCGGGACTAAAGGTCCCCGATGGGTTAGTTCAAAAGGGAAGCATCTCATTTATTGTTAGATGAGCTATGTAGATGAGTTTTAGTTCTAGTTTTCTCGATCAACCGAGAATACATATGCAGGATTAAAAGCCACCAATTGACATAACCGGGACTAAAGATTCTCCAAGCTTAGAAAAAATATTGTCTTTCATCACTGCGTGAGAAACGAACCCAAGACCCCATGCATTGTCCCGTGAATGACATGAACACACCTTAAATCTTGCATTCATGAAATACTATAAGTATTAATTGACTGAACATTGGAGTATATTAAATTATTTCTCCTTGCAAGCAGTACTATTCACGGTTGAGAGTTCAATACCTTTTCTCTCCCTCTATTTCGTCTTGTTGCTTGGAAATTCTGGTGACCAGCCCTTGGAATTTTCCGGCCTAGCTGGTTTCTTGCTTTGCTCATTTCTTGCACGTTTGTGCTCCGTTTTGAGCTTCGCCTTTTGTGTATGTTTTCTATCGATCCATAAAACTTATTTAGAAGCTCTTGTCACACCAGCCAGATGGACTTGAGTATTTTGAATTGAGTTTCGTGTTTCGTGTTTGACGATGATTTTTTAGGGCAACCATTAAATATTTCAGAAGAAATTTATTAAGGATTTCATTCACTTCTTTAGTTACCGTTTCCGGTCCTTCAATTAGTTACACAAGGGACCTCCTGTAGCATGACCAAACCAGGCTAGGACATATGTCCTATTATTCTGTTATATATCAATACAGTGCTAGATTTCATTACTACTACTTATTTCTTACAAGGATATCGATTTCGGGGACATGGAACAACATGATGAGACGTCGTCCACACTCCATCATGCGGTGGTACGTTCAAAGCGTGGGGTGCTGGAGGACCGGTTCCTTCAGGACGATCTTCGTTAAGAAAAGATGGCGCAGCAATAATCTTAAGTCCAAACTACTCATACATGCATAATTATACATCTTTTTTTATGTGCATATGTGCTATGAGTTAAAAATATTCCTTTTCTACTATTTTTTCATAAATTTACATGACTTGGTATATTTTGTTCGAGTCTGGCACATACTATATACTTCTTCCATACTCATATTAGATGTCGTTTTGTTTGGATATAGTACATCTTTAATTTGTTGAGTTTGGAAAAATGAAAATCATATCAATAGATTTGTCTTAAAAATGTTTTTATAAAAATATACATATATTATATTTTAATAAATATTTTAAAAAAAATAAGCAATCAAATAAAGTTATGCTTTGCAGACCGTGTTTTTTTTTACGAGAGCTTTGCAGACCGTGTTACTGTTCAAAACGACATCTAATACGAGTATGGAGGGAGTATGGATTAACACTACTGGAAACTTAAAATTCCCTGACCAACGTCAGGCAAAACTGGAATTATCATGTCGAGCTAGTCCTGACGGTATTTTTATTTTCCCTGACGGTAAGTGCACTGTACGAAATTTCATGGTAATATTTTTATTTTTTATGATGATACGTACATTTTCATGACGCTATTTTTATTTTCCCTGACGGTAGTGCATCGTAATAGAATTTTAAATTTCCAGTAGTGTAAGAGACAGTCGATCGAGTTTAATAAATAATTAAAGATGTACTATACTATATATTATATAGCAGCAGGCCAGCAGACACAGTTTTCATATGCGTTGGGACATATCATAATCATATCTCACTCTTTAGAGTATTACATTAGTTTATTCATGCTTTAAGGATTGTCATTGAATGGTCAAACAAAGAATTACAAAATTTCCATGAAGGCCGGGATTTTGATTTACTAATAATATATGCAAATCTTTTGCTACAACTAATAACGCTTTGTTTGGATGTTATCGGATTGACCTCAATTCACATGTATTAGGATGGATTAAATAAGTAGAATTTAGTTCAGGTTCCAATACAATCTGCTCAACATACGTTGATCGATGTCAATCCGACTACATCCAAACAAGATATAGTGGACACTAGCTACTTACTGCGAAATGGCGGCCGAGGAGGAGGGCCGCATCCAACGGGATAATGATCTGCCGAGAGGGGCATGGGAAAAGGAAACATGATTCCCTATCCTCCCCGCTGCTTCCAGCTGATGATTCGCCTTCTGTAGCAGTTGCCGCCAGCGTGAAGACAAGGCCGTCGTCGTCGCTGCAGACCTCAAGAAGCAGCAGCAGCAAAATTACACCACCATGGACGACGACGGGAGGCGACCTCGATCTTGTCGTCGGTGGAAACATTATGCAGCTAGTTTAGTTTATTCAGGCAGTAGTTGATGATGACGACGAGGGAAAGCAGTTGTCAATTAATACTCCTACGTACATACTGTATAATACTCAGTGTAGTAGAGACGATCGAGATGATGAGCACGATTTGCATATGCACATTCGAGATAGTGCAGTAGTGGACGACTTTGACCGCACATACACGGTTCACCGGGAGAAGTGGATCGGAGGGAAAAAAAAACAGTTCAGCATGGTTGGCAGAATGGCACTCGATCGAGCACTGATAGTGATAGCTAGCGCTTTGCGCAACATCCACCTCTTTCCTTCTAGCCCTCGCATCATGCATAAACCAAATTAATCTCACAAGAAAAATGCAACCACACGTATACCAATATAATTATTAGAAATTTTAAACAGGCAAGGACGTACTGTTGCTTTTCCTTGATTTCAACTCACTTGTAATCGTCTTGGTTACGTTAATAAATTTCCAGTCGAGTCCCATAGGCCTATCCTATTTCTTCAAAAAAAAAATGTACAGCCTATTTTGTACCCAAGAATGCAACTATATTTCATCAATTCGTATGCATTTTGGACTAGCCTTAAATGAGCAACCCGTATGATTTTTTTTAGACATACCTAGGAGTTGAAAGAAGAGAAAATAAAGAAATTGTGTACAGTAGGTATATATATATGTATATAAACTGAAATGGATATAGTACGTGTGTACAATCAGGATTTGCTTCACCACAGAAGACATGGCTGCGGCATCGCTACAAATAAAGTTTCCCTAAAACGGTTCAAAAGTATATTCTAGGCCATAGCGCCGTAGACCTTAGTGCGCAGGTCCACTGCCGTGTTATGTACCACTTTATTTGTGTGACTGAAATAAGCACTAGCCATTATTCTTCCGTTGCTAGAAATTTTATCGTGCCAACTGCACTATACTCGAATACACACATGTGTTGGCAGCCTCACTTTCATCAGGGCTATCCACCTTCCAAACAACCAGCTGAACAGGCACATCCCGCCAGAGCTCGGCAGCCTGAATCACCTCTTCTACTTGAACCTGAGCTACAACAACCTCTTGGGCATGATACCAAACACTCTACCCTTATGTAGTTTATCGATCTTTCAAACACTCTACAAGCCTGATGAACAATAAAAGTTCACAAAAGTAGATCATCCTGAACAACAACAAACTGAACGGGGGCATTCCAGCTCAGCTCGGCAGCCTGAACCACCTCCCTTACTTGGACCTGAGCTACAACAACCTCATGGGCATGATACCAAGCACTCTGTCTTCCTGCTTCCGCCTCTGGTTCATCGATCTTTCGAACAATCTCCTTGAAGGTGAGATCCCCTCAAGCCTAGGCAATAAAAGTTCACATCTTAAGGCGATCATCCTGAGCAACAACAAACTACATGGCAGCATCCCAGATGGGTTGGGAACACTATCCAGCCTTTCTGTTCTACTTGTAGCAAACAACAAGCTAATCGGAGATGATATCCCAACTTTCCTTGCAAATAGTTCATCTCTTGAATTGCTAGACCTAACAAACAACCATCTCAGTGAGGAGATTCCTTCTCTTCTTTTTAATAACTCCATGATTGAAGTCTTAGGCCTTGGAGGCAATAACTTTGTTGGATCTGTGCCACCACTAGTGCATATCTTGTCACCACTAGATACCCTGATCCTGTCGGATAACAATCTTTCAGGAAGCATACCTTCCTCTCTAGGAAAATTTTCATCTCTTACTTGGCTCTTGCTTTCACAAAACAACTTCCAAGGAGCTATTCCATCGAGTTTAGGCATGATTCCAAGCTTGGAACAACTGGACCTGTCTTTCAACAACCTGTCAGGGACTGTTCCAGCTTCTCTTTACAAAAAAACAACACTTACATACCTCAACATCGGCATGAATAGACTCAGTGGGGAAATTCCCCATGACATAGGTTTTACCCTTCCAAAAATCGAAACATTGATTCTATATGGAAATCACTTCCAAGGTCAGATCCCTGCTTCACTAGGCAACGCAAACTATATTCAGGTGATGGACCTCCGTAACAACTCGTTTCATGGTGTTATTCCTTCTTTTGGGAACCTGTCCAGCTTAACTGGACTGAATCTTGGGATGAATCAATTAGAAGCCGGAGACTGGTCATTCTTATCCTCATTGACAAATTGCAGCCAGTTGGTTCTATTATGCCTAGACAGGAATATCCTTAAAGGAGAACTACCAGTTTCCATTGGGAACCTTCCAAAGAGCTTACAAGTACTATTGTTAAGAGAGAATCAGATATCTGGAGCCATACCACCAGAGATAGAGCACCTTAAAAACCTTACCCTTCTTTACATGGAACATAACTTACTTGCTGGAGATCTCCCTGACTCCATTGGAAACCTTCCAAACTTGTTTGTCCTTAGCTTGTCCCAAAACAAACTCTCTGGACAAGTTTCACTTTCCATTGGTAATCTCAGCCAACTGAGTGAGCTCTATTTACAAGAAAATGATTTCAGTGGCTCCATCCCAAGAGCTTTAGGACATTGGGAAAATCTGGAAGCTCTGAACCTCTCCTGTAATGGCTTCACTGATAGCGTACCAAAGGAGCTCTTCACCCTTTCATCGCTTGCGGAAGGTCTAGACTTGTCACACAATCAACTGTCTGGAGAAATACCATTGGAGATTGGCGGCTTGATAAACCTTGACGTGCTGAATATTTCCAATAACCAAATGAGTCGAACGATCCCCTCCACTCTAGGATCCTGTGTGCACTTGGGGTCCCTCCACATGGAAGGGAACCTACTACATGGGACAATCCCTGAATCTTTCAATAGCTTGAGAGGTATCAGTGAGATGGATCTTTCTCGAAACTACTTGTTTGGTGAACTTCCAGGATTTTTTTGAGCTTTTCAGCTCTATGAAGCTTCTCAAATTGTCGTTCAACAACCTCGAAGGACCAGTACCGACTGGTGGGATATTTCAGAACATAGGAGAGGTTGTGTTCGTGAAGGTAACAAGTTGTTATGTGCCAGCAGTATCCCCTTGCCACAGCTTCCACTTTGCTGTGAAGTGAGATCAAAAAAGAGAAAAGCCTACGGTATTCTGAAGATAGCAGGATTTACTACTCTTTCCTTAGCAATTGTCTCATGCATTGTCGTCGTTCTCTCGAAGAAGAGAAAGAAAGTTAAACAAGAACCTCGTCCACCTTGCAAGGAGTTGAGGAAGTTATCATATGCTGATTTAGTCAAGGCAACAAATGATTTCTCTTTGGCCAACTTGATTGGTTCAGGAAAATCTGCATCAGTCTACAAAGGTACACTAGGGCTAGAAGAAGATATAGTTGCTATCAAGGTTTTCAAACTCGATCATCTTGGCGCACCAAAGAGCTTCATTGCTGAGTGTGAAGTGCTAAGGAACACTCGTCATCGGAATCCTGTAAGGGTGATTACTGCATGCTCAACATTTGATCCATCAGGACATCCATTCAAAGCTCTTATTCTTGAATATATGCTTAATGGAAGCCTAGAGAGCCGGCTCTATCCTAATTTGAACAGGTATGGGTTGAGAAGCTCATTGAGTTTGGGCACCAGAATAACAATAGCAATGGATGTAGCTTCCGCTTTGGATTATCTACACAACCATTGTGTGCCCCCTGTGATCCATTGTGATTTGAAGCCCAGCAATGTCCTTCTTGATGATGTCATGTGTGCACGCCTTGCCGACTTCGGGTTAGCTAAATTTCCACAAAGCTATTGTCATCAAAGTTCAACAAGCTTGTTCTGACCAAGAGGATCAATTGGATACATTGCACCAGGTGAAAACTTATCCTTCAAAAACTTTCCACTATTCAATAATGTTATTTATGTTTTTCCAATATTAAGAAATAAAATTGTTTGATCAGTTACACACACACTAATTACAGAGTATGGCTTGGGAAGCAAACTTTCAGCAGAAGGCGATGTCTACAGCTATGGAATTATTATCTTAGAGCTGCTCACAGGGAAGTGTCCAACAGATGAGACGTTTACAAATGGTTTGAACCTTCATGGATTTGTAGAGAACGCGTCTCCTCAAAAGATTGGTGAGATTCTAGATCCTTGTATCATTCAAGATTTTGAAGATGATGGTGATGTGTTCAACAATTTGGAGCATAGAAATGATGTAACAGCTGGAGTGGAAAGCTGCATCCTGTATCTTGTTAAACTCGGTCTCTTATGCTCTGTGGAGACACCAAAGGAAAGGCCATCAATACAGGTTGTTTATGCTGAGGTTATCACAATCAAAGAAACATTTGCAGCGCTATGTGCATGAGTGCTTCAATTGTTCATAAATTAGTGTTGCATGATGGCCTTCGTGTAATTTTGTTTTGAATGGCCTTTTATCTCTAAGAAAAGCAGCATTTAAAAATAGTTTTGAGTTTGCATTTAAATATAAATTATGTATTTGAATTTTATTGTTAATACCTTTGCCATGATAATATATGTTTTGTTACTTATTTTATTTTACTTGTGTGCTCATAACTCATAAAATTTTTGTGCATTTGATCATTATAGTCAATATGGAAAAAGGTTAGCATGGTGTTTAAATAGAAATATGATCAAAGAAAATCGTTGATAATGTATTAAACAAAAAAGTGTTGATTGGAGATTCATAGAATAAAATAGAAATAGAAAGCTTATCATGCAAGAATATGATAAGCTTTTTTTGGAATCATAGTCATATTATAGTCATGATGAATTATGAATACGATTTATGTACCATTATGTTGCTAGTTGATACAAGCACATAATTAACCAATAAAAGGAAAGGCAAATTTGATTTTGCTAAAACATAAATAATCTGACAGTTATGTGAACAACCAATGTACAAACACCCTCTATGCACTGTCAATGGCTCAAGGCAATGGAGTAAATCCAACGTCATTTTATAAGGCCATGAATATGCATGTACATGTAAGGATAATGGATATTTATGCATGTGCGGGAAATAGTCCATGTAAGGCCCAACCAATGTGTAGGCTTTCAGCTAAAAAAGAAAGGACAATTTTGCTGTGGGACACTTATTTAAAATTGGTTGTGAAATCTTTTTTCTTTATTGTGGGACACTGAAATACTTTTCCTTTGTTGTAGGACATTGTTTTCTTTGTTGTGGAGACTGGGGACACTTTTTTCTTTGCTGTAGGACATGCGGTGTCTCACAGCAATTTTGGAAAAGTTTAATATCCTATAGCAAAATCTCCCAAAAAGAAATGAGCTAATAAAGATTGATGTTTGCCTGCCTTACTGAACAAACCATTCAGAAATCTGTTTCACTTGCTCAACGAAAGGGCCTGATAATTGTCTCCTTTGAGTGGCAACAATTTTGTGAAATATCCCCCACAGTCTTTTACCGTAAAAAAACAATTTTGTGAAATGGCAGTGGAAGACACTGACCAATGCACCAATGGCAGTAAACTGAATACTTAAACTCCATGATTTGTAAAACTTGTTCCTGTTAACAACGATGATAATTTACTCCTCAGCTTATTAACACTTCTCTCCTCATAACCAACATTGTTGACAAAGGATGTATAAAATATTAAATTAGGTCATGAACAGAGCAGATCATACGCATTAGGAACAAATTAAGAAATACAAGTCAGAACCAAAGATGTACTTGTAACTTAATACATATAAAACTACACTGAAATCTGAACTGTATGCACATGCTTGACCCATCCACAAAAGTTTCTGCTGCGAATCTAATACACCGCAACAAAAGTTTGTGCATGCAGATAAAGAAGAAATGCACAAGGTGAAAATCAATCCTGAAATTAAACCTGCGACCACTTCTATTTTTAAGGATCATTGTATGAAAACTTCTGCTTATCTGACATTGGGAGTTTTACCCCTTCAGGCACGGGCAGATCAGGATGGGGACATGGAGGGGCTAAATAAAGAAGATGTTGATTTGCAATGAGGATTTAATGGTGATTTGAGGCAAAATAAACCGTGATTTAATGGTGAAATCAAGCTCGGAGTTGAGATACATCTCCAATTTCTCAGTCCATCGGCACGAACTCTCTTGACCCTCACCTTCACTGTCGACCACCGTCTCCGAGCTCAACACCTACGCATCATAATCTAAGAAACATGTTGCCAACACAACTCACGCCACCGTTAGTTTACAAACTCGACCCAAAGCGCAACTCATTGGCAATCACTCATCTCAATCTCGAACCACAAGGGCACATATCAACATTATGTTTGCACATATTATGTGTTAGGACAAATGCCGCATAAACCCTCACTGATTAGTGATTACCATATGCTTAGGTTGGTGTGATAGACACTAATGATAGGTATCAATAAAAAAAATAGCGCGCTAATAGCGTCCAGAAGCAGCTACCGCAACGCTCAATAGCGCGCTATAGCGCCAAATAGCACGCTAATAGCGCCGCTATAGCGTTTTGGCCAAGCTTCCGCTAATTTTTATAGCACGCCATTTAAAACCTTGATAGGTATGCATGTGAATGTTGCCTTTTAGAGTGTTTGTTCACCTAAATTCTTTATAATTTGGTATAGTTTTTGAACTCTTGATTCTTTATATTTTACACTACCGGAAATGGAGACTTTGCCGAGTGCCTCATGCACTCGGCAAAGCCTGATTTATCATCGACAAAGGCTTTGCCGAGTGCTGCACTCGGCAAAGGGCTCTCGGCAAAGAATCTGTTGGCAAAGGCGTCTTTGCCGAGAGCTTTTTACCGAGTGTCAAAAAAAGCTCTCGACAAAGAAGCTTCTTTGTCGAGTGTCAAAAAAAGAACCCTTGACAAAGGCTTTGCGGAACCCTTGATAAAGGATAGTTCATACTTGGCTTCATCTTTCAACCGATAGAATCCGACCAATTATTACAAAGTTAACTTGTAGACTAGCACACGAGTTATAAAGAGTCTCCCGCTTAAAGCTAAATACACTAATAAACAAAACGAAATTAAAGTCTTGATTAAATGAGACCAATACGTCTATTTTACAATCATCTATTTGAGCCAAAGAAATGCAAGGCCGACGTCTCTAGATGCTGCCCTGCTAAAAATCAGCTGGTCCCGTCGATTATCACACCATTGCAATCTTATCCATTGCCGGAGCCAATGAGTTCCCATAAAAAGAACCTACAAAAAAATTTTGGTCTACATTTATCAGAAACCACCTCATTTCTCGTTATCCAAATCGCCCAAGATAAAGTCGATGCTGCTGTTAATAACAATAAGTTATATTTGTTATAGCCATATTTAACCACCTATTAAAAAGGTCATCTGTGTTTTGGGGGGGCGATATTCCAAATAGTAGATGAACAGCGCGCCACAAAAATTTATCATAAAGACAATCCAAAAAAATGTGTCGTATGGTTTCGGGAGAGTGAAAAAAGTTGCACCTCGTGTCACCTGTCACACCCAGTTTTAAAGACCAAACATGATGCACTAACCTTATGTGTGCTCAGAGATCAGTCACACACATAAGCCAACAAACTATCAAAATTGTACCATCACAAGTGTTTATTACATAGAGAATAAATATCTATTAATGTTTATTAAATAACAGCGGAAATATAAGATAACTCTCGCGAAGCTCCATAGCACAGGGACGTCAACTGGTTGACCCCAAACCTAGTAGTCCTCTGGATACTCCTCATAACTCTGATAATCTGGTACCCATCCGGGATTTTTATCCAAATATTGAAAAGAAAGTAAACAAGCGTAAGTACTTATAGTACTCAACAAGCATATATGGAGGTTCATGAGGCTCAAAAAGTATGAGACTGGTTTACTGCGATAACCATTTTAATTTGTAACGAAACTTTACAAGTGGTAGATCAAAGGTATGCTTAAGCCCCCAATTAAGTTGCATGATCAAGTAAACAAATGAACAAGTAACATAATAACATGATAAAGTGATTCATAAAGATAACCAACAAGTAACCAAAGATTCTGTGAGTTTTCCGGGCCGCTCGTGTCCGTGAGCACGGCTGATATACCAGTTTTTAACACTCTGGAGATGTTGTACACTTTACCCATGAATCGTGTTTGCCCAAATGCCCTGGGATCATGACTCCCTTAACACTACCGAGGTGAGCGGGCAGGGTACACTATGAAATCTTTCAAAGGGGCTCGCTGACATACCACAGACAGTACGGATCCACGGGCAAGGGGTATACGGGAGCCCCGGGATGGTACACACACGCAGCGGTCCCCACTCCAGCCACAACCCGCAACCGCTCGGCAATGGCAACTTTCGTGAACTGCCGCATGCGAGAAAGTGACCCTAATACTGAACTAAAGCCAGAGCCATATAGCCCTCATGGTTGTACTGTATGTCCCAGCTTTTGCTGACAGATAGGGTCCTAAATCCATGTTGCTAAAAAGTCAAGTTTTACTTTATCATCTCATGTAGTCATTAATCAAGATTAAAGATCATGCTTTGTTAAAGTGGAGCACTAGCAATAACTACCCATATGCAAAGGTAACCCATAGGATTTCAAGGTTCAAGGTAATAAAATCTAGGTAAACCCTATGGTAACAATATTAGACACATGCATATGATTTTATTGAAAACATCATGAATAGGACATCAAGGAAGATCCCATATAATACTTGCCTTGCTCAAAGGGTTCCTGCTGCTGCTCCTACTCAAAGAGAAACTCCTGGTCACCCACGTACTGCTCACCGTCTATACTCAATCACCACATCACATGCAATCATACAGAGGCATAACATGCAAACAAACAAAGGCTATAGATTAGAACAGTACACCAACCATAATAAAACAAAAGTAAAAGTTTATAAAACAAATCTACGTCTCACTATGATCACATATACGTTTGAATCACGAAAAACGGACCTATAACGAAGAAGATATGAATTAAACAGGTTTCATAAATTAAACCAGAGATTAAAAGAGATTAAGTGATTAGATGTTGTAAAAGTTGTCTAACATGAACTATGAACTAACTAACACGTAGCTTAAGACGATACGAATCTTACGCAATTTGAATGGAGGAAATCGGAGTTAAAATGAGCATTTTAGAGACATTTTAAATAGAGTGGCAAATTTGTAAATAGAATTTTCCTTTTTATTTTCGAATTAAAACAAACCGAAAAGGATTTACGCCTTTCAACAGAGAAGACGTGAACTCGGAATACTCCAAAGGACGGCAGGTTAACACTTTAAAAACTGCAGGGTTCTTTCTGCAAAACCGACTGCCGAACGGGTATGAAGCCCTGTGGTCCATCCGATCCACGATGGACGGCTGTGATTAGAAAGGGGGAGAGAGCGGCGACGGCCGGCCGGAGCAGAGAGGGGCACGGCGGCGCCATGGCCGGAGACGGGCGGCGCTGTGCAATCCGAGGCATCGGTGCACCATTCTCTGCGCAACCGGGAGAGGAAGAGAGAGGGAGACACGGCGAAGATGACTACGGGGTTGGTTGACCCGAAAGCGCGCGGGAACGAGGTGTCCGCACGGCGCGGTGGCTCTGCAACGACGAGGAGTGCGGACAGGGTCCAAACGGACGAGATAAAGAGGGTAGAAGGGGTTGGCGGTTTCGGGGGACTCGGCTTACCACGATGCGAGGCTCGGAAATCAATCGGCCGGAGCAGAGAAGCTTGCCCACGGCGGAACGACGGCGGCGGCGCGGAACTGGGCTTGCGGCGGTGCTAGGTGCCTCTGTGTGGCTCCGAGGGGTCAATGCGGGGCGGTGGGTGTGCGGGGACCTTCTTTTATAGCTCAGGGGCGATCCGCGGAGAAGGAAGGGGGATTTCCGGCTCGGATTCGAGCTCGGCGGGGATAGAAGGCGGCGGCGCCAGAAAGGAAAGAAGAGGGGGAAGGAAAAAGGAAAAAGGGGGGGTGAGATGCGCGGCGCTTGGTTCGGTGTGCCGCGGGGAAGGGAAAGGGTGGATTTCCCTGCTCCAATTCGGGATCGGCCAAGAGGATCATCAACGCGGGAGAACACGGAAAGAGAGGGAGAGAAGAAAGGAAGGGGAGGGGGATGGATCTGCCAGGTGGGGTTCACCTGTCAGCGCAGAGAGGGAGGAGCTGGGAGAGAGAGGGAGGAGCTGGGCTGTTCCGTGCGCGAGTGGGGAGGTGGGCCGGTGCTCGGGTTCGGCCCACACCGAGAGAGGGGGGGTCTGCTGGGCTGGGGGGGGGGGGAAAGCAGGCCTCGGGCCAGATGGCAACCAAGAGAGAGAGAAGAGAGAAAAAGCTTTTCTTTTTATTTTCTGAAATTCCAAACCCATTTTCAAATGCACTTTTGAATTAAACTTTGAATATTGAGAATTCCAATCAACACAAAATATTATGCATCAGCATGAATGCAACCATCATGTTCCTACTTGTGACAATTTTATTTCATGAAAACTTATTTAATTTTCCCTATGTTTTAAAAAAATGACCACAAAAATGCATTTCAATTTACTTTTAATCTATTTTGAAAAATGCAAGAATTTAGGGTGTTACAGCTGACATACCACAGACAGTACGGATCCATGGGCAAGGGTATACGGGAGCCCCGGGATGGTACACACGCGCAGCGGTAACCACTCCAGCCACAACCCACAACCGCGCGTCAATGGCAACTTTCGTGAACTGCTGCATGCGAGAGAGTATCCCTATTACTGAACTAAAGCCAGAGCCATATAGCCCTCATGGTTGTATTGTATGTCCCAGCTTTTGCTGAGGTAGGGTCCTAAATCCATGTTGCTAAAAAGTCAAGTTTTACTTCATCATTTCATGTAGTCATTAATCAAGATTAAAGGATCATGCTTATTTAAATGGAGCACTAGCAATAACTATCCATATGCAAAGGTAACCCATAGGATTTCAAGGTTCAAGGTAATCAAATCTAGGTAAACCCTATGGTAACAATATTAGACACATGCATATGATTTTATTGAAAAAAAACTTCATGAATAGGACATCAAGGAAGATCCCATATAATACTTGCCTTGCTCAAAGGGCTCCTGCTGATCCTGCTCAAAGAGAATCTCCTGGTCACCCACGTACTGCTCACCGTCTATACTCGATCACCACATCACAAGCAATCATACAGAGGCATAACATGCAAACAACAAAGGCTATAGATTAGCACAGTACACCAACCATAATAAAACAAAAGTAAAAGTTTATAAAACTGATCTACGTCTCACTACGATCACATAGACGTTTGAAACACGAAAAATGGAACTATAACGAAGAAGATATGAACTAATCAAGTTATATAACTTAAACAGGAGATTAAAAGAGATTAAGCCATTAATTATATTTAATAGTTATCTAACATGAACTATGAACTAACTAACACGTAGATTACGTCGATACGAATCTAACGCAATTTGAATGGATGAAAACGGAGTTAAAATGAGCATTTGAAGTTGAGTGGCAATTCTGTAAATAGGGTTTTTCTTTTTATTTTCGAAATAAAACAAAACCGAAAAGGAATACGTCTTGCAGCAGAGAAGACATAGTCTCGGATTACGCCTTAGGACTGCGGGTTGATGCATTAAAATCAGCAGGGTTTATTTTGTAAAAGAACCGGCCGAAGGGGTACGGGGCTCTGTGATCCCTCCGATTCAAAACGGATGGCTGAGATTAGAAAGGGGGAGGGAGCGGCGGCGCCCGGCCGGAGCAGAGAGGGGACACGGCGGCGCCATGGCCGGAGACGGGCGGCGCTACGCAATCCGAGGCCATAGAGCGCCATTCTCGACACGGATTGGACCAGGAGATTGAGGAAGGAACGGCGAAGACGATGGCGGGGTTGGTTGAACCGATTGCACGCGGGGGCGGGGTGTCCACGCGGTACAGCGGCTCGGCAATGACGGGAAATGCAGAGCAGTGCATCAGAGAGGTTGGGGAGGGAGAGCGAGCTCTTGGGGGTTCTCCTTACCGGATTGCGAAGCTCGGGGAGTAGGCGGATGGAGCGGAGGTGCTTGCCCACAGCGGAACGACGGCAGCGGCGGCTCTGCTCGGTCTGCGGCGTCGCGGGGGCTCTGCAGCGCTTTGAGAGGGCGGGGTGGAGGCGGTGTGACGTCGGGCTCTGCTTAAATAGTCCGGAGGCCTAGCCGCAAAGGGAAGGGGAGATCCTGCTCGGATTTCGTGATCGGCAGAGAAGGGAAGCGTCTGCGCGGGGACAGAAAACGGCGGCGCCAGAAAGGAAAGAAGGGAAGGAGGAAGAAGGAAAGGCCGGTGGCGGCGCTCGGCTTGCTAGTCACGGGACCGCACTGGCTAAGGAAAGGGGAATCCCCCGGCTCCAAATCGAGCTCGGCAGAAAGGATCCACCGGCGCGGGAGAAAAAGGAAGGGAGCGTGAGGGAAAAGAAGGAAAGGGGAGGGAAGCAGCTGACAGGTGGGTCCGTGCGTCAGGCGCGGGGCCGGGGTGTCAGTCGGAGCAGGGAGGCGCGCGCGTCCGCGCCCGAAAGCAGGCCGGGCGGCCAGTGGGCTGAGGCCCACGGGGGGGGGGGGGGGGGAGGAGGGAGGGGGGAAACAGTGCCGGGCTGGGTTGGGGGAAACGCTTGCGGGCCAAAAGGAAGAAAGAGAGAGAGAGAGTAAAGGAAAAATCTTTTTCTTTTATTTTCTGAATTTCCAAACACATTTTCAAATGCACTTTTAAATTCAAGTTTGAAAATTGAATTTGCCAACCAAAACAAAACATCATGCACCAGCATGTATGCAACAAACGTGTTTCTATTGTTATGATCATTTTTATTTTATGAAATATTAGTTATTTTCCTATGTGATAATGTCCACACAAAATGCAATAAAAACCTTTTTAATCTATTTGAAATAATGCACATTTTAGGGTGTTACATCACCGCTGGGCAAGATTGCCCTTAGTTAAAACCACACCTTTTTAGGTACCACAAAAATATTTTTATTCTCGTAGGAACTTTAATTTTCCACAAGTCTTGTGACACTCTCACCCTATTGTTAATCAACACAATATATATGGATTTGACAGAAAAACTTTCTGGTGAATGTAGTGTCCAAACAAAAGCATCATTTTCCTCTTGTGAGTTCACATCATGTAAAAAGTAACAATTATGTGTCAATCCCTTAGGTTCGTACCCACTAAATTTTGGTGAAAAGAAATATTTAGTCGGGATGAACTAAGAACATAGACCATAGAGTCTTGTTTTCTTCTTACAATAATTAACAACGCAGGAAGTTTATCTCTAAAAGGTTTATTTCTCAACCAAGTGTCTACCCAGAAGCGAGTTTGCGACCTGTCTTTCACCTTGATCGAACCAAAGCCCATAAATTTATCATTGACATTCATCAAGCTTTTCCAAAAATGAGTCTCTTGGGTTTTTTTATACAACTCACTATAGTCTTATCTTTTATGTGTTTATTCATCAAAAGTTCCTGCCACGTGTCATCCTCATTCAACAATTTAAAAAGCCGTTTACTCAGCAAACACTCGTTTTGCATATCCAAATTCTGTATATCTAAACCATACTAAATTTTTGGTTGACACAAAATTTCTCATTTGGCTAATCTATATTTCCGCTTGTGTTGGTCGTTTACCGAGGCATTATGTATTTGCTTTGTCTGTAGCAACACATGACCAAGAACTAGTTTTTAAAGAGGCCTATCGAGGTAGCACGTGACATATACCTGCAGTACGTATTAGCAATGACATGCATCAAACGATTCCAAAAGGTGATTCTAGCCAGATGCATCCTTGGTTACGCTGCGTGTATAGCTAGGAGCCCTGCTGTGCACGCACATAATTTAATCAAAAACAAGCAAAGAAAGGTATATCATCGATCTCGGCAAGCTTTGCCGCTAGATCATTCACCTCTGATTTAGCAATGCATATGATGCGCGACAAGAAACAAATCAATCCCTATCTGAGCAGCGACATATTTAGTTTCCAAGCATGCACGCCACCGTACCGTAGCGCGTACGTGTGGTGCTTATGCTTATATGTCTACACTACGATTGGTACACACACACAAACACTACAAATGTGTACGTACGCGCGCACCAACCACACAGATCAAGCATTCCCGGCCGAACAGCAGCTAGCTAGGTTGGAAGAAACAAGCTAGAAAGCATGGCGGAGGCGATCATCGGGCCTCTGGTCGGGAGGCTGCAGGAGGTGGCCGTCGGCGAGGCCCGGGCGCTGGTGGGGGTGAACGCCGACATCTACCGGCTCCGGGACAAGCTCATGTGGCTGCAGGCCTTCCTCCGCGAAGCCGACACCAGGCGCCGTGCCGTCACCGACGAAGTCACCAGGGTCTGGACGCTGCAGACGCGGGACGCCGTCTTCGACGCCGAGGACGCCCTCGATCATTACTATCTCCATGTGAACATGTCCAGGTAAGTAAATAAGCTAGTAATTAATAGTATAAGGTACCCACCGGTACCCACACCTTAATTTTGTCGTACGTACGTCGATCCGTGTATAGCACACAAGCTTAATTACCAACAAGCTAGTTTTGCCAAGAGCAACTACGACTTCGGATGACGGCGGGATAGTACTCCCCCAACCCCAATGCAATCCAAATATATATTATATAATCCCTAAAAGAATCAATTCATAGAATCCGTGTTTGTTAAACTTTTTAACTTTGACTAACTTTAATTTATAGAAAAATATAATAATATTTGTGACTTAAAATGAACACCATGTGAAAATATGTTTTATGATAAATCTAATGATACTAATTTAATACCATAATTTTAAATATTTTTTCCTAGAAATTTGGTTAAAGTTCAAAAAAATGATTTCGGACAACTCTAGAAATCTATTCTTTCAGAGACGAATACTACTCCCTATATAATTTTCCTATATATACTACTTTCAGCTTGTTTCAACTTATTCTCTCTCACAGAACTGCTGAAACCAGTCGACTTGTGTAGCGGCCGAACCGGAACATTGGAAGTAGTAGATTGACGATGCACGTACTACTAGAAAAAACGATTCTAGAAGACAACCTCTAGTCTAATAACATGAAAGGGGCTATGCATGCATATATCTAATAATTACACTAGACAATTAATCATATAGAGCAGTCGTCTGATCATGATCCTACAATCCACAAAATTGATGACCGAATGGTTGCAACAGATCAGCCAATTGATGTGGAGCAAATCTGAAATAATTAATATACCCTAGCTAATTAATTTAGGTTTCTCATTGTAATATCTCTACACTTTTTGTTATGTACAGTGCTTATTTTATATTTGTTGATCCAGCTCCACGTACGTAGGTTCACCAAAATATTTTCTGTAGTTTATAATTTGCTCATATATGGATTCTGAAGGTACCCAAGGTGGTCTCGTCCTACTATGATATGTCTTGAGACATTCACAACTCAAGTACGGATGAGGCGCGGCCTATCTAGAAAAATTAGAGCCATCAACATGAGGCTTGATGCCATCATTGAAGACAAAGAAAAATACAAGATGGAGGATTCCAATAAGAAGACAGATGTGACATGGAAACCTTCTACCTCAACAACTATACGTTACACTCATAGAAAGTTGTAAGTAGACAGATTACCTTTTATACTTAACTATATTCTATAGCTGATTTCACTTGTCTCATTCCTATGGGGTAGGGAGTAAGAAATCACTACTTATGTGACAAGATCACTGTTCTATAGATTTATTTTCTACAAATAATCCAATAGAGATGAATTATTTGCCTTCCAACTTCCGTCCTATTGCCTTTTTTTGGTAAAAAGAATGAGGAATGAAATGGGTGAATGCCACATTCACTTACATTTCAGAATAAATTTATGCCATACTTGATTTATAGGGAACATTAATTATGTTGTCCTGGTCAATGAGATAGATAGATAGATAAAAAATTCTGTTCGATTAAATTGAGCATGAATTCCTATCTAAGGAAACACACACCATAGTTTCCCCGGTGACTACCAATGGGAGGATCTTACTCTTCTGGTGGATTATGTCTCCGATATATTTTCTTAAGTACATTGGTATCATCTTATAGTCGGTGTGATGTTGTGCCACAGTCTTGAGATGACTTAACAGGCAACTCATATAATGTGTAGTCTTTTAGGTTGTATTGTTTTAATTCCAATCAACCGCCTCTTTTCCCTCAACCCTTCCCATCATTTCTCATCCACGTCATCCAAAATCCAATGTGGTATTGGATGAGACAACATATATATAAGACTCCTTGCGCTTACCAATCACCAATGTACTTTCCCTTAGGTGGTAACAAACTAATTCTTGTGTGGTGGTTGAGTTGTGAGTGTGTGACTTAGCCATTATGGTTGAAATTGAATGGTTTTAGGAGTTTATTCGTAGGCATGTGATAGGAGCATTCATGGGTATGTGATTGTGGTATGCCATATGCGGGGAGAGTATTACGAGCAATGCCACCCCTGTAACTGGAAAATGAAGATGTTGATGCCAACATTGTAACTGTAATTGGTGGTTTATATTGATTGTTTTCATATGCAGATGTGGATGTTTTCTAGGCTTTGTTGGCTTTGTCCTAACCTAGGGATCCTACATGCCTTATATAGTTTGGGGTTAGGGTTACATGGTCAATTTTCTTTCCTAGTCAGATAAGGTATGATTGCTATTGATTAGAATATCCATTTCTCAAAGCAATGGAAGTCATTCTCTTATAGGAAATGGTTCAAAAATCTCTATTCCACCTTTTAGGTTAAGGTATCATGAAAAGTGATACATGTGAAGATCGTGTATTTTAGTCACATTCACTTCCATGTTTTAAATCCATGATATAACTCAATGGATGGATCTTCCACCTATTTAGCTAAGAAAAAATAGACGTAGATATGGATAATAGATCGATATGAAGATCATGAGCTGGTGCATATGAAACTGCTAGTAGTCATGAATAACTTCTTCATTGCCTAATCCAAGATTGGAGAAAGAAGATCTAAGAGGGGCATATAGAGAATAATTAAAATAGTTAATTAAGTTTAGAAGGCCATTCCGTAATTGAATTCTGATAAAAAAATACTTAGTCTCTTAAACAGGACATTCTAAAACTTAGAGAATTCTAGTCATTAGCATTTCCTTTTATATACAGTAAGAAATATTTGTCAAAAAAAGTAAGCAATATTTGATAATTTCCTATAAATATAGGTTTTATTTGGAATTCAATCAATCAAATATGAAACCAAAGAGCTCTCTTATTTAACAAAAAGAATACAAAATTAAAAAATATAAGAAACTAAAATGAATCAAAATTGTTATGTATTTTAATATTTTTTTAGCTAATAACTAGATAACAAAATTCTTTGATTAACCTTTTGAATTTAAGAAACTAAACCCGTTATCAAGTTTAGAACATGAAGAGATATGCATAGTTATCTTAAAGACGACTTGAGGTGTTCTAGGTGCCACTACGTACTACTGACCGTAGACCAGCCCTAGGTGTGGTAGCCACGACGTAGTCCCTTCAGGGTAACTATTCGCAGGTTTTTATGATTATATTTGAAAATTAAATAGTCTAGTTTTATTTAAAAAAAGGATAATTCAGTTTCTATAGGAAGAACCACGAGTTCGTCGATTATGATATATCCATACATTGATGCGTGCCACTAGTACACAGATCTTATTGGAGGCGATTGTTTTTGCTTAATGGAGACGGGCAACCACGACCACCTCCAACGTAAGGCCGGCGATTAACCGAGGTGGTCGCTCGGCCCGCCTCCATTAATCGAATAAAAAAAATCCATGGATAAGCCCAACGAGCCCATCCACGGGCCCGTCGGGTCCACGTGCCGTCATGGTCGTAGCTCGCCAGATCCGAGCACCCTCCTCGGATCTGAGCACCTGCTCACGGGAGAGGAAGGGGGAGAGCAAATCTGGGCCCTCGTCACCAGATCCGTCTCTGCTGCTGCTGCGCCGCCACCCGCTGCCTGGCGCTAGAGGAGGGCGTGGGCACGCCTCGCTATCGCCGTCGTCGAGACCTCGCCCGCACCGCACCGACGGATCTGAAGCCATCAACTGGATCTGCCATGCCATCGTCGGAGAAGACCGTTGTCGGCCTAGATCCCGTCGGAGAAGAGCACGGCGCTAGATCCCATCTACCCCGACGCCAGATCTGGTCTCCACACCATTAGATCCGGTCATCCAACCACCGGATCCGGCCTTGGTGGCGCTGGCACTCCTCTCTCGCGTCGCCCTACACCGAAGGAGTCTCCTCCGAGAGAGAGAGAGAGAGAGAGAGAGAGAGAGAGAGAGAGAGAGAGAGAGAGAGAGAGAGAGAGAGAGAGGGAGGACATGGCCAGGAAGGGAGGGTGATGGAGGAGGGAGAGCGCCGCTCGGGAGGGAGAGAGGAGGGAGGGTGCTGCTCGGAAGGGATACGGAGGGAGCAACGGCGCTGCTCAGGAGGAAGACAAAGAGAGAGGTGTGGATTGAAACCCAAAGTCACAGTTTTATACCTATCGTGCTTATGGGGCCTCGTCTGGGCCTCTTGAGCCTTGGCCATATTAACCGAGGCGGGCCATTTTAAGAGGCCAGTCTCTAAAAATAGGTTGATTTTCTGAGGCGGACGTATTATAAGACCGGCCTTGGTTAATTGATTTTAGGAACCGTCTCGGTAAATCGACTTTGTGAGGCGGTTGACCGTAACCGCCCTGGTTAATAAAAAAATGTCGGTCTCGATTAATTCGAGGCATTAACCGAGGCGGTTTAGAACTTTTGTCCGCCTCCGAGGCCTTTTTCAAAACATCTCGTAAAAGATTTTTTTTATATATAGTAGTGTGCTCAACTTTTGCGCCAACACATGGGTTCTTAAAGGAAGCCCGTCACTACTAAAAATGACTTTTGGAGAGTCCTTAATTAATTTATTTATGGGCAATGCTCAGGTACAACCTTTACCTCCTAGGAGGTAATATCTTGAATCAATCCTAGCCGTTGATTTTTTATAATTAATAGTAAATTAAAAAATTAGAAAAACAAAGAAACTTCCTTAATCACGGGGAGCTGCCCGGAATCCCACATCCAAATCAGGGGATAAGCTACAATATTGGCCATGCTGCTCCCTTCCATAAAAAAAAATACGATAGCCTGTGCCGATGGGTCGAGCGGGCGGGCTGGCGTCTGGTGCACGCCGGTCGTCCTCGCACGTGCACGCTAACCACGTAACAGACCCACACACGTACACTCGCACATGCAGTACACTCACACACGTACACTCACACAAACGTGACAAGTTAACCACCAAACACACACACATGCACACCAACGCATACGTAAACTCACACACCTAACATCACACCCACACATGCACACACCCACGCACACGTAAACCCACACACGTACACGGTACACCCACACATGCACGTACACCGACAAATCACGTATACGCTTCACGTACTAGTATAAAATCACATATAAAATTATATAGTAAATAAGAATATATTAGTATAAAATTATAGAATAAAAAAGATTAATCATATCAGTTAAAGATCACACATGCATCCATCAAATCTAAAATAGAGATTTTTATATTTAAAACTTTGGTCATTTATCCTATTTTATAAAATTAAAATTAACTAAATATACATTTCATCTATTACCTCCTAAAAGGTAATATGTGATCATGATCATCATATCGAAATAAATGAACGGCTCACATTTATTTGGGGTACCACAGCAAATTCCATGGGTCCAAGGATCCATGCTACCTCTGTAAATCGATCTATAGAGGCAGTACAGTGGCAGTCTTAAGATGTGCGCCTCTATATTGTGCATGTAGTGTTATAAGTGGTATCCCTTTTCGCTTTTATTTAGCTGATCGAGGCATATATTGACAGAAAGAAGTGGAAAATGATTTTCGTTTTTTTTCCTTAAGATTAAGAAATATCGATGGGCAATGGATAGATTGTATTTGGCACTATGTTTGATTGTCAACTTACTCTTCAGACTAAACTTACTGGTACTAACCACTATACAATGGTTGAATCTCAGGGATGATATCCATGATTCAGATTCGGTGATATATGTGGAGGAGCACAACCAATTAGAGGAAGCCCTTGTTAATAACTTAACTAAACACCAAGAGGGCAAAGAACACTATCCGGTCATGATCACTGTGTCCGGAGAAAGTGGTATTGGCAAGACAACTCTTGTGAGAGAAATATACAAAAAAATGGAAAAGAAGAAAGTGTTTGAAGTGCAAGCCATGGAATGTTTTGCGCCTTATTTGACTGCTCCCAACATCCTTCAACAAATTACTCAGCAACTGACAGAAGACAACATGAATTGCCCTAAAGAATTGGCACAGGAGATGCTGCAAAATAAATTGAAAAATAAGAAATACCTGCTCGTGATAGATGGTGAAGTCAGTGGTACTGAATGGAAGCACTTTTTGACTAGCATCCCAGTTGACACTACGGGTAGTAGAGTAGTGCATATCACACAAGGTAAACCAGAAGAGCCACCTAGCAGCTACCATCATGTCACCATTCAGTTAAAAAAACTTACGGAAGATGCTGCTATGTCATTGTTTCATCAGAGGCTACCTAAGGAACTGCAAGATAAAAATCGTCAAAGGTACCAAAAGAGTATTTTCAAAATCACCCAAGGGTTGCCTTTGGCAGTTGTTCTTTTATCAGGTCTTGTGCAAACCAAGGAGTTCCCAAGTGACTGGGTGAAGGTTTTTCACTACCTTAAGTCCAAGCCATCAGCAAATCTTGAAAGCATGTTGGCAGTTTGCTTTGATGATCTTCCACATGAGCTAAAATGTTGCTTCCTTTACTTTGCTGCATTGCCAACCAATACTACAATTGAGGCACGCAGCTTGGTATTTATGTGGGCTGCAGAGGGATTTCTATGTTCAAAGGGCGGGAAGACAATGGAGAAGATTGGCTACATCTACCTATCTGAGTTGATTAATCGGAATCTTGTCAACTGAGCAAAAATGGATGATGATTCCAGTTTTGGGAGTTTGTCAGTCACAATCCAAAACAAAGTCCATGACTTTTTGCAGATAGAAGCACATGAAGCAAGCTTTGTGGAGGTCCATAGCCACGATGATATCCCTACATTAACTAGTGCTCGTCGCCTCTCTCTGCAGAATTACACTGACAAATATGCTGTCCTGGCACATCCATTGCCAAAGCTACGATCCATCTTCTCTCAGTATGAGCAAGAGCCTAATAAAGGTGATCAGGGGCACAAGTACAAAGGAAGTCGGGCATATATGTTTAATTTATCTCAACGAAGGGCAATCTCTAAGATGAAGAAAGACATCAGATCTCACATAAGGGAACTATTTCATGGATCTGAGTTTCTCCGTGTCATCAATCTGCAAGGCATTGAGATTGGTGAGACTTTGACAGGTGCAATTGGCAATGTTGTGCACTTGCAGTACCTTGGCATCAAATCATGTTCACTGAGACATATCCCATGGTCCATCGGAAGACTCACTAGCCTCCAAACATTAGATGTGAGGGAAACTAATGTCCGAGAGCTCCCAAGGTCCTTCTGGATGATTAAGACCCTGAGACATGTCCTTGGTTTTGTCCTCAGACTGCCCAAGAAAATTGGAAACTTGAAGCAGCTACAAACACTTGACTCTATAGATCTTGAACAAGTTTCAGAGGAGCTGTCTTTGGAAGAGACACTAGGAGAGATGATACATCTTGAGTTCTTGTCGATCTGGCATATCTCACATGTCAATGTGAAAGCTCTTTCTGGTGCTCTAGAGAAACTTGAGAGCCTTAGGACCCTGATCTTAGAAGGTAAAATTATTCCTTCAAATGTCTTCACCACCAATTCCCTCCGGCGCGTCAAGTTTATGTTCCTGAGTGGGGATATACTAAGTTCATCTGATCTATATGGTAGTGGACCCTTATGTCTCCCTAATCTCATCATGCTTTCTCTGGAGAAAACATATGTGACACAGGAATTCATTAGCATGCTGTCTGAGCTGCCATTTCTTGCCATCCTTGCATTATACCCTGGCTCGTACAAGGACAAGAAACTTGTATTTGCTTCATCCAAATTTCCGCGCCTCAAAAAGATCAAGATGGTTGACGTGGAAGTGTTGGAGAGGGTCGAAGTTGAGGTGCGCATGGTTCCTGAGCTCAAAGAAGTTGAAATTCACTCCCATTTCACAGGTTGTTATCATGATATTGACCTGGGTAATGACAAGAAACGTTCTCAAAAGACAAGGATAGTGGTTGATCTTAAGCAGAAAGAGAATAATGTTGTTCATGAAGAGAATGCTGCAATTACTAGATGGTGGACGATATTCTCATGAGTCATAATAAGTTAAAATTGGCACCCACTGAAACCGTACAAAGTATAGATGAAGATGTCATCATTCCTATGAGCTACGTGCTTGTAAGTGTCCACTGTGTATGGGGGTACTGTATGTTGCCCATGTACTGTCGTAAATATGTTGTGTTGTGTTGTGTGTTCGTGCTGAGTGATTGTAATCTGTAAATATTTGGATGACATTGTTGTTGTCGGTGTTGTTCTATGTACAAACTTATATGTAACAATGTGTAAAAAGTCATGGCCCTTACACTGCCACGAGCCCATATACATAAATGTGTACTATTATAATAAAAATGCAGTGAATGTTTACCTGCAGAACCGCAGAAGCATCAAGAATATGAAGTTTTTTTTTTATCGGAGACAGGAAGGATGCAGGCATTCCTACTGTAATTGATTGCAAATAAAAGATCCAAAGTACAATCATGAAACAAAGAAAATAAGACTAATTACACAAAAGCTTCTAGCCATTGGTCAATTGACGGATGATACTTGCTTTTTGCTCGAAAGATAACTTGAGCAAATTCTGATTTGAAGATGAATCTACACCTTTGCACTGTAGCTGTTGTGTTTCTGAAAATAATATCATTACGGATTGTCCAAATTGCCCAGCTCGTGGTGGCTATGATCTCCATAAAAAAAGGCTTTTGTAGCTGCCTTCTGAAACTGACAATGGTGTTGAGAAAATCTAGAGATGGGGGTACTGTAAGATTAACAGTGGCCCAACACTCTAAAGAAGAGCAGATGAACAAGGCTCTCTGTAGGAGCTTGCGAGCAAAAAAACACAATTATAGTCTTGGAGAAACATGTTCCTGCGCTGAAGAAGCTCTCTTGTGCTTAATCTGTCTTTTCAGACCAGCCAAAAGAAAATTTTCCTTTGGTATCTAAAAAAAAGAGTGGTCTTAACTAAGGATAATCTGACAAAACGAAACTGGAATGGGGATACTAGTTGCTGTTTTTGCCATAGTCTAGAGACTAATCACCATCTCTTTTTGGATTGTGTTTATGCCAATTTTCTGTGGCGTGCGGTTCACTTGTTATTTGGGGTTTCTCCTCCCCAATCTGTGAATGAAATGTTTATCAATTGGTCTAAAAAGGGAAGTAAAAAGCAAAACATGTTATTATTAACGACAGCCTCCGCATTGTGTTGGGCGATTTGGCTAACAAGGAATGAGGTGATTTTTTACAGATGTGCTCCAAAATCTTTTCTGCAGGTTCTATTCCGAGGAACTCACTGGCTGCGCCAATGGGCAAAGCTACAGCGGCATGATGAGCAGAGAAAGCAGCTTGTTTTGGTTGCTCAGCATTTGGAGACATCATCTTTGCAGTTCTTTAGGTCATCTGGATGGCTTACATCAAGAAACATTGGTCACATCTAGTCAAGTGTCTTCCTTTAGTTCCTTTTCTTTGGAGGTCTAATGTCTTGTTTAAACTTTGCTGCGGTTGTAAGGTTGGTGCGGATTGGGTTCTTGTAATAATTAGCCTGATTCTATCTTTCGATAGATGAAGCCGGATAATTTATCCATTATCTAAAAAAAAGAAAATTTTCCTCTTGTTTTGGCAAGATGAGTTCCAAAGCCAATGGAAAGCACGAGAAACCTCCCTATGCCCAATTATGGTTCTATAGGCCTTGCTGGAGGAGAAGAATGCAGAGCCCCAAATATAAGACCAATGGTCGTCTAATTCTGAATGGAGCTGCAAACTCAAAGCCAAGTTTTGAACTTCCTGAAGCTGAGAGAAAGCTTCAGCAGAGACAGGCAAATGAAACAAAGAGTGCAAAGAGGTTACTGTGAGTTGAGACAAATGAACTGAAATAAAAGGATCCTTGGCAAAAAGAATGCAGCTCTGGATATGTTTGAGAAAGAACTGAACCACACCACTGATCTGTCCAGAAAAAAACATGATCTTCCATCCTTGACATTGACCATAGACATTATTTTAAAAGGAGTTAATAATTTGAGTATGTCTCGCCACCAAAAGGACCCTCTAAAATTATTGGTAACCCTAGGAAGCCGACGAATGTCTTGTTCATTAAAGAACTTGTGGAGATGTTTAAGGAGGAGGCATTCATTATGGGTGTGTAGATTCAGAACACCAAGACCACCTTCCTCCTTGGGCATACAAACCATCTGTCAAGCTGCTTTTGGAGGCTTCTTAGGGCACGTACAACAGCAACCTTCTGCCGTTTGTATAGTCGCCTGGTGAGACGCCGGCTGTGGCTCGTGCTCCCATGTATTATCGTCAGTAGAGCGGCCGTTGTATGGATCGTTGCTAGCCGACGACGGCTTTGTAACGCCCCAAGAGTCCAAACGGCTCATATCCACTCTGCACGCTGAGCGAACCACATCCATCACCATCCCACTTAAACTTTCGTCCTCGCTTCGCTTAAAAGGATTAACCCGGGGATGGTGGGATGGACTCTAGAAGCCTTATATGTTGGTCTATCCCACCTTAAACAACCAAGGTGGGACTAAACCCTTCACAATATCTCATTAACACACATGGGCCACTACGGGCCAAACGGGCCGGATGTGACAGGCTTCACCTGATCGCGTACGCGTCTGGTGACACATGTTGCATATTTTGTGCCTGGTAGTGCCGTAGTGTCTTCTTTGGAGCAAATATTTTGGTTACACATGTCCATGACTCCAGACTACAATGCTCAACAATCAACCTTCAAATGTCTATCTTTTTGTATTGAATATATGAACCAGTGTTATATGATCGAGTAGTATATGCCAGCAAATGAATATTATGTAAATTCAATTAACTTTTGAATGTTCATTTTATTATTATGCTTGTTCTCATCTATAAAAAAAGCAACAAAATAAAATACAAAGATCTTATACATATTTGATCATAGTTGCATGCACGTATTAAAAATACTTTACAGACAGTTATATAGACAGACCATTGTATCAGTTGTCTGTTTAGCTGTCTATATGTAATATAATAAAAGCTTATAGACAGCACGCCGTCTGTGTATTGTACATGCCCTTATTGTTGATATCCGAGCCTCTCCACAAACAATGTTTTCTAAATTTATCAATTTGTTTGATGAGTGTCTTTGGCAAGAGAAAGACAGACATTGCAAAAGTTGGAAGAGCTGAAAAAACTACATTAGTGAGCTGAAGTTGTCCAGCTTTATTTAGAAAAGAGGAAACACTAGCGCGCCAACCTCCTTTCACACTTTGAGACAACCGGCCAGAAGTCTGCAATTGTGGGTTTTCAAATGCTCAGTGGTAAACCTAGATAATTGAAAGGCATGGATCCCTTAGAGCAACCAAAGACCGAAGCTAGATTATTGAACTTATCCTTAGGAATATTTATTGGTACCGTGAAGGATTTGTCAAAATTTACTTTCAAACATGTAGAATCCCCAAACTGTTGCAGCAAGGTTTTTAAAAAGACAAGCTGATTCACATCTCCTTCCATAAAAATTAGTGTGTCATCAACATATTGCAAAATTGGAAAATCTGAACATGTGTTATAATTATTTTTAAATAACAAATTTCATATGTAGCTTAATTCGCAATTACTTTTGGATAAATATTTTTGGGGCTTCCCTTTGAACAGGTGGTTTATGCTATATAGAGGTTGAGCTTACACTACATCAAAATAAAAGAAAAGGTGAGAGCATCTAGGTCCCTAGAGTTTCGATGATTAACGACAATGCAAGATTATTATGACTAACGTGTGTTGTGTAGAGGCAAATTGTGAGTTAGGTCATAGTAATGAAAATTGATTAGGCGATCAATAGTATTCATGCCCCCAAGATGGATTCGTTTCGGTTTTCAAAGGATTGGCGATAAGGTTGAAGCATAGGCTAGGTCTAAGTGTTAATTGAAGTTGGAGAAACACTTAGAATAGTCTAGGACCTTTATTTTCCATTGGTCGTACTATTAAGGGGGGTGTGATATTAGTAGCTTGACCAAGGAGAGGTTAGTGATGTAGGTGTGGTGCACACTTGTAAAACCTAGTCCTAGATAGCCTACAAACATCCCTTGAGTGGTTTAGAGAAACTTCCATTCACAAAGTTTCAAAATCTGAAGTGATTGGGAGCCTCAAATAGCGTACGGACTGGTTGCTGAGAGGGGTCCGGACCAATTGGCATTGGTCAGGTTGCCCAGGGTTTACTCAGAGTGAGTCAGAGAGCCTCCAGACTTTGTGACACTTGGTCCGAACCAATGGAGATGGTCCGGAGGTGTCCATAGAGGTACAGATCGAGTGAATTGGCTCCGGACTGAGTCCGGACCAAGGGTGATGGTCCAGATTGATCTAGTAAGATTCCAAGTCAGGGTTTTGGCTCCAGACTACGTTTGGACCAATGGAGATGGTCCGGATGCCCTGAAAACAGTGATAAAACCGTGCAGACAGTGTAGTCCAGACCATTGCGAATTGGTCCGGTTGGCCCGCACTGGTCCAGTGGGGGCGACACAGAGAAGATGTTTTGTGAGTAACGGCTAGTTGGTTGGTTGGGGTATTTATACTTGTCCAACATGTCCATACTAGCCCTCTTACCCATTTGTTCAGCTAAGAAAACTTGTAAGAGTGCAAGGGAGGGCAAGAACCTAGTGAGGTGATTGATATTTGAGAATCCAAGTTTACAACCTCATTAGCGGATTAGGGAGTGACAAGTATGCATCCATCTTCCTCATTGGACTAGCTTTGGTCAAGTGAGGGTCTTCTACTTGTTACTCTTGGTGATCGACAGCACCTAGATGTCTTGGTGGCGATCGGAGGCTTAGTAACCATCCGGGGGTGATTGTGGATGGCCCAACTCCACCTGTGATCCGTTGTGGGCGATTTATCGAGCCGGAGCGGCGAAGAATCAGCACAGAGAGAGCACTTGGTCCTTGCGCGGACCAAGAGGGAGTGATACCCTTGGCGGATGCTCCAACAAGGACTAGGGGAGTGTCGACTCCTCGATACCTTAGAAAAACATCGTCGTGTCAACCTTCCATTCTCCTTCTATTTCAAGCATTTCATACTTGCAATTACTTTCATATGATGTCTTGTATTGCTTGATTTGATGCTAGGGTGGTAGCTATAGTGTTATTGCTTTCACGTGCACTTTTTTAGGCACTAGGGAGTAATTGGCATTAGAATATGTTTTAATTCCGCATAGAAATTTAAAAGAAGCCCAATTCACCCCTCCCCCTGAAAGATCAAGATGCCCAAGAGGGGGTGAATTGGGCTTATTTAAATTTCTAATGCAAAAATTAAAACCTAAGCAATTGTCAATTTCCTCCTAGTGCCTACAAGGTGTGTCCTAGCTAGAAAACAAGTAGCAATTCAACAAGAGGAAGAACACCCTACGCAATTCTAGTCAAGCATGATGAAACAAGTGCGGAAAGTAATGCTTGAAAGTAATTGCAGTAAGTAAAGAGGAAGGAGGAAGAAGGATGTTGACATGATGAAATTTTGCCGAGGTATCGAGGAGTCGACACTCCCCCTAGTCCTCGTTGGAGCACCCGCGCAAGGGTATCGCTCCCCCTTGATAAGCGCAAGGACCAAGTGATCTCTACGGGCTGATTCTTCGCCGCTTCGGCTCGGTGAATCGCCCACAACCGATCACAACTTGTGGAGGAGGGTCATCCACATGCTCCGGATGATCACCACGCCTCCGATTGCGACCAAACCATCTAGGTGTTGTCGATCACCAAGAGTAACAAGCTAGAACTCTCACTTGACTCACACAAGCCTCATGGGATGGATGGATGCACACTTGAACTCTTGGAACTCACTAATGAAGGCTCTAAGCAATGGATTGTCAAATCTCACTCCTCGCTAGGGATCTTGCTCTCTCTCTCTCTCTCTCTCTCACTCCCAAGGTGTCTCTCAGCTGATCAAATGAGCAAAGGCAAGAGATGAGAGCAAGGGATGTGGTATATATACCCCCCCCCCACAACAAATTCTGCCTGTTAGAGGTGTTTAACACTCCTAGCGCAAACATCGTTGTGGCCTTGAACAAGCTAAAGACGCTTCACCAAACTCTAGAGTTGAGATCGTGGCTACACACCTCAAAGCTCCCACGATACAAGTACAAAACCGTCTCAACACTAGCTCCTTGGCGGATCCTTCTGCGTCCGAGCACAGCCGCAACCGCCGCTCCAGAGCATCCCAGCGCGATCAACCCCCCCCCCCCCCCGGGGAATGGTGGTCCCCAAGGCGGGGGCGATCCAATGGGCGGTGCGACCAAGAGGTTTAGGGACCTCGTGACCTCTGCGATTACCTCAACGCTAGTGCCAACAACCGCGATGGTGGCGTCCGGTAGCGCATCAAGAGTAGGCGACAAGAGCGCCACGAGGAGGAGATGCATCACCGTCAGGAGTGTGACCGCGACCATGGGCCTCCTCAACGACCACGAGGAGGACATACAAGCACATAATTGACCAATAAAAGGAAGGCAAATTTGATTTTGCTAAAACATAAATAATCTGACAGCTATGTGAACAACCAATGTACAAAGTACAAACACCCTCTATGCACTGAGGGCTCAAGGCAAGGGAGTAAATCCAACGTCATTTTATAAGACCATGAGTATGCCTGTGCGGGACATAGTCCATGTAAGGCCCAATCAATGTGTAGGCTTTCAGCTAAAAAAGAAACGAGCTGATAAAATTTTGATGTTCGTTGCTTAACTGAGCAAACCATTCAGAAATCTGTTTCACTTGCTCAACGAAAGGACCTGATAATGTCTACTTTGAGTGACAACAAATTGTCACAAAAAAAAAGAGTGACAACAAATATTTCACGTGCACAACGAAAGGACATGACGATTGTCTACTTTTGAGTGGCAATAATTTTGTGAACTGAGTGGAAGACACTGACCAATATATGCACCAATGGCAGTAAACTGAATAATATAACTCCATGATTATGTAAAACTTGTCCCTGTTAACAATGATGATAATTTATTCCTCAGCTTATTAACACTTCTCTCCTCATAACCAACATTGTTGACAAAAGAAGTATAAATTATAAAATTAGGTCATGAACAGAGCAGATCGTACGCATTACGAACAAATTAAGAAATACAAGTCAAAACCAAAGATGTACTTGTAACTTAATACATATAAAAGTAGACTGAAATCCGAACAGTATCCACATGCTTGACCCATCTACAAAAGTTTCCGCTGTGAATCTAATACGCCACAACAAAGTTTGTGCATGCAGATAAAGAAGAAATGCACAAGGTGAACATCAAGACTGAAATTAAACCTGCGACCCATCTTCTATTTATTAAGGATCATTGTATGAAAACTTCTGCTTGTCTGACATTGGGAGTATTACCCCTTCAGGCAGGGGCAGATCCAGGATGGGGACATGAAAGGGCTAAATAATGAAGATTTAATGGTAATTTGAGACTAAATAAACAATGATTTAATGGTGAAATCAGCCTCACAAAGTTGAGATACATCTCCAATTTCTCAGTCAATCGGCACGAACTCTCTAACCCTCACCTTCGCCGTCGAACACTGTCTCCGATATCCAGACTTGTGTACCACAAGGCAAGAGATATGTTGCACAACATAACTTACGCCATGATTAGTTTACAAACTCAACCGGAAGCACAACTCGTTGGCAATCATTCATCATAATCTCGAACCATAAGGGCACATATCAACCTTGTGTTCGCACGTATTATATGTTAAAACAAATGACGCATAAACCATCACTGATTACCATATGTTTAGGTTGGTGTGATAGACACTAATGGTAGGTATGTATGTGAATGTTGTCTTTTAGAGTGTTTGTTCACCTAAAATTCTTTAATTTGGTATAATTTTTGAACTCTTGATTCTTTATATTTTAGTACAAAGAGAGTACAAACTAAATACATCTGAACATGGCTAATGGATTCGAGGCATTATATATGTATTTGCTTTGTCTGTAGCAACACATGACCATAGAACTAGTTTCTTGAGAGGCCGGTCGAGGTAGCACCATGACATATACTTGCAGTATTAGCAATGACATCAAGCGATTCCAAAAGGTGATTCTAGCTAGCTAGATGCGTCATCCCTTATTGGTTACGCTGCGTGTAGGAGCCAGGCTGTGCACGCACATATATGTCGGACGGAAAAGCACACTACTGCTAGCGCATCAAAAACAAGCAAAGAAAGGTATCATATCATCGGCAAGCTATGCATGCGGATCGATCACGACAAAGCGACTCAATTAAAATTAAAGCCCGATCAAGCAGCATTTAGGGTCTGTTTAGTAAAGCTCTGCTTCACTAGTGAAGCTGTTTTTTTAGAAAATAGTTTTATATGCAACTCTCTAGGTGAAACTGAGCTATTTTAGAGAAAGTGTTTGACAAAACAGCTTCACCAACAGCTTTATGCATGCATGTAAGAGAAAGGGGGAGAGAGCTGTTTTCAGCTTCGTCCAACTTCATTGTGAGAGGGGAAGAAAAACAACTTCATAAGTGAAGCTGTTTTGAAAAGAGGTGTTTGGCAAAAAAAATAGCTCACAACGGCTTCATGAAACTGTTGAGCTGTACCCGCATGCACGCCACTGTACGCAACACGTGTGGTTGTTAGAGTGCGCAGCGAAATTCAGCCCAGCTCGCTATACCCATGAGCCGGTGCTCCTCAGGCTCAGGTCCACCAAAGCTCACAACATATTCAGGCCTTGGACCTAACTCAACCCAAAAAATTAGTCTGATAGGTGAAGGTTGCCCCCGCCTTATATGTTGTGTTTCCCCACCATCAATTATCGATGTGGGAGTAAACCCAACAATCTCCCTCATCACACATCGGACCCAACAATCTCCCTCATCACACATCGGACTCAACTCTTCCATCACACTACACCGTGCGATCTCCGAAAGACATTATTGACCCTGAGATGTTACCCAACTCTTCCATCACACTACACCGTGCGATCTCCGGTCCATCACACTACACCGTGCGATCTCCGATCTCTGGAAGACATTATCGGATTTGCGATCTCCGGAAGATAAGGTTGCCCCCGCCTTATATGTTGTGTTTCCCCACCATCAATTATCGATGTGGGAGTAAACCCAACAATCTCCCTCATATAACTCAACCCAAAAGACTAGTCTACTAGGTGAGGATTGACCTCGTCTTATATGTTATGCTCTTTCACCATCATTTACCAATGTGGGACTAAACCCAACAGTGGTGCAGCATATTGTCCTGTCTACAAATGTATAGGTGAATGAGAATAATGCACGCCACACCGATAAGCACTCCCGGCCGGCCAGCAGCTAGCGCGCGTAGCTAGCAGCAGCAGCAGCAGAGCTAGCTTGGAAGAAACAAGAAAGCATGGCAGAGGCGATCATCGGGCCTCTGGTCGGGAGGCTGCAGGAGGTGGCCGTCGGCGAGGCCCGGGCGCTGGTAGGGGTGAACGCCGACATCCACCGGCTCCGGGACAAGCTCATGTGGCTGCAGGCCTTCCTCCGCGAGGCCGACACCAGGCGCCGTGCCGTCACCGACGAAGTCACCAGGGTCTGGACGCTGCAGACGCGGGACGCCGTCTTCGACGCCGAGGACGCCCTCGACCATTACCATCTCCATGACAACCTGTCAAGGTACCCACCCACACAGCTTGAAGTAGTAGTATACCAGAAAGTTTTGCCAAGACAATCCATATAGAGCAGTCTGTTCATGATCCACAAAATTGATGGCCGAGTGGTTGCAACAGATCAGACAATTGACGTGGAGCAAATCTGAAATGATATACTCTTAGTTTTTTCCTTGTAATATCTCTGCATTTTTTAGTTATGGACAGTGCTTCTTTTATATTTGCTCCAGCTCCACATATATAGGTTCACAAAAATCTTCTGTAGTTTATAATATGCTCATATATATATGCATTCTGAAGGTACCCAAGGTGGGCTCGTCCTACTATGATATGTCTTGAAACATTCACAACTCAAGTACAGATGAGACGCGGCCTATCTAGAAAAATTAGAGCCATCAACATGAGGCTTGATGGCATCATTGAAAACAAAGAAAAATACAAGATAGAGGATTCCAATAAGAAGACAGATGTGACATGGAAACCTTCTACCTCAACATCTATACGTTACACTCATAGAAAGTTGTAAGTAGACCGATTACCTTTTGTACTTAACTATATTCTATATATAGCTGATTTCACTTGTGTCATTCCTATGGTAGGAAGTACGAAATCACTACTTATGTGACAACATCACTATTCTATAGATTTCTTTTCTACAAATAATCCAGTAGCGATGAATTATTTGCCTTCCAACTTCCGTCCTCGATCTTGCTTATTTTTTTTTAGTAAAAATGAGGAATGAAATGGGCGAATGCCACGTTCTCTTACATTTCAGAATAGTTGTGTGCCTTGATTGGTAGGGCACCATGTAACCCTGCATGCCTTATATAGTTTGGGGTTAGAGTTACATATGGTCGGTTTTCTTTCCTGTTCAGACAAGGTATGATGGCTATTGAATATTGATACGGAATCCATTTCTCATAGTAATGGAAGTCATTCTCTTATAGAAAATGGTTCAAAAATCTTTATTCCACCTTTTAGGTCAAGGTATCATGAAAAGTGATACTTGTGAAGATCGTGTATTTTAGTCACACATTCACATTCATTTTTTTTAATCCATGATTGTCACACCCAGTTTTAAAAACAAAACGGGATGCATAAACTTTATGTGTGCCCAGGGATCAGTCACACACATAAGCCGACAAATTATCAAAAAGGTACCATTACATGTGTTTATTACATAACGAATAAATATCTAATTAATATCTATTACATAACAGCGGAAATAAAAGATAACTCGCGCGAAGCTCCATCGCACAGGAACGTCAACTGGTTGACTCCAAACCAAGTAGTCCTCTGGATACTCCTCATAACCTTGATAATCTGGTACCCATCCGGGATTTTTATCCAAATATTAAAAAGAATAAACAAGCGTAAGTACTTCTAGTACTCAACAAGTATATATGGGGTTCATGAGGCTCAAAAGGTATGACATGGTTTACTGCGGTAAACATTTTTAGTTTGTAACAAAACTTTAAAAGTGGTGAATCAAAAGTTATGCTTAAGCCCCCAAATTAAACTACATGATCATATAAGCAAATGAACAAATTACATAATAGCATGGTAACGTGATTCATAATAATAAGCAACAAGTAAATAAAGTTTCTGTGAGTTTTCCGGGCCGCTCGTGTCCGTGAGCACGGCTGATATATCAGTTTTTTAACACTCTGCAGAGGTTGTACACTTTACCCATGAGTCGTGTTACCCATATGCCCGGGTTTATAACTCCCAAAACACTGCCGAGGTGAGCGGGTAGGGTACACTATGAAGTCTTTCAAAGGAGCTCGCTGACATACAACAGACAGTATGGATCCACGGGCAAGGGGTATACGAGGTCTCCTCGATGGTACACACATGCAGCGGTAGCCACACTGGCCATACCCCGCAACCACTCGCCAATGGAAACTTTTGTGAACTGGAACATGCGAGAGAGTGACCCTAATACTGAACAAAAGTCAGAGCCATGTAGCTCTCATGGTTGTACTATATGTCCCAGCTTTTGCTGACAGATAGGATCCTAAATCCATGTTGCTAAAAAGTCAATTTTTACTTTATCAGTTCATATAGTTATTAATCAAGATTCATGATCATGCTTGGTTAAAAAGGAGCACTAGCAATAACTACCCAGATGCAAAGATAACCTATAGGATTCTAAGGTTCAAGGTAACAAATCTAGGTAAGTCGTATGGTAACAAGATTAGACATGTGCATATGATTTTATTCAAAAACATCATGAATAGGACATCAAGGAAGATCCCATATAATACTTGCCTTGCTCAAAAGGTTCCTGCTGCTCCTGCTCAAAGAAATCCTCCTGGTCACCCACGTACTGCTCACCGTCTATACTCGATCACCACATCAACATACAATCATACCGAGACATAACATGCAAACAAACAAAGGCTATAGATTAGAATAGTACACCAACCATAATAAAACAATATTAAAAGTTTATAAAACTAATATACGTCTCACTACGATCACATAGACGTTTGGATCACGAAAAACGGAGCTATAACGAAGAAGATATGCCCTACACAAGATTTCGCGGATTAAACTTGAGATTAAAATAGATTAAGTAATTAAATAATTTTAAAGGTTTTCTAACATGATCTATGAACTAACCAACACGTAGATCACGCCGATACGATCCTAACGCAATTTGATTGGGTCAAAACGGAGTTAAAATGAATATTTTAAAAGCATTTGAAAACTGATGGCAATTATATAATTAGGGTTTTCTATTTAATTTTGGAATAAAACAGATCCGATAAGAAATACGTCTTGCAGAGCCGAAAACGTAAAGCGGGAATGCGCTTTAGGACTGCGGGTTTATACATTAAAAAGATCAGGGTTTCTTTTGCAAAAAGGACGAACCGAAGGGGTACGGGGTTCTGAGGGCCATCCGATCCAGATTGGATGGTCGAGATTAGAAAGGAGGGGGAGAGCGGTGGTGCGGTTGCCGGAGACGGAGCCGACGGCGGTGCCATGGCCGGAGTTGGGCGGCGCGGTTCAATCCGAGGCCACGGTGCACGGTTCGCGACGCGGAGAGGACCGGCAGAGAGGGGGGGAGACAGCGAACACGATAGCGGTATCGGTTGAACCGATTTCGCTCGAGGGAGCGGTGCCCGCGTGGTGGGGCGGCTCGGTTACGCCGGCAGACGCGGAGGGGAGCCGTGCGAGCGAAACAGAGATGATGGAGGGGGATAGCGAGCTCCTGGGGCTCTCCTTACCACGATGCAAAGCTCGGGGCACGGTCGAACGGAGCGGAGGGGCTCAGTGTCAGAGGAACAACGGCGGCGGCGCGGAACTAGGGTTGCGGCGGCGTTGGGCGTCTCTGCGATGCCCCAGGAGGGCAGGGTGGAGGCGGATGGATGCGGGGCTCGGCTTAAATAGCCATAGGGCTGCGTCGGCGAAGGAAAGGATGCAATCGGGCGCGGATTCGCACGCTCGGCAGAAGGAAATCGCCGGCGCGGTAGAAAGGAAAGGAGGGAGGAAGAAGAAGGCAAGTGGCCTTGGGTGGCTGCCAGGTGGGTCCCACCTGTCGGCGAGGGAGGAGCGCTGGGCGCGTCGGCTGGCTGCGGGGGAGGTGCTAGGCCGGCCTGCTGGGCCTCTACGCGAGGGAGTGAAAGAGGGCCGAGGGAGAAGGGGGCCTCGGGCCAGAAAGGAGAGAGAGGGAGTGGGTAAAGAAATTGTTTTTTTCCTTTTATTTTTCAAGAATTTCAAACCATTTTCAAAATACAAATTGAATTCTGTTTTGAAATTTGACAAATCCAGAGAAACAAAAATACTATGCAGCAGCATGTATGCAACAAAATGTTTCTAACATTATGATCCATTTTATTTAATGAAAGCTTAATCATTTTTCCTATATTATAATGTCCACTGAAAATGCATTTAATTCACTTTTACTCTATTTCAAAGAATGCAAAAAATTTGGGTGTTACAAATCTACCACCCTTAAAGGAATCTCGTCCCGAGATTCAGGTGGCTTACTCAAACAACTGCGGGTATGTCTTTTTCAGGTCCTCTTCTCTTTCCCAAGTTGCCTCGTCCACCGAATACCGATTCCACTGGACTTTGCACATACGAATGACTCTGCTCCTTGTAACTCTTTCTGCTGTTTCCAAAACCTTTATCGGATATTCCTCATAGGTGAGATCCTCCTTAACTGCCAACTCATCCAAAGGTATCTGCTCCTCTGGCACACGCAAACACTTCTTCAACTATGACACGTGAAAGACATCGTGTACACCAGCTAGACTCTCAGGCAACTCCAGCTCATAAGCTACTTCACCACGTCGCTCCACTATCTTGAAGGGACCAACATATCTAGGTGCTAACTTACCCTTCATATTGAACCTCTTTACGCTTCTCATAGGTGACACCTTTAAATAGACATAGTCACCTACTTTGAAAGTCAAATCTCTTCGGCGGGTGTCAGCATAACTCTTATGTCGGGACTGTGCAACTTTCAAGTTTTCTCTTATTGTTCGCACCTGTTCCTCTGCACTCTTCAACATGTCAGGTCCAAACACTTGACTTTCTCCCGTCTGATTCCATAACAAAGGGGTTCTGCACCTCCTTCCATACAAAGCCTCAAATGGTGCCATCTTGAGACTTTTCTGGTAACTGTTGTTATAAGAGAACTCAGCGTAAGGCAAACTCTTATCCCAACTAGTCCCATTTTGCAGTGCACAAGCTCTCAACATATCTTCCAGTATCTGGTTGGTTCTTTCCGTCTGACCATCTGTCTGCGTGTGATAGGCCATACTGAAGTTCAGCTTGGTTCCAAGGGACCTATGAATCATCTGCCAGAAGTGAGATGTGAACTGAGTACCCCTATCGGAAACAATCTTTTTAGGAACACCATGCATACACACTATCTTTTCCATGTATAGCTCTGCTAACCTTGCTCCAGTGTAGGTGGTCTTGACTGGCAAAAAGTGAGCAACTTTTGTCAATCTATCCACAATCACCCATATCAAATCATAACCACCTTGGGTGCGAGGCAAACCCACTATAAAGTCCATTCCAACTTCTTCCCATTTCCACTCTGGAATTTTCATCGGTTGCAACAATCCTGTCGGTCTCTGGTGCTCTGCCTTAACTCTCTGACATGTATCACACACTGCCACGTACTCAGCTATGTCTCTCTTTAATCCATACCACCAATACTTTTCCTTCAGATCCAGATACATCTTGGTACTTCCGGGGTGTATAGAATAAGCTGAATCATGAGCCTCTCACAGAATTGTCTCACGGATCTCTTTCACTCTAGGTACACATAACCTCTTACCAAACCAAAGAGTACCATTGTCATCCAGACTGAAACCTGGTGCCTTGCCAATCACAATATTCTCGGTGATCTCTTTCAGTTTCTCATCTTCCAACTGACCCTTGCGTATCTCCTGTTCCAGAGTAGGTTCCAAAACTAACTCCATAGCATTAGTAACAAAACCCAAGTTGAGATGCGCTAACTAGGCACACAACTCTTTGGACTGTATCTCCGGGTGTACTTCATTGGCATAACTTTTGCTACTGAGGGCATCTGCCACAACATTCGCCTTTCTAGGGTGATAATGTACCTCCAAGTCATAGTCCTTGATCAATTCCAACCAACGGCGTTGCCTCAAGTTCATATTTGACTGGGTGAATATGTACTTCAAACTCTTGTGATCCGTGTAAATATCACTCTTGTGACCGACCAAGTAGTGTCTCCAGATCTTCAGTGCATGTACCACAGCTGCTAACTCCAAGTCATGTGTAGGATAATTCAACTCATGCTTCCTTAACTGCCTTGATGCATAGGAAACAACTCTGCCTTCTTGAATAAGCACACAACCAAGACCCAGGCGAGATGCATCACAATATATGGAGAAACTCTTGTTTAGGTCTGGCAAAATCAACACTGGCGCTGTGGTCAACCGCTTCTTTAATTCTTCAAAGTTAGTTTGACACTTCTCAGACCATACAAACTTAGCATTCTTCTCTAACAATGCAGTCATTGGTTTAACAAGCTTGGAGAAACCTTCAATGAATCTCCAGTAGTAACCAGCCAGTCCAAGGAAACTACGAATCTCAGTCACACTGGTAGGTGGGTTCCAATTCAACACATCTGCCACCTTACTTGGATCCACTGCTATTCCTCCATTGGATATAACATGACCTAGGAAAGACACTTCCTTCAACCAAAACTCACACTTGCTCCTTTTAGCATACAACTGGTGTTCTCTGAGCTTCTGCAAGACCAACCTGAGATGTTCTGCATGTTCTTCCTCATTCTTGGAGTAGACTAGAATGTCATCAATGAAGACTACCACAAACTTGTCAAGAAACTCCATGAACACCTTATTCATCAAGTACATGAAGTAGGCAGGTGCATTGGTTAGCCCAAATGACATCACAGTGTACTCATATAGCCCATACCTTGTAGTAAATGCAGTCTTAGGTATGTCAGAGGCACGTATCTTCAATTGGTGATATCCCGATCGAAGATCAACCTTGGAGAACACACAAGCTCCCTTCAACTGGTCAAACAAGTCATCTATCCTTGGTAGAGGGTACTTGTTCTTGATAGTTACCTCATTGAGCGAACGGTAATCCACACACATCCGTTGTGTACCATCCTTCTTGTCAACAAAGATCACCGGAGCTCCCCAAGGTGAAGAGCTAGGACGTATGAAACCCTTCTCTTGTAACTCCTGCAACTGTTTCTTAAGTTCTTCTAACTCATTAACCCCCATCCTATATGGACGCTTAGCAATAGGTGCGGTACCAGGCAAAAGTTCAATAAGAAATTCAATGTCGCGGTCGGGTGGCATACCTGGCAAGTCATCGGGAAATACATCTGGGAACTCATCAACAACTGATTCAGGTTCGTGGTTGTCATCATCTAGCTGATTCACAGTAGCTATCTATGGTGCCCGTAACACAACTTCCACATTGATTCTATCCCCTTTAGGTGAGGTCAAGACAACAACCTTCTCCTTGCACTGAACAATGGCCTTATGCTTCATCATCCAATCCATTCCTAGAATGAGATCAATACCAGTTGTCCTTAGCACAATAGGTTCAACCTCAAAGGCTAACCCCTTAGAAGCACACTAGCTGAAGGACTATAGTAATTTGCAGACAAAGTCCCTCCCGGTGAGTTTACTATTATGGGGGTTTTCATGGAACGCAAAGAAATATCATGCACTCTAGTAAAAGCTTGAGAAATGAAAGAATGCGAAGCTCCAGAGTCAAAAAGTACAGTAGCGGGGATAGAGTTGATACTGAACGTACCCATCATAACTTCGGGAGTCTCCTGTGCAGTATCTGCCGACACGTGGTTCACCCTTCCAGTGTTAGCTGGAGTCTGTTGTCTTCCCTTCTGCTGATTGCTCTGGTTCTAAGGCGTCTGTGGGTTCTGCCTTTCGGGACAGTTGTAGGACATGTGCCCCTCCTTGTTGCAACGGAAACACCTATTGGGGGTGTTAGGAGCACTATTCTTCATTGGGGTAGCATTGGGGTTCCACTGACGTGGCGCCTGTGGCACAGTCTGCTGCTGGTTCTGCGGACACTGCGGGAACTGACTGCGCTGCGGGTTCGGACCGTGGTTCCACTAGTTGTTCGGACCCTGATACCTCTGTTGGAAGTTCTGTGGGGGGTTGGGTCGCTGGCGGGTGTTGGTTCCTGAAGCTGGCCCCTGAAGCCTCCTCTTCTTGGCTTCCATCTCCTTGCGCTTGTTGTCAACCACAATAGCGCAGTTCACAAGGGCTTGGTAGTTGGGGTAGAGATTGGACATCAGTTGCAACTGCAAGCCATCATAGAGACCCTTCAGAAAGCGGCGCTGTTTGTCAGCGTCGTTGGCAACCTCTTGAGGAGCATATCGAGACAACTGTGCAAATTTGTCCTGATACTCCGCCACGGTCATGGATCCTTGTCTCAGAGCTCTGAACTCCTCCTGCTTGAGCTCCACTATGCCTTCAGGAATATGGTAAGACCTGAAGCTGTCTGTGAACTCCTGACAAGATACCTCTGGTGCGTTGTTGGGACGTCCATACATGTACGAGTCCCACCAATCTTGAGCAACACCCTACAGCTGGCCAGATGCATAGAGCACCTTCTCACGATCATTGCATTGGGCGATATTCAGCTGCTTCTCCACAGCTCTCAACCAGTCATCCACCTCCAGTGGTTCAGAAGCATGGGTGAACACCGGAGGGCGACCTTTCATGAACTCTCCACGCTTATCCCGCTGCTGGACAGGTGGTGGTGGTGCAGGTTGATTCTGAAGGTGTTGCATCATTGTCTGCATCAACTGTGCCTGCACTCCCATGAACTGCTCAATAGTCATGGCCGGGGGTGGTGGTGGTGGTGGTGGCGATGGTGGTGGTGCACCCCTGCCACGGCCTCTGCCTCTGCCTCCTCTAGCGGCCATCTATCATCCAAAACACATAGTACGACCTTTAGATTTATTGATCATCAAAAGAAGTGGCTGAGCATAACTTTCTGGAATCTGAACATTGCAAGTGGTACTGTAAAACAGTCATATCTCACGTTCTATATGTCAACCAAATATGAAATTTACATGATTGGAAATCTTATGAAATTTTCTACAACTTTCATAATTCTCACTTTTTCAGATTCAGATGCGAAAATAGGTGAAAGCAGAAAGTTAACAAAACTGTTCCTGAGTTCCAGACTACGCAGAAGCTTCAACTTGTAACTGTCATATCTCCCAAACCAGAACAGATATGAACGTCATTCAAGATTCATTGGAAAGGTACTGAAGTCTAGTTGCTCCCATAAAAATTTCATGATCATTGCACGAACCAATTTTGAGATATAACCGAAAGAGTACTGACTGCTCCAGAAAACAGCAAGATAAATAACCCACCCGTTAGCACTTTATTAAATTCAAACTTACTTGTTCTTAACTAAGGAACTTGTGGACAGGCCCACAATGTTCCAGCACTCATAACAAAACTCCAAATCACTCATAAGAATAATAACAAACCATTAAGCAAAACCAAGTTCACATGACACGACAAGACTCGACTCGACTCAACTCTCGCTGCTAGCGTTTTATTACATCGGGGTGGTACTCGACCTATGGGAGGAAAACTGGGGGAAGCTTCTGGTGGAAAATGGGAATCTTCAGGCGTCCTCTGAGCTCATCATTCTCTGCATGGGCCCTCTTGAGCAGCTTGCGCTGGCCGCCTAGCTCATCAGTCAGCACCTCCACCTGCTGCATCAACTCATGAGCAAAATCGATCATCACCTTAGTGACGTCGTCATACCCATCTCTAGCCTCGAACATGGACCAACCCTCTCGGGTCTCAAAGGGAAGGTGCCGGTACTTATCCTCCATCATACAGTCACGACGATGGGCATGAAGATCAAAGAAGGTCATGCGGGTTGCATCCTCCATGCACTCCATCATGCTGGCACGGCTTGTCTTGGGCTCATAGACGGCCTCCACTTGCCATGACTGAGTGGTGTCGTTCCGGATGCAGATGTAGATGGTACACTTCCAGTAGGAGGGGACCTGGAAATGCCTGTTCTCATAGCACATGTATTTCACAACGTACTCTCAGTCAACGTAGTGGTTCTCCAATGTCCACTTCAGCAAGCCATGGTAGTAATCCTCATCGTCTCCCTCCTTGAAGTGGAAGTGCTTGGTCCATCCCAAGCGTTCTCCACCGGCTTCGAAACCACTAGAAGGAGTCCTGGAGCGGCTGTTCCCACCAGAGGGAGTCCTGGAGCAGCTGTTTCCTGAGCTCACTTCTTGGACTTCTTCTTCTTTATCCTCGCGGGGCTCCATTGGTGCGTACCTCGGTGGGGGACGAGTGGACTTGCAGGCAGTCTGCTTGTTGCGGGCCATCTATAGAAAAGCAATGATGGGAATTAAGTTAGAATCAAGATAACATAATTTTGAGATGAGTAATAGTTTTAGCAAATAATAACAAGGTACAAAAGCGTGAAAAGAGCATTCCTAAGAACCAATTCTAACTAGTCTTGCGTCCTACAGTCAACACGGCTCTGATACCAATCTGTCACACCCAGTTTTAAAGACAAAACGGGATGCATAAACCTTATGTGTGCCCAGGGATCAGTCACACACATAAGCCGACAAATTATCTAAAAGGTACCATTACAGGTGTTTATTACACAGCGAATAAATATCTAATTAATATCTATTACATAACAGCGGAAATAAAAGATAACTCGCGCGAAGCTCCATCGCACAGGGACGTCAACTGGTTGACTCCAAACCTAGTAGTCCTCTGGATACTCCTCATAACCTTGATAATCTGGTACCCATCCGGAATTTTTATCCAAATATTAAAAAGAATAAACAAGCGTAAGTAGTTCTAGTACTCAACAAGTATATATGGGGTTCATGAGGCTTAAAAGGTATGACATGGTTTAGTGCGGTAAGCATTTTTAGTTTGTAACAAAACTTTACAAGTGGTGAATCAAAAGTTATGCTTAAGCCCCCAAATTAAACTACATGATCATATAAGCAAATGAACAAATTACATAATAGCATGGTAAAGTGATTCATAATAATAAGCAACAAATAAACAAAGTTTCTGTGAGTTTTCCGAGCCGCTCGTGTCCGTGATATATCAGTTTTTTTTAACACTCTGCAGAGGTTGTACACTTTACCCATGAGTCGTGTTACCAATATGCCCGGGTTTATAACTCCCAAAAGACTGCCGAGGTGAGCGGGTAGGGTACACTATGAAGTCTTTCAGAGGGGCTTGGTGACATACAACAGACAGTACGGATCTACGGGCAAGGGGTATACGAGATCTCCTCGATGGTACACACACGCAGCGGTAGCCACACTGGCCATACCCCGCAACCGCTCGTCAATGGCAACTTTCGTGAACTGCCACATGCGAGAGAGTGACCCTAATACTGAACAAAAGCCAGAGCCACGTAGCTCTCATGATTATGCTTGGTTAAAAAGTAGCACTAGCAATAACTACCCAGATGCAAAGATAACTCATAAGATTCCAAGGTTCAAGGTAACAAATCTAGGTAAGCCGTATGGTAACAAGATTAGACACGTGCATATGATTTTATTCAAAAACATCATGAATAGGACATCAAGGAAGATCTCATATAATACTTGCCTTGCTCAAAAGGTTCCTGCTGCTCCTGCTCAAAGAAATCCTCCTGGTCACCCACGTACTGCTCATCATCTATACTCGATCACCACATCAACATACAATCATACCGAGACATAACATGCAAACAAACAAAGGCTATAGATTAGAATAGTACACCAACCATAATAAAACAATATTAAAAGTTTATAAAACTAATATACGTCTCACTACGATCACATAGACGTTTGGATCACGAAAAACGGAGCTATAACGAAGAAGATATGCCCTAAACAAGATTTCGCGGATTAAACTTGAGATTAAAATAGATTAAGTAATTAAATAATTTTAAAGGTTTTCTAACATGATCTATGAACTAACCAACACGTAGATCACGCCGATACGATCCTAACGCAATTTGATTGGGTCAAAACGGAGTTAAAATGAATATTTTAAAAGCATTTGAAAACTGATGGCAATTATATAATTAGGGTTTTCTATTTAATTTTGGAATAAAACAGATCCGATAAGAAATACGTCTTGCAGAGCCGAAAACGTAAAGCGGGAATACGCTTTAGGACTACGGGTTTATACATTAAAAAGATCAGGGTTTCTTTTGCAAAAGGACGAACCGAAGGGGTACGGGGTTCTGAGGGCCATCCGATCCAGATTGGACGATCGAGATTAGAAAGGAGGGGGAGAACGGTGGCGCGGTTGCCGGAGACGAAGCCGACGGCGGCGCCATGGCCGGAGTTGGGCGGCGCGGTTCAATCTGAGGCCATGGTGCACGGTTCGCGACGCGGAGAGGACCGGAAGAGAGAGGGGGAGACGGCGAACGCGATAGCGGTATCGGTTGAACCGATTTCGCTCTAGGGAGCAGTGCCCGCGCGGTGGGGTGGCTCGGTTACGCCGGCGGACGTGGAGGGGAGGCGTGCGAGCGAAACAGAGAGGATGGAGGGGGATAGCGAGCTCCTGGGGCTCTCCTTACCACGATGCGAAGCTCGGGGCACGGTCGAACGGAGCGGAGGGGCTCGGTGTCAGAGGAACGACGGCGGCAGCGCGGAACTAGGGTTGTGGCGGCGCTGGGCGTCTCTGCGATGCTCCGAGAGGGCAGGGTGGAGGCGGATGGATGCGGGGCTTGGCTTAAATAGCCATGGGGCTGCGTCGGCGAAGGAAAGGATGCAATCGGGCGCAGATTCGCGCGCTCGGCAGAAGGAAATCGCCGGCGCGGTAGAAAGGAAAAGAGGGAGGAAGAAGAAGGCAAGTGGCCTTGGGTGGCTGCCAGGTGGGTCCCACCTGTCGGCGAGGGAGGAGCGCTGGGCGCGTCGGCTGGCTGCGGGGGAGGTGCTGGGCCGGCCTGCTGGGCCTCTGCGCGAGGGAATGAAAGAGGGCCGAGGGAGAAGGGGGACTCGGGCCAGAAAGGAGAAAGAGAGAGAGTGGGTAAAGAAATTGTTTTTTTTCCTTTTATTTTTCAAGAATTTCAAACCATTTTCAAAACACAAATTGAATTCTGTTTTGAAATTTGACAAATCCAGACAAACAAAAATACTATGCAGCAGCATGTATGCAACAAAATGTTTCTAACATTATGATCCATTTTATTTAATGAAAGCTTAATCATTTTTCCTATATTATAATGTCCACTGAAAATGCATTTAATTCACTTTTACTCTATTTCAAAGAATGCAAAATTTTTGGGTTTTACAATGATATAACTCATTGAATGGATCTCCCACCTATTTAGCTAAGAAAGAATAGATGCAGATTGAGGTGGGTAATAGATCGATATGAAGATCATGAGCTGGTGCATATGAAACTGCTAGTAGTCATGAATAACTCCTTCATTCCCTAATCCAAGATTGGAGAAAGAAGATCTAAGAAGAGCCTATAGAGAATAATTCAAATAGATAATTAAGATTAGAAGGCTATTCCATAAAAAATACTGAATCTCTTAAACAAGACATTCTAAAACGAATTTTAGTCATTAGGATTTCCTTTTATATACAGTAAGCAATATTTTTTTAAAAAAATGTAAGAAATATTTGAGAATTTCTTATAATATAGGTTTTATTTGGAATTCAATCAATCAACTATGAAACAAGAGAGCTCTTTTATTTTAACAAAAATAAATACAAAATTAACAAAAAAATGATTATAAACTAAAATGAATCGAACTTGTTTTGTATTTTAATAATTTTTTAGCTAATAACTAGATAACAAAATTCTTTGATTAACCTTTTGAATTTAAGAAACTAAACCCGTTCTCAATTTTGGAAAATGAAGAAATATACATGCTAGTTATCTCAAAGACGGCTTGAGGTGTTCTATATGTGACACTACTACTGACCTTAGAGTCTTAGACCAGCCCTAGGTGTGGTTGCCACAACGTAGTCCCTTCAGGGTAATTGTTCACAGGTTTTTACGATTATAAGTGCAAATTGAATAGTCCAGTTTCATAAAAAAAAAGGAGAGTTCAGTTTCTACACAGGAAGAGCCATGAGTTCCTCGGTTATGATATATCCATATATTGATGCATGCTCAACTTTTGCGCCAACACATGGGTTCTTAAAGGAAGCCTGTCACTACTAAAAAAGGATTTCCAGAGAGTCCTTCATTAATTTATTCATAGGTAGCGCTTAACTTCCATTTCAATGGGTCCAAGGACCCATGCTACCTCTGTAAATTGATTTATAGAGGTAGTGCGGTGGCATCTTAAGATGCATGTTTCTGTATTGTGTGAGTATGTTACAAGTGGTATCCCTTCGCTTTTATTTACAGAGTAACTTTGGCTGATCGAGGCATATATTGACCGAAAGAAGTGAAAAATGATTTACATTTTTCCTTAAGAAATATCGATGGGCAATGGATAGATTAATTATATTTGCCACCATGTTTGATTGTCAACTTACTCTTCAGAAGAAACTTACTGGTACTAACCACTATACAATGGTTGAATCTCAGGGATGATGTCCATGATTCAGATGCGGTGATATATGTGGAAGAGCACAACCAATTAGAGGAAGCCCTTGTTAATAACTTAACTGAACACCAAGAGGGCAAAGAACACTATCCAGTCATGATCATCACTGTGTCTGGAGAAAGTGGTATTGGCAAGACAACTCTTGTGAGAGACATATACAAAAAAATGGAAAAGAAGAAAGTGTTTGAAGTGCAGGCCATGGAAAGTTTTGCGCCTTATTTGACTGCTCCCAACATCCTTCAACAAATTACTCAGCAACTGACAGAAGACGACACCAATTGCCCTAAAGAATTGGCACAGGAGATGCTGCAAAATAAATTGAAAAATAAGAAGTACCTGCTGGTGATAGATGGTGAAGTTAGTGGTACTGAATGGAAGCACTTTTTGACTAGCATCCCAATTGACACTAGGGGTAGTAGAGTAGTGCATATCACACAAGGTAAACCAGAAGAGCCACCTAGCAGCTACCATCATGTCACCATTCAGTTAAAAAAACTTACAGAAGATGCTGCTATGTCATTGTTTCGTCAGAGGCTACCTAAGGAACTGCAATATAAAAATATTAAAAGGTACCAAAAAAGTATTTTCAAAATCACCCAAGGGTTGCCTTTGGCGGTTGTTCTTTTATCAGGTCTTGTGCAAACCAAGGAGTTCCCAAGTGAGTGGATGAAGGTTTTTCACTACCTTAAGTCCAAGCCATCAGCAAATCTTGAAAGCATGTTGTCAGTTTGCTTTGATGATCTTCCACATGAGCTAAAATGTTGCTTCCTCTACTTTGCTGCATTGCCAACCAATACTACAATTGAGGCACGCAGCTTGGTATTTATGTGGGTTGCAGAGGGATTTCTAAGTTCAAAGGGCGGGAAAACAATGGAGAAGATTGGCTACATCTACCTATCTGAGTTGATTAATCGGAATCTTGTCAACCGAGCAAAAATGGATGATGATTCCAGTTTTGGGAGTTTGTCGGTCACAATCCAAAACAAAGTCCATGACTTTTTGCAGATAGAAGCACATGAAGCAAGCTTTGTGGAGGTCCATAGCCACGATGATATCCCTACATTAACTAGTGCTCGTCGCCTCTCTCTGCAGAATTACACTGACAAATATGCTGTCCTGGCACATCCATTGCCAAAGCTACGATCCATCTTCTCTCAGTATGAGCAAGAGCCTAATAAAGGTGATCAGGGGCACAAGTACAAAGGAAGTCGGGCATATATGTTTAATTTATCTCAAGGAAGGGCAATCTCTAAGATGAAGAAAGACATCAGATCTCACATAAAGGAACTATTTTATGGATCTGAGTTTCTCCGTGTCATCAATCTACAAGGCATTGAGATTGGTGAGACTTTGACAGGTGCAATTGGCAATGTTGTGCACTTGCAGTACCTTGGCATCACATCATGTTCACTGAAACATATCCCATGGTCCATCGGAAGACTCACTAGCCTCCAAACATTGGATGTGAGGGAAACTAATGTCCGAGAGCTCCCAAGGTCCTTCTGGATGATTCAGACCCTAAGACATGTCCTTGGTTTTGTCCTCAGACTGCCCAAGAAAATTGGAAACTTGAAGCAGCTTCAAACACTTGACTCCATAGATCTTGAAGAAGTTTCAGAGGAGCTTACTTTAGAAGGGACACTAGGAGAGATGATCCATCTTGAGTTCTTGTCAATCTGGCATATTTCACATGTCAATGTGAAAGCTCTTTCTGGTGCTCTCCAGAAACTTGAGAGCCTTAGGACTCTCATCTTAGAAGGTAAAATTATTCCTTCAAATGTCTTCACCACCGATTCCCTCCGGCGCGTCAAGTTTATGTTTCTGAGTGGGGATCTGTTGCATTCATCTGATCTTGGTGGCAGCGGATCCTTATGTCTCCCTAATCTCATCATGCTTTCTCTGGAGAAAACATATGTGACACAGGAATTCATTAGCAAGCTGTCTGAGCTGCCATTTCTTGCCACCCTTGCATTGTACCCTGGCTCGTACAAGGACAAGAAACTTGTATTTGAATCATCCAAATTTCCGCGCCTCAAGAAGATCAAGATGATTGACGTGGAAGTGTTGGAGAGGGTCGAAGTTGAGGTGCGCATGGTTCCTGAGCTCAGAGAAGTTGAAATTCACTCCCACTTCACAGGTTGTTATCATGATATTGACCTGGGTAATGACAAGAAACGTTCTCGAAAGACAAGGATAGTGGTTGATCTTAAGAAAGAGAATAATGCTGTTTATGAAGAGAATGATGATATTACTGGATGGTGGACGATATTTTCATGAGTCATAATAAGGTAAAATTGGCACCCATTGCAAGACATGTCATCATTCCTATATGAATTACGTGTTTGTAAGTGTCCACTGTGTATGGGATACTGTGTGTTCCCATGCACTCTCGTAAATATGTTGTGTTGTGCTGTGTTGTGTTTGTTCATGTTGAATAGCTGTAGTCTGTAAATATTTGGATGACATTATTGTTGTCCGTGTTTTTCTATGTACAAACTTATGTAACAATGTGGCAAAAGTCATGGCCCTTACACAGCCATGAGCCCATATAAATAAATGTGTGCTACTATAATACAAATGCAGTGAATGTTTACCTGCAGAACCGCATAAGCCTCAAGAATATGAAGTTGAACATGTGTTATAATTATTTTTAAATTAAAAATTACATATGTAGTTTAATTTGCAATTACTTTTGGATAAACTTCCGGGAAAATCGCCGGGTACAAGGTATGTTACAAAATCAGGAGCTTGACTAAAAACATAGAACAGTCCGGGGCCAAAGCACATGCTCCATGAGAGGCTATAGACAATTAGCGATCCTATTACATATTCTGTTCCAAACAGAAATTTTACAATAATTAAACCTATAACAGAGTACAAGTTCGGTTATTCATCCTAGGAAACAAACCACCAAACTAAAGATCGGTGTTCTGAGAATGCCAATTGAAGTAGAGACTGAGGACCAAACTTTTGTTCTTTTCAGGTTTGATCTCGTTTCTTCTCATCCCTACATAGGATGACCCTGCTTTAGTCTGAATTCCAACGACTAGAAGATGATAAGTTGGAATATGCTTCGTCGTATGACCCGACATGGACCACACATGCACCACCAGATCATATGGTTACCTCCAATAACTTGGCCACTCGATACATAGTTGAGGACATAGTCATCGAAAGATGACACAAGATCATCATACTTGAGTTCCAATGTTGTGGCCGCTCAACACACATCCAAGCACCTCACTGGCACCGAGTGCCACCCAGGCACACAAGATCATATCGAACTCCAGTATAGTGGTCATGCCAAAACTAAGCAGTGCATAGAGCCATCGAATTTTCCACCGAGAGTCCCAATCATCCGGTGTACATTCTAGTGCATTTTTTGACCGTCCACTTCAATTTTGATCTCATCCCACATTCTACTTCTTTGATATCCGAGACTTAAAACAAATCTAGTGGGGCCACTCTTGTGCTAACTTGGTGAGACTATAAAACTTTAGTGCATCTGATGCTCTCAACTCAAATCTTGAAAATGTCATAAGCTATATCACTGCTTGGTCCTTATCTGATCCCTTTTGAAGCTTCTTTCCTACTTTTTGTAGTCGTGTATCATTCCTATTTTGCAGTAGAGATATTTTGTGGTAGATCATAGGGTTGTGTTATAGTGCCTTGAGTGGAGGGCTCACATTGATATGCCATAACCCACAACCCCACCGGAAGATTGAATTTGGGAAGAAAGATGTGTCAATTTCTACCTACTCCACTGCTGCCAATTCCTTGCTTGCTTGCTGCCACCTGCCATATCCTCTGCTTCTCGTATTGGACCAAATACTCCAGTCCCATTCCCCAACTTTTATTTCAGCCCCATTTCTCAATGCATAACTTCTATGACAGCAATCTTTTACATCAACAGACGATACCACGCAACGGTCACACAAATCAAGTCAGCTGATTTCTAAATCATCATTCCTTGATCCAAACCAGTCCGTCTTACTGACAAGCCAAAGGAAAGCAGCAAATTTGCACCTAAAAATAAAGCTATACTAAAAATAATTGATCATAAATAAATTTGAACAACAGCAGGAAAAGTATTTGCAGTTCACATCATCATATCTATGACACTATGACTAGTAAGTTCTAAAACTGCTTCAGCCCAGCCCAAAAACCGTTACATCAGAGGGCAGCTCTTAAGCAACAATTCCAGTGCCACTTTGTTCTGCCTCACGGCATCAGTGCAAGGCGGGAACTACTACACAGAACCAGGAAGAGTTAAACAACTCAGACCAAAACGAGGAGTCATCACAAAAGCCTCATGCCTATTCTACAATTTTTCTAATCATGACCGTTGGCCCTGCTTCTCTTGCAGGACCAGTCACGTAAGCTCAATACTAGGTGATTATTGTTTAATGTACAAAAGTTTGCACAAGGTGCTGCCTTTATAGCCCGAAGAATGCCATGCCACCATTGAGTCATTGTCGTTGGGAAGACGGAGACTGCTGCACCTGCACTGGTGGGAAGTACCCCATGCCTGCTGATGACTGGAAGAATCCTGCTGATGTGGGTGATTGATGTGGTGCCTGGGGAGACTGCTGTTGCTGCTGGGGTTGGTTCTGAGCCGGTGGAAGCGGAGGTGGAGGTGGTGGACCACTTGGTCCTGGAAAACCTGCCGGCATAATGTTGGACATTGGAGGTGGAGGTGGCATAGAGCTGGCCATCATCCCGAAAGGTCCCATTCCCATCATTCCTCCAATATTTTGACTAAATTGTTGCAGAAACGGTGGCAATGGCGGTGGAGGTGGTGCAAATGGACCTGGTGCTTGGTTGATCTGCGCTGGTAGTTGCGTGGGCACTGCTCCAATCTGTTGTTGCATCTGTGGCACTTGCACAGAAAAGGGAGGAGCACCCATGTCACTGCCCTGTGCGTTTTTCTCAAGCCTAGGCCTCTTTTCAATCTGGAAGCCCGGCGGTCCTCCAGAGAGTTCTCCAGAAGGCGATCCACTATTCATGGAAGATAGTGAAGCGCTATGTTCAGCAACAAAAGATGAGAAAATGGAGGTCAGAACCTGCACAGGTGCTGACAAGGATGCCAGCTTATCTGCCATTGCTGCCGCCGTTCTCTTCGGCTCATCTCCCACTGCACTGACTGTAGGGGCAAGTGAGGTTGCTGGATTCAGTGACTGTAACTGAGGAGACATCAGCCTTACCCCAGAACCCTGCATCATAGCAGCTGTTTGTTCTGCTGGGTAATCATTAGCATACTAGAACTAGATCCTGTGCCATTTGCAACAATGGCACCACCAAATTGTTGCCTAAGTTGAATGGCATGTTCAGCCTCTGCTCGAGCAACCTGTTATGGCAATCAGATGAGGTATTACCAATAATGTCATAAGTCAGCTAAAAGATTATTACACCATAGATGAATTTCAGCAAAAAAAAAAGGAAAAGAAAAGAGAGCTAATTGAGAAGCAGTGACTGGAATCAAGACATGCATGTCGGCATCACCCGAGGCACAAAATCTTCACAATTAGCACATGCCCAATCAGACAGAAATACAAAGGCCAGATTAGAAGGATGTGAAGACCACTCTGAAAGGTTGATCAAACATCAGTTGCTATGGAAGCAGTCTAGGTGGGCTTTTCAATATAACGGACTTAATCTCAAGGCGCTAAGAAAGAACTCTAGGTGGGTTTTCTCAACACAACAGACTTAAGTTGTAATCAATAAATAAATAGTTCAAGTGAGCAGTGGAATCAATAAATAGTTTTAAGTGAACAGTGGAATCAATAAATAGTTTTAAGTGAACATGGGTTTGGCCAGGTAGGAATCAGAACTGGTAAGAGGCATACTTGTGCTATCAAGGTGCTAGATGGCTCAGACAACACACATGCTCATGGCTTACTAGTGCAGGTGCCATTTATGAAAACAAGAATTCAGTTGGGAATGAACAGATTAGGTCTCTCTACTTGAAGTTCTACACTTATCCTCTAATAGTACCCACGTTCATAGCTGTGGACGGACATTTGCAAGGAACAATAACAGATGAAAAGCCAACATACATTAGGGCATAAAGAATAATTCTTACTTGCAACTGACTGCGAAGAACTTCTGACTTTGACTCCTGTTATAGAAATAAGAAAGACAATTTTGAAAAGTGAGTCATATGTAACTGAGATGGAACATTTGGAAGATAATGAAAAGTGTGCTCAAGACCTGTTCAGTGAGAGCTTCTTTCAATTGATTTATCAGTGATATCCTCGCCACATCCACACTTTCAAGTTGTGAAATGCACTGCTTCAGGATAGTTTCCTGTTCTTGAACATCAGAAATCATTGTTGAGGCAGGCTGATCACCTTATGAAAAAACATGCAGGCCAAAAAAAAGCAGAACAGGTAAGAATGGTGTCAAACTTTCTTCAATAGCAGATATCCACAATGTTAATAAGTAGTGAGCAAGATAATTCCTAACCTTTGGTACTGGCATCATCTATATTTTTCTTTATCTTTTCCAGAACACTAACAGTACTCTTACATTTGTTCAAAGCTGTGTCTTCATCAAAATGTTGATCAAGCACAGATTGGTATGCAGTCACAATCTTTTCAGGCATACCACCAACAGTCAGTTTCTACAGAAGAATTCAACAAGTTAATACTCTCATATCCAATTCAATATGTTTCACCCAAAAAGGAGAGTGACATAGGATAACAAACAACTTACTTTAAGTACTGTACTGGAATCCTTCCTTGCAACTTTGGAATTTAAAGGCTTAGAGCTAGGATTTGAATTATTCTTATTCCCATTGTTATCGAATATAGGAGGGTTGTCACCAAAAATGCCAACTTTCAAACTTTCAATACGGGTTCCAAATACTTTGCGTTCATCCCAAATTTCTATCTGTAATTCCAAAAGATAAGTTAGAAACAATCTTTTTATTCTGGATTTCCAACAAAAAATGAAGCAGATCAAATTAGCCATTAGTTATCCAGTATTTAGTCTAGTTTCAACAAAGTATCATGTCCTATTGGTGCACATTGTCCCGGCAGATTTTGCAGAAAATTTCTTTACACAGTATTAATGAAAGGTCCAAGCAAACTATGATTAAAATTGAACGACCCTTCCAAATATTTATAACATCAGAAACACCAGTGGAAGAAAACCTGAATTACCAACTTACCAAGCAAGACAGTGTTTAAGAAAACAAGATATTCATTAAACCCAACACTATTGGAAATGGAGGAAATTAGGCTACAAACTAAAAGGCTAATTTCTTTACTAATTGATTCTGCTTTAGTTAGTCTAAGCTCACAATTTCTGTACATACAATTGTATATATCAAAATCGAATGCACCATGGACATGACCATGATCATAGCTTCAAAAGACATCAGAGCAAACAAATACTATCTGGAATCCAGAAAAGTGTACCAGGAGAGTAATAATGATTTTTGAATAACATACAGCAACTAAAAGCATATAACTCCAATAGTTTGCTACAATTAAACTAAATTGGTCATTGATTCAATGGTACTGTAGTACTTTAACTGTACTAACACATTTAGATCCTCTTGCATTCTTGGACAAGGCTCTAGAAAAACTCTAGGAGCTGCTGCACTGCGAAGAACTAATCTGGTCATAGCGAAACAAGATAATACTTACTAGCCTCGCAACCTGTTTCATTCCTTCTTCTCCCCCATTTTCGTAGACATGTTTCAACGATCTGGGTAGAACCCTCCAGAACTCATGGACATAATCTCCTCCCTTGCGCTTACTGTTTTGCAAGATATCATTTGACAGAAATAGGAATGATATTTTCTTATCCTCTGTTGCACTAATGAACTGCTTTTCCCATGTGTCTACAACCCTTCTGGCCCTCTTGCGGTGAAAAATGCACCATTGTGAAAGTGCTGCATAAGGGTTTAAGGAATACAAGAAAGAACTGCTAATGCAATATTTAGATGCAAACTTACATAGGAAAATTATAAAATTCTAATTAAATTTGACATATGAACAGATAGAGGAAATGAGGAAATAAATAACCAATTTGGCCATTTATTACTTAAAGCAGTAAAGCACACAAGGTATATAAACCATAAATTAGTTCACCGACCATCAAAATGAAAAAAAAAAAAGGGGGAACATAGATCCTAGGTATTATATAGGTGCCATCTATGAACTCTATCTACCCTGAAGATTCCCACTGAAGTGTTAAAAAGTTCTGCTGTTTCCTTCCAATTTTACAGTGAGTGTAATATTAAAGAAGCAGAAATGTTCTGAGGGGAACAAATAATAACATTGCTCCTAAAACCTAAAGTTTAGCTGTGAAGATTAAACTAGGTGAATTTAAGTGTGAAAAGTTAACAAGGAGCAAGATCATTTTTCTTCTACAAGGCACAAATTGTTAGTATCTTCTGATATTTCTAAGAGACACAACATATGCAGTACATTTCATAGCAACTTGCTTAGAAACATTTATACGATTTTTACTGCACCTGTACATCAAACTGCAAAAGCATGGCTCGCAGAATGTGTTTATTTATGCAATAAGAGGTCATATATATCCATAGTATAAAATGGCAGAGTAGTTTTCAGAAAAACATTTTCAGCGCAATAAAATGCTACAGAATTTGTTTTGAACACGAAACAGAAAAGAGCAGCAGAATGCCATAAAGATTGTTCAAAGAGCTAACCAAGAGTACAACAGGCTTACTAGTTACTACCGTACTATTGCATAAATAACAGCAACCAGGGGGGGGGGGGGGGGGGGGGACTAGATAAAAGTTAAAATCATATGACTAAAACTTTACGTCCTTATTAAAGGATGTGGCATATAATTGTTCTGCTCACTTAATTTAGTGAAGAGGATAGCAAAAATGAGTATACCAATAAGCAAGAGCATATATAATAACCTAGTAATTACTGATAAAATGTAATGTAGACTCCTAGGAGTCCCTGTTATCATTTACTACTTCACTAAATGAAATAACATGTATGCATCTAAATGAAAGGAAAAATTGGGAGTAACAACAAAAAAATATATTTTAGTCCCAAGAGAGTTGGGGTAGGATAGAGATGAAACCCACCCAACAAGAGCCACCAACAAAAAGTATAAAGAAGTAAAATGAAAAGGGTATTAGTGGCATAGTTAGTCATGGTGATAGTACTAGTAGTAAAAGGAGATTAGTAACCTAGCTCACTGTTCGAGCACGTGAAAGTTGATTTCTATGGGCTTATATTCAAGGATAAAAAAGAATAAAATGAACTGCAGCACCGAAGCCAGTTAGAAATCCAGAACATGTTGCCTGACCTATTACATTTATATAAATATATAAGAGAAGCACTTTTCTCAAACAAACTACCGAAAAAGTCACTAAAATCAAGAGAATTTTCAGGGGAATACAGTGACATAAACCTCACATTAAATTCAATACTCAAGAGGATTTATAACTTATACCCATGTGCAGCAGCAAACTACCAACAACACAGCAAGCACTGTACGGAGCTAAACAAACAAGGGTAAACTTCGTGTGCACAATCGATCTAGCTCATAGCCAGTTCTCACATAAGCATTCCAATTTGCAAGTTAGGGCTTTACTGGATAATACTAGATTAACCGGAACAGGAAGAAACAGCCAGGAACACCTAGAAGTAACCACGGGAGAAAAAACAAAGGATACTCTGAATGCTCGCCGCTGTGCTGTTGAGCTTGTTGAGCTTATCAACAAGCCTCTTCTCGCTGAAGTAGCCGCCGGCGCCGCCACTGCCACTGCCGCTGCCGCAGTCCCTCGTTTCCAAGTCTACACCCGCCTTCGCAGCAGCCATCACGAAGTCTCCAACTAATTCACTTTCCTCGCGGATAGGCCAAAACCCAAGATCGAGCCAACCTTCCGCGCAAAAATTCAGAAAAAAAAAAATACATCCCAGAAAATCAGAATTTGGGGACTGTAGTGAGAAATTAGAGTTCGGGGTTTTGGGGGGGGGGGGGGGGGGGGGGGGGGAGAGATGCGTACCTCGGTGGCGATGAGCTCGAGCTTAGCGCCGCAGACGAGAAGGGGGAGGGGGAAGGGGAAGGGGAAGGGGAAGTGGAAGCACGAAGCAGGAGGAAGGAGGAGACGGAGAGGGTTTGGTTTTGCGGCTTCCACCTCCACCCTTTTCCTTCCTTTGGGTGTATGTTTTTTTTCTGGTTTTCCTCTCTTTTTTCGTTCTTCTATTTTTTTTTCCGCTTTGCAAAGGTTTTAAAAGGATCACTCTAGTAGTGCTGTTGACACAAAAAGCGTCAGGATTTGCGAACACCTCGGGATTATACCTGAATTCGATATCAAAGGTATGCCAGTCGATTTGACCAGTTAATCGACAAGGACGATAACTAGAACAACGATGAACGAGACGACGACAATGCGCCCGGACGTCAAAGCTCAGACTGCTCAAACGCGGAACTTACAAGGATTGATGGAGATCGAGGAGATGCAGCCCGTCGAAGCTTGAAGAACTCATAGGTAAGCTAGATCTAATGCGATAAAGGTAGAATTGCTAGAAAAGTAAATAAGAATAATAGATTTGTTTGATATGATTGTCTCTCTGTCTCACGACCTCTAGATACATATTTATACTCCGGTAAAAGGAGTTGTAGATAGACACGATTCGTACCTTTCCTAAACAAAAACCCCTATTTTTAAGGAAATAACTGACCCGCGCAAGAGTCGGACTCAAATAACAATAATCTTTCCCTAAACAAACACTTCTATTTTTAAGGAAATAAATGACTCATGCAAAAATCAGACTCAAACAATAAAATAACACCGGTATAAAAACATCATTTCTCATATCCAACCCCTCTACGATGAAACCTTTCATCAGCAAACTTCTAGTCTACAACCTTCTTCCGTCGTCATCGGCAATCTTCTGCTGACATCAGCTAACACATCATCCTGCGCCCATCGACAATATTTCCTTATCGGTAATCTCCTCCAATCAGCAACTTTTCATTTCTATTGGCAACTTGCTTTTATTAATCAACCCTTACCGGCAACAAACCTGCTTTATCGTTTAGCCTCCATCGGCAACATTCCCACTCTCATCGGTAATCTTAACCGATGACCTTCCAATGTCGATAGAAAACGGCTACCGATCAATGCGAGTCTCAGCCCATTTAACACATGCTGAAAACGGTGTCAACACATGCCCCCAATTTTGGAGTGTAGAATATTTTACGCGCTGAAATTCTCTCTACTGCAATCTTTCCCTCCAAGATACTTTCCCTCCAAGATATTTGCACGACCTCCTCGATTATCGCGCGTAAAAAACCGCAAGTTACCAACAGATCTCGGCAACTGTAGTGCGAACAGTATAAATCCAATCTCAAAATTCCTCGACTGTCGCGCGAATCCACTACCGTACCCTTCCATATTCCTTCATTCACTTTCATCTACAATCTCAACGACGCCCCCAAAGAACACCCCGACGATAACTGGCGGCCTCCTCCACCACCAGAACACAAGCCGCAAGGATCTCCAGATCCAATGGCGATTAATTTCAACGTTCCTGAGGTAATTCCTTCTTCCTCGCTCTGCATTCTTCAACCTCTTCATTCCCGATTTCGTGATCTCCCCTTTTCGCATCGATTCATGATTTCTTCTTTTCTTTTCTATTTTCTGAATCTAGGATCTGCGCAGTTAAAATAGTAATCCCTATAAACCAATCACACCTTCATTGCTTGGGTCCAATGGGGAATGCCGATCCTACCAATCTTATCAACGCCGAAACCAACCGTATCCCCTTTAGATCTGAATGCTTCAATCTAGGGTTATGGAGAGATGCCTTCCGCTCATGGCCCAAACTCACCAAGGGGTGGAAGAACTGGTACCTTAGGATGGTCAGAACACAGCAAGTTTACTGGGCAGAGCGCAATCTGGACCAATGCATCAAGCTTTCTATTGCCTATATGGCAAAGAATGAAAAACATGATGATGGTTGCTTCTTATTTTTGGTCTGATACAATGAACGCGTTTTTATTCAGACACGGACCAGCCACCCCCACACTTGTCGATGTGCACATGCTTACCGGCCTCGACGTCTTCTCTGCCGATTCTTCCAATCTTTTCCGCAGGAAACCTGATCATCGGGTAACCACACGCAACATCGGCGGTTGGACCGGATATATCCAAGAAAACCAGAAGACTAGATCGGTAGGTCAGAGGGAACACGCCATCTTCCTAAACATGTGGTTGGAAAAATTTATCTTCTGCGGCAGAACAGTCGGACCTACCAATATGTATCTTCCCGCAGCAAAGCTTCTGGCTAATGGATCAAGACTTCCCCTCGGTCGATACCTCCTCGGCTCAGTTTATCACCTTCTTCATCAGGTATCCAGAAAAACTATTGCTAGGCGAGCCCATCGGCAACCTCGGAGGCCCTTGGTGTTCGTGAACATGTGGCTGAACGCGCACATGCATAAGGTCCTCCAATTTGACCTATTTAGTCAGCAATTTCCAAGGGATATATCGGAGGACTATGAGTATGATGATGATGAGTTGGCAACCCGTCTCCCACTCAATTTTGGGGAGGTCATAATAGTGTTACCAGGAAACCGATGCCAACGTAGGTCAATTCGGTATGTTCTTTCAGCACCTCCTTCATCAGGTATCCAGAAAACTACTACTAGGCGAGCCCATCGGCAACTCGGAGGCCCTTGGTGTTCGTGAACATGTGGCTGAACGCGCACATGCATAAGGTCCTCCAATTTGACCTATTTAGTCAGCAATTTCCAAGGGATATATCGGAGGACTATGAGTATGATGATGATGAGTCGGCAACCCGTCCCCCACTCAATTTTGGGGAGGTCATAATAGTGTTACCAGGAACCGATGCCAACGTAGGTCAATTCGGTATGTTCTTTCAGAGATTTTACTGCGGGATCCCTGTTGCAGAACGGGTCTGGTGGCCTTATATCGATGAGGACAACCGATTTCCGTTCTCCTTCAACCTTACCGATGGGAATATACCACATAATAAGATAATCATGAAGGCCACCATCATCCCCCGAGCCATCCCAGTTAACGTCTTCGGGACTGGGAAAAATGCTTCTCCATCTTATGAATTCTACTATCCATCGGCAGCAGCAAGACAATTAGCGTTTGGTCAGTTGCCGATCAAATTCAGCTATGCCAATGTGATAAAACCAAGAGAAGTTATCTCCAGCGCTACGGACTGGAACAAGATCGTCAATCTTCCTCCTCATGCGGATGTATCAAACATTGACTTATCCTCTTGGGCACCAACATCCTTCATTACTGAATCATAAAAATCTTGGTGGCAAGAGTGGAAAGATCAACTATTTGCTGCATCGTCACACTACTATCCGCACCTGATTGACAACGCTCATATTTTTCTCGACGACGCGGTAAGTTTATTTTCGATATCATTATTCTCCCTCTTTTATCTCTTCAAATGCATCGGTAACTAATCTTCTGCCAATAGGTTAACGATCCGATTCCAAAAAGAGTAAGAGCGGCAAACATTTCAACTTGCGAATAATGAACCCTACATCGGTAATCGACAGCAAGTCTCCTTCGTTGGCCGCCTTCATACCTCAAAAGGTACCCAAGGTTACCCTCAAACCTAAGCCGACACCAGCTAGGACCACTGCTACTCCATCGGCCGCTGCCGCCATCTTGGCGCAAGCTTTCACAGTAATAATCTTCATTTCACTTATGCCGATTACAAATTTTTATTGGCAATGTTCACTTTATTTAACATGCATCAAATACCCTTTGCAGGCAACGAGCTCATCGGCAGTTGCTCTAAATATACAAGCTTCTCCAACTCATGTCGCCGATGCCCCCCAAGCTTCACAGCCGAAACGCGCTGGTTTCACCAAGCGCTGCCCCAAGGAAGAAGAAAACGCCTGAGGCTAGCTTACTCCATCTGTGCCACCAACTCCAGTTATGCCATCGGCTCCAGCCTCGTTACCAACTTCACCTGCCCCATCATCTCCACCATCGGCTCCACCTGTGCCAACGGCTCCATTTCTCCTGCTCACACCGATGCACCATCTACAGGAACCAATACCTGCATCTATCCCTGATCAATCATCAGTCGAGGTTCCTGATCAAGAAACAGCACCACTTCCGCAAGACTCAGCCACAAACAGTAGAAGCAACACCGGCGTCAGCATCAGCACCAGCATCGACCATCCCTTCCACAGAGGCGAGTCCATCGGCAACTGTTGACACCGTTTTCGGCACGTGTCAAATGAGGTAAGACTTGTGTTGGTCAGCAGTCGTTTTTCTCTCGGCATCGGGAAGACATAGGTCAGTATTGCCGATGGGAGTATGCTGTGAGGGATTAAGTCTGTAGCCGATGGGAGCTGGAGGTTTCGGAGGTTGTCGGTGCCGATTGCCAATAAGGTTAACTGGTGGAATCAAGTCGCCTGGGCTATAAAGTTGCTGTTGCCGATTGCCGATAAGGAGACGTTGCCGATTGCCGATGAAGAGTTGTTGCTGATCGTCGATAGGGACTGATTGGTGAGGACAAGTTGCTAGTACAAGGTTGCGATCGGAAAATATTTGCCGATGCCGATGGGCATGGAGTGTCGATGAGTACAGGGTGACTTAGCATTTTGATGTCAGCAGGGGACTACCGTTGGCCAAAAAAAGGAAGTCGCGGGTTGAAAGGATTCTGCCGATGGGAAGTGTCCATCGAAGGAGAGCTATAAGGAAACTGGTGATTTTATACCAGTATTATTATAGCAGTTTGAGTCCGACTCTTGCATGAGTCGTTTATTTTCCTTTAAAATAGGTGTGTCTGTTTAGGAAAAAATATTATTGTTTTAGATCCGACTCCTGCGCGAGTCAGTTTCCTTAAAATTAGGAGTTTGTTTTAGGAAGGGTACGGGTCGTACCTCTGTACAACTCTCCATCTGGGAGTATAAATATGTGCTCGGGGCTGCGTATAAACATATCAATCCATATCAAACAAACCAATTTTACTCTTATTCTACTTTTATCGCAATTTACCATTTACTGCATTAGCTGTAGTTTATCAACGAGTTCTTCAAGCTTCGACGAGCTGCATCAGCTTGATCTCCATCAAATCCTTGCAAGTTCCGTTGTGGGAGTACCTCTGAGCTTTGGCATCCGGGCGCATCGCTGTTGCCTCGTTCAGCTCTGCTCTAGTTATCCTGATCAAGCCTCAATCCCAGCATCCGGGCGCATCGCCGTTGTCTAGATTGGATCTTATTCTAGTTATCGTCCTTGTCGATTAACTAGTCAAATCGACTGGCACGCCTCCGGATATCGAGTTTCGGGTATAAGCCCGAGGTGTTTGCAGATCCTAATGCTTTTTGTGTCAACACCTCTTTTGGCACGCCTAGTGGGACCGATTATATAAAGTATACATCTATCATGGGTGATAACGCCGACGTCAACCAGAGGAACGTCATTGAAGTCTCCGAGGCCGATCTGAAAGATGATCAGAAGCTAGCTATGGAGGAATACAAGCAGTTATATCTGAAATCCTTCAGCCTCAGCAGGGGCGGCAAAGCAATCCAAAAGCAAGACCCGCCGTTGCCACGGCAGGTTACGTATGATGCCAATCCTGGTAAGTTTACAAGAGATGGTTAATTCTGCTGTAAGTCAAGCATTAATTAGCCACTCCAACGTGTTGTCCAATACTGTCTACAATGTTGTTACGCAATCATTCAAAGAAGGACGTGCACCGCAATATGTCGGTCCAGCGTACCATCAACCTAGATCGGCATCTATAAGCCCATCGGCAGCCCCAATGGCGTCTTCCACTCCTGTGGAACCGTCTGCCGATGTGGCTACATCGCCAAAGACCGAACCCCTGGCAGCATCGCCAAGCTCAATACAGATCCAGTGGCGTCGGCGAATGCAGGACCTGCTATCCAGAGTCAAACCAGCTCCCGTCAACTGGTGGGGATATGGTATGCCTTCAAATCTATCTCCTGGTTCTAATCTAGTGCAGGGAGACAGCTCGGCTTGGAAGGGCTCTATGGCATCGGCAACGCAGTCACAGCCGGTGGCCCCTATGATGCATTACTCTGCGCCTCCTCCAAACTATGCAAGTGTCATCAGAAGATCTTCAAGTAATTCCTAAGATACCTCTGATGCCACCATCGGCAAGCTCTCTGCCGATGCAACCACTTTATAGCGGCTGGTAGTCAACCTCTGGCGGCAAAACCCTCAAGCTGGAGTGCTAGTTCCCCAAGGTAATCTGGTGATTGATTTCTCCCGAATACAAGAGCCACACGCTCCAGTCAGTTTATCAGCCATCGGTAAGTCATTATGCCGATGATTTATAATCCTGGATGGGCCAACCAGCCGCCAACCCAACAGCCTGGTGTGTCAATGTATCATTATGGAGGCCCGGGCAAACACTCAGAGCGGTACCATCGGTACAGCAACCGATGAATACAATGACTCAACCTAATCTGCCCAAGTGTACTAAACTATCCATCGGTACATCAACCGACGCCATGGTGTTCAGATGACTGGTGCTGCGCTCGTGACTACCCCGCATCATCTTCAAGAGGCGCATCAGTCGACTCCACCAGTCAACAACCAGCCAATGAGTCGGCAAGAGCAGGATGCATATTGGGTCGATAAGATCGGCGAAGTTATGAAAGAGCAATTCGGCATCAAACCTAAGGTCAATACATACTCTTATCGGACTCCGTATCCTCCTGCATATGACTTGATTCCTCTCCCAAATCGGTACAATGTGCCTGATTTCACAAAGTTCTCCGGCCAAGACGACACGTCAACAATGGAGCACATCAACCGCTTCATTATCTAGTGCGGAGAAGCTGCCAGCAGGGAAGAGTTGAGGGTAAGATTGTTCTCTTCATCATTGTCTGGATCGGCATTCACATGGTTCATATCGCTGCCTCCAAATTCTGTAGTCACGTGGGCCGATCTAGAGAGGCAATTTCATAAGTACTTTTCGCTGGCATACATGAAAAGAAGTTTTACGATCTGGTCAAACTGAGGCAACGCAATGACGAATTAGTAGAGAGCTTTGTTCAAAGGCTGCGGGACGTGAAGAACAAGTGCTATAGTCTGGTGCTTGACGATCGTCAATTGGCAGATTTGGCCTTCCAAGGGTTACTGCCGCACATCAAGGACAAGTACGCATGTCAAGAATTTGAAAGCCTAAGTCATTTGGTGCAAAGGATTGCCGATCAAGATATCAAAACCTTTGAACCTAGAAAGACTTGGAACAAGAAGGTGACTTCATCGGGCAAAAAGAAGATTCTGGGTCAGATGGAGAACTGAGCATCGATGCGGCCGAATGGGTGAAGGATAAGAAGCCCGTGTCTTGTCCGTTCGGCCAGAAAGAAACCGAAAGGTTCACATTTGACATCACCAAGGCCGATAGGATGTTTGACTTATTACTTCAAGAAGGGCGAATCAAGTTGGTGCCCAACCAAGTAATTCCATCGGCTGAAGAGCTCAAGAAGATTAGGTACTGCAAGTGGCATAATGCAACCTCACACAGTACCAATGACTGCAAAGTATTCAGGCAGCAGTTGCAGTCAGAGATTGAATCTGGACGTATTAAGTTTGAAAATTCTAAAGTCCAGAAACCGATGAAGATTGATCAGCACCCGTTTCCAAACAACATGGTGGAAGCTAGTGGAAAAAACCAAAGTGCTGACATCGGAAGCTGCCAGGAAGAACTCATCGGTAGATCCTAACCACCAGGTAGCCGAGCACGATGCAAGAAGGTTTGCCGATGACAAGAAAAGACAAGAAGGTTTGTCGATGAAAGTAGCAGTGCCAACAGGGCTCCTGGTGTTGTAATCACACACAAGCAGCCAAGGCGAGACCATCGGCAATCACGTGAAGAGCGATATCGGCAAGAAGAAGAGGAGCACCAGAAGTGGCTTCGGCATAAGGACCACTGGAAGTGTCCCTTCTTCGTTCACTGTTGGGAAGAAGGCATCAAGCTGCCCACTGCCGATAATTACCCAGAGTGCAATGGGTATTACACTGCCGATCGGTCAGGTAAGAGACTTTGTTTTGATGATCAGGTACCCAGGTATGCCAAGCCGCTCAGAGAGAACAAATCGGCGCATGACCGACTAGGGGGCAAGCTCAGTGCCCATGACAGGCTTGGCAGACGTGTTGATCAAGGGGAGCTGGAAGAAATGGCTAATGCAAGAGTGCCTGACGAGGAAATATTCTCCAGAGATCCCAACATCAGAAGAAGTACCGATGCCAGCAGCGGGAAGCAGCACCAGCCTGTCTGGAAAACCAAGCTTCCTCAGTGGTGCCCTAAAGGTCTGACCAAGACCCAAAAGAGGAGGATTCAGCGCCAACGCCGCGATGACCTTTATGATGATGAAGAACCCTCAGGAGAAAAGCATGTAGAGGCCAAAGCGCAAGGACAGGGATCCATCGGCAGATATTAATATGGTTGTCATGTTGCCGATGGAGTTCATGGCACCCGTCAGTGATGACGAAGAGGACTGCCGACATGGCACAATTGGTGCTGGATCCGATGACGGCTATCTTTGAAAAGCCTGCCGATGACGAGAGGCAGCACCTGAGGGCTCTGTTCGTTAAGGGCAAAGTGGATGGACAGCCGATGACAAAGAGCTGGTAGATGGCGGGGCATCAATAAACATAATGCCATATGTCATGTTCAGAAAGCTTAGGAAAGGTGACCCAGACTTAGTTAAGACCGACATGAAGCTCAAGGATTTTGAAGGCAAACGTGTCGATAGCTATGGGAGCAGTATGTGTTGACTTAACCATCGTAGTAAAACTTTGCCGACAACATTTTTTGTAATCAGTGGCAAAGGCACCTACAACTTGCTCCTCGGAAGGGATTGGATCCATGCCAATTGTTGTATCCCTTCTACCATGCATCAGAGCCTTGTACAGTGGATCGGGGACATAATTGAAGTCGTCTGCAGTGAGGCCCCATCTACTGTTGCATCGGCAGAATTGGAAACTTATGAGCAGACCAGGTGCATATCTGGTGAATCCTGGGACACTAAATTCCTCAAAGTTGCTGATTACCGCATTAAACCGATCCAAGCAGTCGGTCCTGAAGAAGAGTTTTAATGGATCGGTTCGCTGACGACGGAAAACTGGGGCAGGGCTTCACGTCCGTCGATGAGTTACTTGAGATCGACATCGGCGATGGTAGTAAACCTAGGCCTACTTTTATTAGTGCTAAGTTAGTTTCCCAATGTAAACAGCAGTTAACCGATTTATTGAAAGAGAATAAAGATTGTTTTGCTTGGGATTATACGGAGATGCCTGGTTTATACGATCAATAGTTGAACATCGGTTACCCATTAAGTCTGGTTTCCAACCACATCGGCAGCCTGCACGCCGATGCAATCCTACTATTCTACCCGACATCAAGGCCGAGTTACCAAGCTAATCAAGTTGGATTTATTCGGCAGTGTCGATATGCCGATTGGATTTCTAACGTGGTTCATGTGTATAAAAAGAATGGAAAACTTCGTGTTTATATTGATTTCAGGAATCTCAACAAGGCTTACGCCGAATGGATGGCTACCCGATGCCCGTTGTCAATCTGCTGATTGATGCTGCTGCTGGACATCAAATCATTAGCTTCATGGATGGTAATGCTGGATATAATCAGATATTTATGGCTGAAGGAGACATATCCAAGACTGCTTTCCGATGTCCAGGTCACGTTGGTTATTTGAGTGGGTTGTCATGACTTTTGTTTAAAGAATGTCGGTGCTACTTATCAGAGAGCAATGAATTTCATCTTTCATAAGTACATCGACACGATAGTTGAAATCTATATTGATGATGTGGTGGTTAAGTCTGGAGATTTTGAGAAGCATCTTGCCGATTTGCGAAAAATATTGGAGTGCACAAGGGAGCATGGGTTAAAGATGAATCCTAACAAGTGTGCATTTGGTGTATCGACAGGGCAGTTTCTAGGCTTTATGGTGCATCAAAGAGGCATCAAGATCGGCAGAAAATCCATTGATGCGATTAACAAGGTAGTTGCTCCTACAAACAAGACGGAGCTGCAATCTTTGATCGGTAAGATTAATTTTATTAGAAGATTTATATCCAACTTGTCTAGTAAGATTAAATTTTTAGTCCATTGTTAAAACTGAAAACCAACCAGGAGTTACATGAAAGAAGAACAGCAGTTAGCCTTGGAGGAGGTCAAGAGATATTTAGTGAACCCTCCAGTCTTGGTTCCACCTCAACACGGGAAGTCTTTCAGGTTATATTTGTCTGCCGATGACAGTGTTATCGGGTCAGCCTTGATTCAAGAGTTTGAAGAGAAGGAACGTGTAATATATTATCTGAGCAGAAGGTTGGTGGATGCTGAGACCAGGTAATTCGGCCGTAGAGAGATTGTGCTTATGTTTTTATATTTCTCTTGCATTAAATTGAGGTATTATTTATTGTCGGCTGAATGCACTGTTATCTGCAAAGATGATGTGGTTAAGTACATGTTGTCAATGCCGATATTAAGTGGACGAATTGGTAAGTGGATTCTGGCACTTTCGGAGTTTGACCTAAGGTATGAATCGGCTAAAGCAGTTAAGGGTCAGATAATGGCCGATTTTGTTACTCAGCATTGCAGTATGGTGAGCTCTGTGGAGATTGCTCCTTGGACCTTGTTCTTGGATGGGTCTACGTGCAAGGATGGAGCAGGCATCGGTTTTTCTCTTGATTTCACCCCAGGGACGGAAGTATGAAATTTCGTTGCCGATTGTTGCTACTTCGACAGGCTGAGTACCAGGCTTTACTTAAGGGGTTGGAATTGCTCAGAGAAGTACGTGTCGATGCTGTTGAAATCTTCGGTGATTCTATGTTGGTAATCAACCAATTGATTGGGGACGTTATGAATGTCGAAGTGAAGCTTTAATTGCAGCTCATGGAAAGTGTTTACAATTATTGAAAGATTTCAAAGAGTACCGCCTTGAGCATATTTCTAGATTGCATAATGAAGAGGCCAATCGGTTAGCACAGAATGCTTCAGGGTATCAATCGATTCGAGAAGTCATGACATCGGTAACAGTTGCGATGACTAGAAAAGTGAGATTGTCGATTACTTAAGGACCCCATCTAAGAAGGTTGAAAGGCGTCTAAGGTTCCAAGCCACTAAGTATGTGCTCCTTGACAATGAATTGTATTATCGGACGATTGATGGAGTTTTGCTCAGATGCCTCGGCAAAGAGGAGTCAAAGGAGTTGATGGGTGAAATCCATGAAGGTGCGTGTGGAGCACATCAATCGGCATTCAAGATGAAGTGGATGATTAGGCGGAATGGGTATTATTGGCCGACAATCCTTGAAGATTGCTTCAACTATTTCAAAGGGTGCCAAGATTGTCAGAAGTTTGGTAACGTACAGAGGGCACCAGCATCGGCAATGAATCCTATAATCAAGCCTTGGTGTTTAGAGGGTGGGCTATTGATCTCAATCGGTCAGATTTATCCGCCATCGAGTAAGGGGCATAAGTTTATACTTGTTGCTACCGAATTACTTCACTAATGGGTCGAAGCCATTCCTTTGAAGAAAGTGACATCAGCAAACATGGTGGGGTTTTGTTAAAGAGCACATGTTTACCGATTCGGTATTCCTCAAACTATTACTACCGATCAAGGAACCATGTTCACATCGGGAGAATTTGATGAGTTTGCCGCTAGTATGGGGTTCAAGGTATTGAATTCTTCTCCTTATTATGCTCAAGCTAACGGTCAGGCTGAAACAAACTAATAAGGGAGTTATCAAGCTCATCAAACGCAAGATTGAAGAAAACCCTAGGAGGTGGCATGTGGGTTTAAACGAAGCCTTATGGTCTTATTGGATGGTTTGTCATGGTGCCACTAAAGTCTCGCCGTATCAGTTGGTCTATGGACACGATGCTGTCCTACCTTGGGAAATTAAAATTGGTTCTAGGCGATTATCTTTTCAAGATCAATTGACAACCGATGATTATGCTACTCTAATGAAAGATGAGTTAGAAGACTTAGCAGGTCATCGGTTTTAAGGGCACTGATTAGCATTGAGGAGAATAAGAAGAGAGTTGCTAGATGGTATGATAAGAAAGTGAAGGTAAAGGAATTTGCCAATGGTGATTTGGTGTGGAAATTGGTTTTACCGATCGGGACTAAGAGTTCTAAGTTTGGAAAATGGTCTCCTAATTGGGAGGGTCCTTATCGGATAAAACAGTTTGCTCCTGATAATGCCTATATTTTGGAAACTCTCGAAGGAGTTGCATTCTCTAGAGCAATCAACGGCAAATACTTGAAGAAATATTACCCTAGCATATGGGTAGACGCATAGTGCTTAGTTGAATGCCGATGACGGAAAATCTATATAAAATATCGGTAAAAGTGTACTAACGTTATATTACAAAGCCAAAATCAAGTCAAGTATCAATATTACATTTTGCGATACAGTGAATAAATATACAGCAGGGATTGGATGGTTGATATCGCACGCAGGCGAATTTGCTCTATCTCATCCATCTCCTTGGCGTCGGCATCGGCAGAGCCCTCGACTGGTTTGATCTTTTTCTTCAGTAGGATGGCTTGTCGGGCATTTGGTCTCTTTCTTGCCGCAGGACTCTGATAGTGTCGGACAATTGGGTCTTCTGCTGATTGGCTATGTTCAGGGCTTCCTCAACCCTTTGTAATTCAGCCAATAGATCCTCTTTCTTTGCTGACAGCTGAGTGATTTCTTGATCAAGGTTAGCGCTGGAGACTTCTGCTTGGCCGATGCTCTTGTGCTTTTCATCGGCAATATATTTAAACTTAAGCTTCTCTTCCTCAGTCTTGGATTGGGCAGCCCTATCGGCAATGCGACGGGAGAGCCTCTGGTATTGGAGCAGCTTGCTATCAAGGAAAGTTGCCTGGAAAAGCATTTCTTCTACATCGGTAGGGAGGTGACCTTGGACATCCTTGAAAGCTGCCCTTACTATAGTTGAATCCTGGACGAGCTGGAGTGTGTCTTGTTGCAGCAAGGGAAGCAGCGCTTCCAGCTTGGACTTGATCTCTGCCGATAGAGCTGGAGCAGAGCTTTCTTCGTCCTCATCATCATCGGGAATATCGATGGCAAAGGAGAATAGGTGGTCTCTCGAACGGGGCCTTCTTGCTGTTCATCTTCGTCTGGGGGTTGATGCCGAAAGAGAACGGGCTGTCTGGAGAGTCTTGGGCCTGAAAACAAAGAAGTTAAAATGTGCCGATTATGAAGTTACCTTGTGAAATTTTAGGTAACTGACTTACCATCTTAAAGCGAATCTCTTGCTGAGGACTTGGTATGTTGAAGGGCTTGCCACTCCTGCTCATCGGGGGGATCGGATCGTTCGACCTGTTAGGTGTAAGAAGGTTAAGTACCGATGATGGAAGCAGAGTAATAAGGAATGCATCGGGATAAAAACTTACTGCGTCGTCGGGGATGATGTGATCGGCGTCAATTATGTTCCGATAGTAGTGCGACGACTTGGCAAACAGTTGACACCTCCATTCTTGCCACCAAGACTTGTACTCATTTGTAATGAAGGAGGTTGGTGACCAGGAAGACAGATCAAGGTTTGACACATCGGCACTAGGAGGAAGGTTGACAACCTTGTTCCAGTCTAGAGCACTGGAGAATGTCTGCCTAGGCTTCACCACTTTGGAGCAGCAGAGCTTAATCAGCAGTTGGCCAAATGCCAGTTGTCTTGCAGCTACGATGGGTAGTAGAACTCGTAAGATGGAGGGGCATTCTTCCCAGACCCGAAGATGTTCACTGGAATAGCTCGGGGAGTGATGCTGGCCTTCATGATTACTTGGTTTCAGGCACGTTCCCATCGGTAGGTTGAATAGCAGCGGGAACTGATTGTTTTCGTCGACATATGGCCACCAGAGCCATTTTGTGGCAGGAATTCCATTATAGAACTTCTGAAAAAATATGCCGAATTGTTTTGCATCGGCATCGGTCCCTGGCAGCACTATAATGGTCTCTCCGAAGTTGAGTGGAGGGCGAGTTGCCGATTCATCATCCCTATACTGGTAATCTTTTGATATGTCCCTCGGGAATTGTTGAGCGAACAGGTCGAACTGAAGCACTTTCTGCATATGTGCGTTCAGCCACATGTTGATAAACCACCAGAGACCCCCAAGATTGCGATGGGTTCACCTAGCAGTAACTTTTGGGATACTTGATGTAAAAGGCGGTATACTGCTCCAAGAAGGTATCTGCCCAGGGGAAGCCTTGTTCCATCGGCAAGGAGTTCAGCAGCTGGAAGGTGCATAATGGTCGGTCCAACTGCCCTACCGCAGAAGATGAATTTTTCCAGCCACATATTTAGAAACGTGGCATGCTCCCGTTGGTTTACCGATCCTGTCTTCTGGTACTCATGGATGTAGCCTGTCCAGCCACCGATGTTCTGGGTGTTTACCTTGTACTCAGCTTTTCTGTTGAACAAGGTAAAGGTTATCGACAGAGGAGACGTCCAAGTCGGTCAACATATGGACATCGGCAAGGGTAGGGGTGGTTGGTCCGTGTCGGAAAAGGAAAAATTCATGGTGTCCGACCAGAAGTAGGAGGCAACCATCAGCATATTTTCGTTCTTCTCCATATCGGCAATGGAGAGCCTAATGCACTGGTCCAAGTTGCGCTCTTGCCAATAGACTTGCTGCGCCCTAGCAACCCTGAGGGTACCAGTTCTTCCACCCTTTGGTGGGTTTGGGCCATGAGTGGAAGACGTCTTTCCATAATCCTAAATTGAAGCATTCAGATCTAAATGGAATCCGGTTGGTTTCCGCGTTGATTATGAAGCTGGGATCAGGATTGCCCATGGGGCCTAGACAGCTGAAGTTGGACTGGGCGAGAGGGATCACTACCTTGTTGTACAGTTCCTAGGGTTCGAAGAAAAGAAAGGAAAGAATCAGAAAAAGGGACGGGGATGATTCTAGATTCGTGCGGAAAGGAACTAGCAGGAGGTTGGATGAGGAAGAAAGAAGACTTTACCTTGGGGATGTCGACTTGGATCGCCATTGGAGCTGAAGGACTGCTTGCGGTTCGTCCTTGGATTGGGGAAAGAACTATTGCTTGAGCTCGTGTTCTTCGGAGGCGCTGCCGGAGGTTGAAGACGAAGGCGAAGAGTGAAAGTGAAAGTAGACTTGGGGTAAAAAGCAGATTGGATCCTGGTAACTTTTATAAGCTTACTAAGGGGTATTTTGGGGTTTCGGTTCACACTATGCAGGAATGTGAAGAGGCCTGCGGTGGGATGCGCGCGATAATCAAGAAGATTTGCAACTGTTTGTGCTACAATCGAGGGATTTTATTATTAAATTACGGTTCCACATGCGGGGATCGAGGAAACTGTGCATTTATCTTGGAGTGTAACGGCTACAGTAGAGAGAATTTCGACGCGTAAAGTATTATACACTGGGGGGCATGTGTTGACACCGTTTTCGGCACGTGTCAAATGAGGTAAGACTTGTGTTGGTCAGCATTCATTTTTCCCTCGGCATCAGGAAGACATAGGTCAGTATTGCCGATGGGGAGTATGCTGTGAGGGGACTAAGTCTGTTGCCGATGGGAGCTGGAGGTTTAAGAGGTTGTCGGTGCCGATTGCCAATAAGGTTAACTGGTGGAATCAAGTCGCCTGGGCTGTAAAGTTGCTGTTGCCGATTGCCGATAAGGAGACGTTGTCGATTGCCGATGAAGAGTTGTTGCTGATCGTCGATAGGGACTGATTGGTGAGGACAAGTTGCCAGTACAAGGTTGCCGATCGGGAAATATTGTCGATGCCGATGGGCATGGAGTGCCGATGAGTACAGGGTGACTTAGCATTTGATGTCAGCAGGGGACTACCATTGGCCAAAAAAAGGAAGTCGCGGGTTGAAAGGATCTGTCGATGGGAAGTGTCCATCGAAGGAGAGCTATAAGGAAACTGGTGATTTTATACCAGTATTATTATAGCAGTTTGAGTCCGACTCTTGCATGAGTCGTTTATTTTCCTTTAAAATAGGTGTGTCTGTTTAGGAAAATAATATTATTGTTTTAGATCCGACTCCTGCGCAAGTCAGTTGCCTTAAAATTAGGAGTTTGTTTTAGGAAGGGTACGGGTCGTACCTCTGTACAACTCTGCATGCGGGAGTATAAATATGTGCCCAAGGGCTGCGTGTAAACATATCAATCCAATATCAAACAAAACCAATTTTACTCTTATTCTACTTTTATCGCAATTTACCCTTTACTGCATTAGTTGTAGTTTATCAACAAGTTCTTCAAGCTTCGACGGGCTGCATTAGCTTGATCTCTGTCAAATCCTTGCAAGTTCCGCGTGGGAGTACCTTGAGCTTTGGCATCCGGGCGCATCGCTGTTGCCTCGTTCAAAATCTGCTCTAGTTATCCTGATCAAGCCTCAATCCAGCATCCCGGGCGCATCGCTGTTGTCTGGATTGGTTCTTGTTCTAGTTATCGTCCTTGTCGATTAACTGGTCAAATCGACTGGCACGCCTCCGGATATCGAGTTTCGGGTATAAGCCCGAGGTGTTCGCAGATCCTGACGCTTTTTGTGTCAAACACCTCTTTTGGCACGCCCAGTGAGACACGATTATATAAAGTATACATCTATCATGGGTGATAACGCCGACGTCAACCAGAGGAACGTCATTGAAGTCTCCGAGGCCGATGTGAAAGATGATCAGAAGCTAGCTATGGAGCGGGCTATAGAGGAATACAAGCAGTTATATCTGAAATCCTTCAGCCTCAGCAGGAGCGGCGAAGCAATCCAAAAGCAAGACCCGCCGTTGCCACGGCAGGTTACGTATGACGCCAATCCTGGTAAGTTACAAGAGATGGTTAATTCTGCTGTAAGTCAAGCATTAATTAGCCACTCCAACATGTTGTCCAATACTGTCTACAATGCTGTTACGCAATCATTAAAAGAAGGATGTGCACCACAATATGTCGGTCCAGCGTACCATTAACCTGGATCGGCATCTATAAGCCATCGGCAGCCCCAATGGCGTCTTCCACTCCTGTGGAACCTTTGCCGATGTGGCCCCTGGTTGAGGGGGGGAGGGTCGAGGCCAGCGTGACCCTGTCATATCCCTGAGGACACGGTCGAGGGCTGCCCTTTCCATAGCTCGAGGGGGTGCCTCTGGATTCCGTACCTACGACGTGGCTACAGCGGTCGCAACGGTTGACGGAAGTCCAAGGCATGGGTGGCGAGTTGATGGATTTGACTGCGGTAGTGGGCGCCCATGGTGTTAGGCGGGGGCAGGTAGAGCATTGGATCCCCTTTAACCCATACCGGGAGCAGGTGAGCTGACCGAGCCCCGGCGCGCGGGTCGCTCGATCGACCCCTGTCCGTTAGTCGGGGTCGAGGGGTAAAGACCGAGGCGGACACGGAGGGGTCGCTCTTTCGACCCCCGTCCGTCAGTCGAGGTAGACGCGGACGCGGAGGCGGGGGGGTCGTTCGATCGAACCCCATCCGTCAGTCGAGGTAGACGCGGACGCGAAGGCGGGGGGTCGTTTGATCGACCCCCGTCCGTCAGTCGAGGTAGACGCGGTCGTGGAGCCAGGGGGCATCCTTCCTTCGGTGTTCCCAGTAATGGGCCGGCCCATGACTGGTCACTGTTGTTGGTGAGGTCAGCCTTCGTTTGATGGTCCTTCTCCACTGATTGGGCGGTTGATTGGATCCTGCCTTAAAAATGGTTGCTATGTTAAGCGTTAGATTATCACAAGTTTAGAGTACCCCTTACCTTTGTACCCGACAGTAGCCCCCGAGCCTCTATGCGGATAAAGAAAATCCGCGTAGAGGTTTCTTGCTGATGATCTGCAGGGTTAGCTGGAGGTCTAATTCTCCGTGGGGTGCGCGTGAGCGCACCCTGCGGGGGTAGCCCCCGAGGCCCCAGAGGAGTGATTAAGAACTCCTTTGGGGGCTTTGACGTGCAATCTATCGAGGGTAGTCAGGGTTACCTGGAGTTGTAGCGCCCTATCGAGGGGTCAATTACGTTTGTTCAGGCTATGAGTGTTTCACTTCCTTGGGAAGGGGGTGCTCGAGGGCGGCTATCGAAACCCTTTCGAGGGCCAGCCTTCGCTCCCTCGAGGGTTAAACTGAAGTCATAGTGCCCTATCGAGGGGTCAACTCTGTCTGCCAGGCTATGAGTGTTTTCAACCCTCTTTCGTTGAGGGGTGTCATACGTAGTCTAGCCCTCGAGCCTCATGTGGCTGGGTTTTTACTACCTCCTAGTGTCCTTCCACGAATCCTTGCGCTCGGATTGTGGGGCGAAGAGCATCGTGCTATCCTCGTTAGGACGAGCCTCGAAGTCCTCTGTGAGCCTTCGTAAGGACGAACCTTGAAGTCCTCTGCGAGCTAGTAACGGGTATAAATTCAAGTGAAATCCAAGCGAGAACTCGTGCCCCTTCGACGGGGGTCGATAGAAGCCTTGAGGCGTTCTCATTTAAGCAAACACCACGTGGATTACCTAGGTGTCAACTCTGTTCGATGAGAGTCGGTGGCCTGATGCCTCCCGTTGAAGGGATCCTTGGGTATTCTGTGGTTATGGCTTGGATATGTCCCGGGGGGCCTCGAGAGTTCGTTCTCGAGCTAGGGGATCGCGCTGGCCTCCCTGGGTCATCCCTGACTCACGTACTCGAGGGCGGCTATGGAACCCTGTTCGTGGAGCCAGCCTTCGCCCCCTCGAGATTTGGGGGTGGACCAGAGTCCGTAACCCTGGGTCCTCCCTGACCTCAGGTACTCGAGGGCGGCTATCGAACCCTGTTTGAGGGCCAGCCTTCGCTCCCTCGAGATTTCAACGGACGGGTCGACGTCCATTGCTTACCTCCGAAGGTAACGTCCACCTGTCGCACGTTGTCCGCCGTAGGCGCGTCTTTTTAGGAGGTGTCCGTTCGACTGCGGCCGTAGCAGGCATAGGGTGCGGCGAGGCGTGCGGCGCAGAGCCCGATGACGCGACAGTTGTTGCTTATCTTACGAAATACGAGGGGGCAGTAGGTGAGCGCATTAAATGCAGCGACTTACTTGCCTTTTCGTCGGATCCGCCCGTTGGGCTACCGGTTATAAATACTGGGGATGGGGGTCCGACTTCCGCACGCTAGCCATTGCCTTCCCTGCCTCCTTCTTCTTGCCACTGCCTTCGCCGCCCACCGAGCCGGATCTCTACGTGCACGAGAGTAGGGAGAGGAGAGATTGGCAACATACCTTCCACCCTCGCATCCGCTTCCCTGCTCCCATGGCTACCTACAGCTTGTGCGGCCCTGATGCCTGGCTTCCGTCGTCGGCGTCCGTGGGGCGCTTGGGTGATTTGGTGGAGAGCGGCCTTCTCCGACCTATCACCTCCGTGTACCGGCCGGAGTGGATGGTGCCGTCGAGGGAGGATCATGAACCCAACCCGCCGGAAGGCTACGTGGTCAGCTTTGAAGCCTTCCAACGGGTGGGGCTGGGATCTCCCCCCAACCGTTCTTCTTCGCGGGATCCTCCACCACTACGGCGTGGAGGTCCAACACCTCTCCCCCAACGGCATCTGCCATTGCAGCGGTATTCACCGCCGTGTGCGAAGGGTACCTGGGGATGGAGCCACATTGGGAGCTGTGGCTCCACTTGTTCGAGGCGAGCCTATTCACTGCTTCGGTCGGGAGCGGCAGCCGCAGGACAGTCAGGGCGGGGTTGCTGCAGCATCTCCCTCAAGAGGACGGAGCGCTGGATCTCGGCGAAGCTCACGTCAAGCCACTCTGGATGGCACTCGGGTGGTTTTACCTGAGGAACGATGACGGCCTGTTCCCCACCTACACCGGGAGAACGATCGACTCGAGGCCCGACCACTTGAGGTACGACGTCGAGCAAAAGAAACAGAAGCGCCTCGACCACCTGCTCAGCTGTAACGTCCCGCCTCCTCGAGGCCGGGCCCGTTAACGCCTAATAGCTTTCATAGGACATAGACTACCCTCACAGACCAACACTAGTCTTTTCAGCGTACTTTGTCCTCACTCATGCGCCCCCGGGAAGAACTTCCCGATCGGTCACCCATCCTAAATTTCTCCAGGCCAAGCACGCTTAACCTCGGAGTTCTTTAGAGTTGAGCTTCCGGAAAAGAAGTTGTAACTTATTGGTATGAGTATCCTATTAATCCTATTAAGCCCTAGGCCAGGGTGTTACATCCTCACCCCCTTAGGAGACCGACGTCCTCGTCGGTCAACCCCAGGCCAGGAACGTCCCCTCTTGGCCACGTGCGTGTGTCCAGTGCCAGCGCATGTGCCATGCTGTGTGACCACTCTGGATCCACACCAGCCATGCGCACCATGCCTGCACAACTGACACACATGCGCCCGTGAAACCACAAGGGTCGGCTCTGATACCATTTGTAACGTCCCGCCTCCTCGAGGCCGGGCCCGTTAACGCCTGAAAGCTTTCATAGGACATAGACTACCCTCACAGACCAACACTAGTCTTTTCGGCGCACTTTGTCCTCACTCATGCGCCTCCGGGAAGAACTTTCCGATCGGTCACCCATCCCTAAATTTCTCCAGGCCAAGCATGCTTAACCTCGGAGTTCTTTAGAGTTGAGCTTCCGGAAAAGAAGTTGCAACTTATTGGTATGAGAATCCTATTAATCCTATTAAGCCCTAGGCCAGGGTGTTACATCGGCGCGATCTCCTGTCTGAAGAAGGCGGGACTTACGGCGGCCATCGTGGCGTCGGCGTTCCATCAGCGGAGAGTCGTGCCGCTGATGGCTTGCCTGCGGCGCCTCGACGAGATGCGCCCGGGGGCGGATCTCACGGGGTGTTTCCTCGTGGAGGACGAGTTGCCCCTCGAGAGGGTGGTCCGGCGAGTATGGGCCTCCTTTGTCGGCGCGTTCGAGGCGGAGAACGTCGCCTGCGTCCCCATGATGCCTGACCATGGCCACGTCCAGCTGGTACGGTCCCTTTCCCTGTCAGTGCCTCCTCGTTTGTCTTGTTCGTCCCCTCTTGTCCGTTTTCTGACCACGCCTCGCGTTCCTCAGGGGAATGTCATTTACCGGAGGTCGCCACCGCCGGTGAAGGAGGAGCGGAGTGACTCCCAGGTGAGACGCCTGCAGGCCGAGCAGGACAAGAAGGCCAAGGACAAGACCAAGAAGGATAAGGGCAAAAAGGCCCCAGAGAAAGAGGAGCGTGAACGATGCCGGGCATGGCAGAGGCAGGCCAACCTCTCCGAGGAGGAGTCCCCTCGGAGGAGGATGAGGATGAGGAGACGAGCAGCGGCGAGGATGTTCCCGGCATGGCGTAGCGGTGTAGGGTTGCGACCATTACTTTGGTCCTGACGGGTTTTGTTCGTTGTGCAGGAAGAGGAGCTGGAGCAGGAGGAGGAGGAGGAGCAGGTGGAGCGTGCGGAGGGCTCGAGGAAGACCGAGCGGCGCTCGAACGCCAAGGGGGGAAGGGGTCGACGTCGAGGTCGGCCCCGGCCGCCCGGGCCGAGCCGAGGAGCGAGCGTCCCGCGGCCTCCCAGGGCGAGGGGGCGCGGCGAACGCACGGTCGCTCGTCGCGGTCCCCGTCGTGGGGTGGGTCGAGCGCGCCGCCGGTGCCCGCCCAGTCGGGCGCACGGGCCTCAAGCCGTCGATCCAGGAGGAGACCAGGACGGCGACGACAAAGACGCCGTCAGCCCCTGCCAAGGTCACGGCGCCGGGGGCAGCCTTGACCCCTGGTGGGGGGAAAAGCGGCCCCCGGGGCGCCGGCTCAAAGCCCCCGAGCGGTTCAAGGTCCGCCGGCCGGACCCCCTGATCCCGATGGGGTAAGTTATCTCCCCTCTGGTCCTACACTCCCTTCCACTTGAGTTGCAGTTTGCGCTAACCGTAGCGCATGCTTTTCTTTTTTCAGGGTTGAAGCGTTCGCTGGAGGACGCGACCCCCACCCCGGCCACGAGGCTGAAGGCGGAGGCCACGGCTAGGACGGTCGTCGGAGCCAGCCCTGCTGCCCCGTCCCCCTCGACCCTCGCCCCGGTTGCGGCGTGGGTGGCCAAGGCGCGGGAGGCGATAGGGCACGGGCAGGCGCAGTCTGCCGCCGAGCGGGCTCGAGCGGAGGAAGAGGCGGGTCGACCCACCTCGCCGACAGGGTCCGCCGGGGGTGGCGGTCGTGGCCGTGCTCACTGCCCCGTCGGAGGGGGGTTCGCCAGCAGCTTCGGAAGTCACCGAGTCGGCGTCGACGGTGGCTGTGATGGAAGGGGTCGAGCCCCAAGCCGCCGCGGAGATGGAGGTAGTGGACTTGACCTCCACCAGCGAGGAAGAGACGCTAGAGCGCCCGGCGGCAATGCGGTGGCCGGAGAACCTCGGGTCGTGGGAGGCGCATCAGCAGCGCGAGCACGAGGGGAAGGCACGGTAAGAAGAGGGTGCGACCGTTGCTGCGCCGGAGGTGCCGCCGTCGGTGGAGACCCTCATCGAGGGGGCCTCGCCATTGCCCGCGGCGAGGACGGCGACGTCAACGGAGCCGACGGAGGTGGTGGTGGTGACGTCCCCTCGGCAGGAGCCGGAGGGGGTCGTCGTGGCGCTGCAAGGAAGCAGCGCGGCGGACGCGACGATGTCCGAGGCGACTGCTCGTCCTGTCGTCGAAGTCGGATAGTCGTCTTCTCGAGGTGATCCGCCCTCTAACTTAGTTGTCGTGGAGGGAGGGGACCGTGGTGAGCCTGCGACATCGGGTGCTAACGTGTGTTTTCTTCACCGCGCAGGGTTATTCTCGTGGCGGGGACCTCTTCCGCCTGGAGGCGACGATCAGGAGGGGACGGCGGCGGTCCCGCAAGATGACTCCGAGGCCAGGAGTGCCCAGCTCGAGGGGGTGGCTCCCTTCCCCACTCTGGCGGAGCGGGTGTGCACCACGGGGGTGGGCCCGAGATGCGCCAGGGCATCATGCGGGATGTCCAGGAAAGGATCGATCACTCCAGCAGGCTCTGGGGGTAGGAACCCCTCGAGCTAGCCAACCCCCAAGACCCAGGGCACACCTTCTTCAAGCTCGACGATCAAGCCGAGCTCGGGGAGTGGGAGCACCTGGAGGAGTTCCGGGCGTGGCTTGCCCATGTGGGCGGAAGTCGCTTCCACGGACTTGTACCGGGGGATGACAGTAAGCCTCGTTCTCCCTTCGATCTTGCTTGGGTCACTTTGCTGCTCTTTTCTGATGACCTTCCTTTTTATCCCTGTTCGAAGTTGAGGGCAAGATCGTATGATAAGTCCCAGTTCATCCTCCGGGTGCAGGAGCAGCTCCCCGCCCTCCGCGCATCGCTGGAGAGGGCGGAGGTCGAGGCCGCCCAGGAGAGGGGCAAGGTGGCCACCGCGCGGGGGGAGGTCAAGGCTGCTCGGGAGGAGGCCTCTTCGTCGCGGTCGAGGGCTGACGCCGCCCTTCAAGAGGTCGCCGAGGCTGGGCGGGAACGGGACGTCGCCCGGGAAGCCCAGCGTAAGGCTGAGGAGGAGGCCGTCGCGCTGAGGGGGGAGCTCGCTCGAACAGTGGAGCGCGTCCGGGAGCTCGAGGCCAACCTAGAGGGGCGGGCACCGACCGCGCCTCTCTTGAGGAGCGGGTCCGAGAACTCCAGGCGGATGTTGCCACCGTCTCCCGCGACCGTGACGCGCTAGGTGTCGCGGAGGAGAAGGCTCGAGCCCAGATCGCCGCTCTGGGGGAGGTGGCGGCTAACCAGAAGAGGGCCCTTGATGGTACTAACAAGATCATCAAGGACCTCTAGGCTAAGAACAGCGACCAAGCTGCAGCCCTCGTCGACGTCCACCGCCAACTGCAGAAGGCTGAGGAGGCCTACGTCACCCTGGAAGCACGCGCCGAAGGTGAGTTTTTTATTGAGCTTGCTTGGTCTCGATCCTTCCCCTGCTTTTTGGTTTTGACGAAGTTCCTTGTTTGTTTCGGCAGCCCTCGAGGAAGATCAGGCTCGAGCCCATGAGGATCTGGGGAGCCTCCAGAGCCTCCACTGGGCGGAAGCGGCCCTGAACGAGAGGCTCGAGGGCGCCATCTCCGCCTTCTGCGACGACATGGGGGTCGAGCCAGAGCCGGCGGTCGAAGGTGATGCGCGAGGAGACTCCCTCCTGCGCCGCTTCTACTCCATGACCCGAGCGGTGACGGAGCAAGTCTGTGCCGCTCTGCACGTGTGCGTGAAGCGGGCGCTCGCGGTCGTCCGCTCGGGCTACTCCTACGACCTCGGCGTCATCGCTCGTGGGTTCGTTGTCGACCCGGAGCTGAGCGACAAGGCCAACGTGGCGAGATGCCACGAGCTGATCGAGGCCACAGAGGTGCCCAGAGGCAAGCTGGCGAAGCTCTTCGAGCCTGAAGTGCTCCCCTCGGCGAATGGCGATGAGTAATCGAGGCCTGTGTGCCAAATCCGGACAAGAAGGTCCATGTAATAGATTAGCTTTTATGACAATTTGATGTCGAGCCCCTGGGGGCTTCAAAACTTAAATGCATTTTATTCGGGATGCATCTGGGTGTTTTTATTTCTCGAACTGCCTCTATTTCTCTTTGCCTGAATCGTTGCTTGTGGACTAAGTGTTCGACGCACGCTCGTATCCCTCGAGGGGGGGAGCGAGTGGGGGTACCATAGCCCTGAGGCGTAGGAGAGTCCCCGAGCTCGACGGCCCTCGACCCTTAGGGAGTTTGAGGCGTTTTTTACTTGGTCATGAAGCGTACCCGGGGCAAAGGTGGAATGAGAGGTGCGGAGTTTTGAAAAAACGTTCGGGTTTTTAAGACTTAGGAGGGGGGATCCCCCCTGTCAGCCCCCGAGGGAGGCTTGACTTTGCAGGAGCAGAGTCGAGGCTACCTCAGAGTCATGAACAAACGTGAAATGTATTTCGAGAACATTTTATTCATCCATGATGCGATGAATGTACATGATGCGGAAAATGTACAAGGCCTTGAGGCATTAGGGGTAGAAACGACGTAGTTGTTCGATGTTCCATGCGTTGGTGAGGATCTCGCCCTTATTGTTCTTCAGCTTGTAAGTCCCTGGCTTTAGCACCTCTGCCACGATGAAGGGTCCTTCCCAGGGTGGCGTCAGCTTGTGACGCCCCTTGTTGCTTTGTCGGCGGCGCAGCACGAGGTCGCCGACGTCGAGGTCCCTTCTGCGTACGTGCTTGTTGTGGTAGCGCCGTAGCGTCTGTTGGTACCTTGCTGACTTGAAGACGGTTGTGTCCTGGGCTTCCTCGAGCTGGTCGAGGGAGTCCTCTCGGGCTGCTGCGTTGGCTTGCTCGTTGTAGGCCTTTAGTCGAGGGGACCCGTACTCGAAGTCAGTGGGGAGGACGGCCTCGGACCCGTAGACCAAGAAGAACAGGGAGAACCCTATAGCTCGACTTGGCGTCGTTCTGAGACTCCATAGGACAGAGGGCAGCTCATTGACCCATCTCTTGCCGTGTTTGTTTAGCCGGTCGAAGATCCTTGGCTTGAGGCCTTGTAAAACCATACCATTGGCGCGCTCGACCTGGCCGTTAGTCCGAGGGTGGGCGACTGCGGACTAGTTCACCCTGATGTGGTGGTGGTCACAGAAGTCCAGGAACTTTTGGCCGGTGAACTGCGTGCCATTGTCGGTGATCATGACATTGGGGACCCCGAAGCGGTGGACGATGTCGGTGAAGAACAGCATAGCTTGTCGGGATTGGATGTTGGCGATGGGTCGAGCCTCGATCCATTTCGAGAACTTGTCTACGGCCACGAGGAGGTGGGTGTGGCCACCTTTTGTCTTCTTCAGGGGGCTGACCATGTCGAGCCCCCATACTGCGAATGGCCAAGTTATGGGTATCATCTGAAGGGCTTGTGCGGGCAGGTGGGTCTGCCTGGCGTAGAATTGGCATCCGTTGCAAGATCGGACAAGTTTGGTAGCATCGGCGACGGCCGTATGCCAGTAGAAGCCTTGTCGAAAGGCGCTTCCTACCAGCGTTCTTGGCGCCGTGTGGTGGCCGCAAGCCCCCGAGTGTAGGTCCTTCAGTAGTGCCCTCCCTCCTCGAGGGTGAGGCAACGTTGAAGTATACCGGTAGGGCTGTGTTGATACAGCTCACGGCCATCCCCATACAAGACGTAGGTTTTGGCGCGTCGGGCTACGCGTCGGGCTTCAGTGCGGTCCTCTGGGAGCTCGCCCCGCATCAGATACTCGAGGTAGGGTGCGCGCCAGTCCGTCGACGGGGTTTGTGTTGCGGTCGTTTCATCGATTTCCATGACCTTTCCTCCGTTCGAGGGAGGGTCGGTTGAGGAGGAAGGGTCGACCCCTTGCTCGAGGGCGGGAGCCCCGAGCCTAGGTCGACGGACGGCTTGTGGAGGTCCCTCGAGAAAACGTCGGGAGGGACCGTGCCTCGGGTGGACGCGGTTTTTGCCAGCTCGTCAGCAGCTTCGTTGTACCGGCGAGCGACGTGGTTGAGCTCGAGGCCATAGAATTTGTCTTCCAGTTTACGGACCTCCTTGCAGTAGGCTTCCATCTTGGGGTCATGGCAGCTCGAGGCCTTCATCACCTGGTCAATCACAAGCTGCGAGTCCCCTCTAACATCACCCCGACCTCGATGGCGATGCGCAGACCGTTGACGAGGGCCTCGTACTCGGCTACGTTGTTGGAGGCGGGGAAGTGGAGGCGGATGACGTAGCATATGTGGACCCCTGAGGGTGATATGAATAGAAATCTGGCGCCTGCCCCCGTCTTCATCAACGATCCATCGAAGTACATGGCCCAGAGCTCGGTCTGAACTTTCGCCGGGGGTAGTTGGGTGTCGGTCCATTCTGCAATGAAGTCTGCCAATACCTGAGACTTGATGGCCTTTCGAGGGGCGTATGAGAGAGTTTCCCCCATGAGCTTGACCGACCACTTGGCTATTCTCCAAGACGCCTCCCAGTTCTAGATTATCTCCCCGAGGGGGAAAGATGAGACCACAGTAACCGGGTGGCCCAGGAAATAGTGCTGGAGCTTGCGCCGAGTGAGGACGATGGCATACAACAGCTTCTGGATGTGGGGGTATCTCATTTTGGTCTCGGAAAGTACCTCGCTCACGAAGTAGACGGGCCTCTGAACTGGCAGGGCATGTCCTTCTTCCGCCCTCTCGACTACTATGGCAGCGCTGACTACCTGGGTAGTAGCTGCGACATAGAGCAAGAGGGGCTCGGCTGGGCTTGGGGGGACCAAGATGGGTGGCGAGGTGAGCAAGGCTTTGAGTTTGGAGAGCGACTCCTCGGCCTCGACGGTCCATGTGAAGTGTTCTGTTTTCTTAAGGAGGCGATAAAGGGGGAGGGTTTTTTCCCCGAGCCGTGAGATGAACCTGCTGAGGGCAGCGGGGCACCCTGTGACCCTTTGTACGCCTTTAAGATCCTTGATCGGCCCATCCTGGTGATTGCGGTTACTTTCTCAGGGTTGGCCTCGATTCCTCGTTGGGAAACTATGTACCCTAGGAGCATGCCTCGAGAGACCCCAAAGACACACTTCTCTAGGTTTAGCTTTATGTGATTTTCCCTGAGGCACCCAAATGCGATTTCAAGGTCCCCAACTAGGTTCTCGACTTTCTTGGATTTGACGACGATGTCATCGACGTAGGCCTCGACGGTCGGCCCTATGTGCTTTCCAAAGACATGGAGCATGCATCGTTGATATGTGGCCCCGGCGTTTCGCAAACCGAAGGGCATAGTGAGGTAGCAAAACATGCCAAAGGGGGTGATGAAGGAAGTCGCGAGCTGATCGAACTCCTTCATCTTTATTTGGTGGTAGCCAGAATACGCATCAAGAAAGCAGAGAGTTTCACATCTCGCAGTGGAATCTACTATTTGATCGATACGCGGTAATGGAAAAGGAACCTTAGGACATGCTTTATTTAAGTTAGTGTAGTCTACGCATATCCTATCCTTTCCATTCTTTTTCTTGACAAGTACAGGATTTGCTAACCACTCGGGATGATGCACCTCCTTGATGAATCTGGCCTTCAAAAGCTTGTCGACCTCCTCCCCAATGACTCTGCGCTTCTCCTCGTCGAAGCGGCACAGCCGTTGCTTCACCGGTTTGAATCCGTCCCGGATGTCCAAGGAGTGCTCGGCGACATCCCTCGGAATGCCCGACATATCCGAGGGAGTCCACGCAAACACGTCAGCATTCGCGCGGAGAAAGTCGACGAGCACGGCTTCCTATTTAGGCTCGAGGGCGGCGCTGATCGTCAGCGCCTTCCCATCCGCGTGGCCGAGGTCGAGCGGGATGGTCTTGGTATCCTCCGCAGGCTTGAAGTTGCCGGCGTGCCGCTTGGGGTTGGGGATCTCCTTGGAGAAGTCGTCGAGGGCCGCGAGGATGGCTGACTCCTCGACCGCCTCGGCGTTTTCCACGCACTCGACGTCGCAGTCGTAAGCGTGCCCGTAGGAGGTGTCAACGGTGATGACTCCCTTGGGCCCTGACATCTTTAGCTTGAGGTAGGTGTAGTTCGGGACCGCCATGAACTTGGCATATCCCGGTTGACCGATGATGGTGTGGTAGGTACCGTGGAATGTGACCATTCCTTCCGGAAGTTCGAGGGGGTGCCAAAGCAGACAGGTAGCTTGACGCGGCCGATCGGGAGTGCCTTCTTTCCAGGGACGATCCCATGGAATCCCCCCGCGTTGGGCAGGAGCATGGTCCTCGGGATCCCCAGGAGGTCGAGGGTCTCGGCGTAGACGATGTTGAGGCTGCTTCCCCCATCCAAGAGTACCTTGGAAAGGCGGGTGTTGAGTATGATCGGGTCGACGACGAGTGGGAAGACCCCTGCGTTGGGGACATGCTCTGGATGGTTGTCCTGATCGAAGGTGATCGGTACGTGTGACCAGTCGAGGTATTGAGGAGCCGGAGCTCGTACGGAGAAGACCTCCCGACGCTCACTTTTGCGCTGACGCGTGCTGAGTCGGGTCGAGGGTCCCCGAAGATCATGAAGCAGTCGAGGATCTCGGGGAAGCCCCCGTTCTTGCCATCGCCGTCATCTTGTGGGTCCTCCTTCTTGTCATCTTTCTTGAGGCCGAGGGAGTAGAAATGCTTCTTGAGCATGCGACAGTCCTCGAGGTTGTGGTTGGTCGGCCCCTTGTGATAGGGGTAGGGCTCTTTCAGCATTTTGTCGAAGACGCCTCCCTCGGGAGGGGGACCTTGAGGTTTTCTATTGTCTGTCGCAACGACAAGATCGTTGGGCTCGACGTCGTGTTGACCTAGCCGGTTCTTCTTCTTGTTGTTGTTGCTATTGTTCTTCTTGGGCCCATTATTCGAGCCCCCGGGCTCGTCCGCCTTGGCCTTCCCTTGCTCGGGGACGCATAGAAGAACGCGCCGACGGCTTCCTCGCCGACCGCATAGTTGGCGACGATGTCCATAAGCTCGTTGGCGGTCTTGGGGGTGTTTCGTCCCAGCTCCCGCACCAGCTCCTTGCAAGTTGTCCCGGCAACAAACGCCATGATGACGTCGTGGTCGGAGATGTGGGTTAGCTCGGTCCGTTGCTTGGAGAACCGTCGGGTGAAGTCACGGAGGGTTTCCCCTGGCCTCTGGTTGCAGCTGCGTAGATCCCACGAGTTTCCTGGCCACATGTAGGTGCCCTTGAAGTTTCCCTCGAAGATCCTGACCAGGTCGGACCAGCCATAGATCAAGTCCGGGGGGAGCTCCTCGAGCCACCTTCGAGCGGTGTCGGAGAGGAAGAGCGGGAGTTGTCGAATGATGACGTGGTCATCGTCGGCTCCTCCTAGCTGACATGCCAGCCTGAAATCAGCAAGCCAGAGCTCCAGCTTGGTTTCGTCGTTGTACTTGGCCAGGCTGGTGGGTGGACGGAAACGAACAGGCAAGGCGGTTTGCCGGATTGCCTTGCTGAAGACTCGCGGCCCTAGTGGTTCCGGGGATCGACGTCGATCCTCGTCGCTGTCGTAGCGCCCACCTCGATGAGCACTATAACCTCGAGCCTCAGCGTCACCGTGTCGGCGTCGTTTGTTGTCGTCGTCGTCGCTCCACGCGTCTCGCGGTTGTCGATTGTTGAGGATGCAGTCTCGAACTGGCCGCCGCTCTGCTCTGCCTTGGGGTGCCCTGTCTTGGTGGACAGATACCTCTCGATCTTGTCGCAGGGGCGCACCCTGCTGCTCGGAAGCAGCTCCTCTGGGCCTAGAGACCGAGCTCTCCGCCTGCTAAACGGCTGCGGTTTGGAGAAGCCCTTGGATCTCGTCTCGGATGCGCTGCGCCTGGGGCGTCGACGGCGCCAGCATGTCGCGGAGCAGCATCGTGGCTGCCACGACGTTTGGCTAGCGCGATTGTAGACGTGGCGCTCGTTCGCCCCTTCGTTGATGATCAGTCGATGGACTTCCCGGGCCCGGCCGCGGGCCCCTGCACCCTGTGGGCGCCCGTGATCTTGCTCGAGGGCGTGCTCGAGCTGCTGAAGTCGTAGGCGCTCCTCCTCGAGTTTGGCGAGTAGCTCTCGGACCTGCGCGATCTGGGCGTCCTGAGGTGGATCGGCTTCGACTGGAACTGGGGGGGCGACGTCTTGCGCCGGGGTAGCGTTGCCCCCTCCCCCCTTCGTCCGTGGCCATGGCGTCGTTAATGTCGTCCTGGGAGTCGACCGGATCGCCGAGGTGGAAGCACTCCCGCGTGGGATCGTAATCCTCATCGGGGGAGTCCGAGTTGGGGTAGCCGTGGTAGAAGTTGGGGAAAGATCCCCTGCACTCCTCCTCCAGCAATTGCCGTACCGTTCCCCAGGTGTGACACCCTAGGGTCGGGGCTCGTCGTGGCTCCGGGCGGTCGTCCGGTGGAGGGGCGGTGACGAGGTTGATCATTGCATGTAGCGGGTTCCCTAGGGACCCGTAACGTGCCTGCATCTGCGGTCCTACAAAAGCGGAAAAGAGCCTGGCGCTGTTGTAGAGCCCGCACGGAAACAGGTTGCGCGGTGGCGTGGCCGAGTACGTCGGAGGGGCCATGGGGACAATCCGAGATGACGGTACGGCAGAGCCAAAGTCAAGCTCAGAGAGGTACCCTCCCCCGTCCTGCAAGCATGGGTCAAACAGGCTCCCGAAGGGAGGGACTGTGTCGCCAGCCGAGACAGGTGAGACGGCGCCCGACATCTCGGGATCCGCGCGGCGAAGAGTGCGGCGGCGTCGTTCATGCCTCCCCCTAGACGCAGGTGAGAGGCGCAAGTGGTGGGACCGTCGTCTGGTCCTCCTTGGCCCCAGCATTGCGGAGCTGCTGCTATCCATGCCACTACTGGAGAGTAGAACCATGTCGTGGCCGTGGCCCGTGGACATGAATTCTAGGCTCCCAAACTCGATGACGGTGGCGAACGGAAGCAATGGGATCGTGGAATCCATTTGGAAGAGTAGTTTGGAGTTGATCGACATGCAAAGCCCCCCTACCTGGTGCGCCAACTGTCGGTGTTATGACCCAGGGGGTCAAGACCATCGGCTAGTAAATTTGTATATTGTGTGCTCCCTCTCCCAGATGTGATGCAAGAAGAACACAAGATTTATCCTGGTTCAAGCAAAGGAGGCCCTACGTCCAGCGGGGGAGGATGGATTGTATTATCTTGCACCAAAGTGCTCGTACAGGGGGGTACAAGCTGGTTTACACGGGGGTGCTCAGAGTGAGCTGAGTCCTAGGACTAGCCGGGCTATCCTAGGTGGTCGGTTGATTGCTTGAGATGTTGACCAAGCGGTCGGGTGTGGAGTATGCGACTTAGATCTTGGTGCATAAGTTCCTAAGTCGATACCAATGAGTCTCTTTCGATTGCCCCCTTCTTCTATCCCGGCGTTCCCTTTTATAGATCAAGGGGAGGTACAGGAGTACAGAGCCCTAAGCTGTAGTGGCATGGGAGGCATGTCCGTGCTCCATGCTTACGATGGGACGTCGACCGCTGTAGCGGCGTGGCCTTCTGTAGACGGGTACGAGTCTCACAGTTGACACGGGACGGACTGGACGGGAGCCATGCCGGAGTGGACGGGGATGATGGTCGAGCCCCCTTGGTTGAGGGGGGGAGGGTCGAGGCCAGCGTGACCCTGTCGTATCCCTGAAGACACGGTCGAGGGCTGCCCTGTTCATAGCTCGAGGGGGTGCCTCTGGATTCTGTACCTACGACGTGGCTACAGCGGTCGCACGGTTGATGGAAGTCCAAGGCATGGGCGGCGAGTTGATGGATTTGACTACGGTAGTGGGCGCCCATGGCGTTAGGCGGGGGTAGGTAGACGCATTGGATCCCCTTTAACCCATACCGGGAGCAGGTGAGCTGACCGAGCCCCCGGTGCGCGGGTCGCTCGATCGACCCCCTGTCCGTTAGTCGGGGTCGAGGGGTAAAGGCCGAGGCGGACACGGAGGGGTCGCTTGTTTGACCCCCGTCTGTCAGTCGAGGTAGACGCGGACGCAGAGGCGGGGGGTCGTTCGATCGACCCCCATCCGTCAGTCGAGGTAGACGCGGACGCGGAGGCAGGGGGTCGTTCGATCGACCCCCGTCCGTCAGTCGAGGTAGATGCGGATGCGAAGGCGGGGGGTCGTTCGATCGACCCCCGTCTGTCAGTCGAGGTAGACGCGGTCATGGAGGCAGGGCGCATCCTTCCTTCGGTGTTCCCAGTAATGGGCCGGCCCTTTAGATCTGAATGCTTCAATCTAGGGTTATGGAGAGATGCCTTCCGCTCATGGCCCAAACCCACCAAGGGGTGGAAGAACTGGTACCTTAGGATGGTCAGAACACAACAAGTTTACTGGGCAGAGCGCAATCTCGACCAATGCATCAAGCTTTCTATTGCCGATATGGCAAAGAATGAAAACATGATGATGGCTGCTTCTTATTTTTGGTCCGATACAATGAACATGTTTTTATTCAGACACGGACCAGCCACCCCCACACTTGCCGATGTGCACATGCTTACCGGCCTCGACGTCTTCTCTGTCGATTCTTCCAATCTTTTCCGCAGGAAACCTGATCATTGGGTAACCACACGCAACATCGGCGGTTGGATCGGATATATCCAAGAAAACCAGAAGACTAGATCGGTAGGTCAGAGGGAACACGCCATCTTCCTAAACATGTGGTTGGAAAAGTTTATCTTCTGCAGCAGAACAGTCGGACCTACCAATATGTATCTTCCCGCAGCAGAGCTTCTGGCTAATGGATCAAGACTTCCCCTCGGTCGATACCTCCTCGGCTCAATTTATCACCTCCTTCATCAGGTATCTAGAAAACTACTGCTAGGCGAGCCCATCGGCAACCTCGGAGGCCCTTGGTGTTCGTGAACATGTGGCTGAACGCGCACATGCATAAGGTCCTGCAATTTGACCTATTTAGTCAGCAATTTCCAAGGGATATATCGGAGGACTATGAGTATGATGATGATGAGTCGGCAACCCGTCCCCCACTTAATTTTGGGGAGGTCATAATAGTGTTACCAGGAACCGATGCCAACGTAGGTCAATTCGGTATGTTCTTTTAGAGATTTTACTGTGGGATCCCTGTTGCAGAACGGGTCTGGTGGCCTTATATCGATGAGGACAACCGGTTTCCGCTCTCCTTCAACCTTACCGATGGGAATATACCACATAATAAGATAATCATGAAGGCCACCATCATCCCCCGAGCCATCCCAGTTAACGTCTTCGGGACTGGGAAAAATGCTTCTCCATCTTATGAATTCTACTATCCATCGGCAGCAGCAAGACAATTAGCGTTTGGTCAGTTGCCGATCAAATTCAGCTATGCCAATGTGATAATACCAAGAGAAGTTATCTCCAACGCTACGGACTGGAACAAGATCATCAATCTTCCGCCTCATGCTGATGTATCAAACATTGACTTATCCTCTTGGGCACCAACATCCTTCATTACTGAATCATAAAAATCTTGGTGGCAAGAGTGGCAAGAGATCCGCTTCAAAATGGTAAGCCGACTGTTATAAAATTTGTAAAACACAAACTTATGATCGGCAAATTTTAATCTTCTTCTTTTCAGGCTCAGGACTCCCCTGATAGCCTATTCTCTTTCGCTGTTAACGTTCCCAATGGGGATGACGAAGAAGAAAGCTCTGCTCCAGCCTCAGGCACCATATCGGTAGATATCAAATCTAAACTTGAAGTACTGCTATTTTCACTGCAACAAAGCACATCTTTCCTAGTTCAAGATTCTACTGCAGCAAAGGTAGCTTTCAAGGAAGTCCAAGGTCATCTGTCTGCCAACATCGAAGAAATACTCTTCCAAGCAGCGTTCCTTGAGAGCCGACAACTCCAATACCAACGGGCCTCATGTCGTATTGCCGATAGAGTTGTTCAATCAAAGCTCGAAGAGGAGATGCTCCAATTCAAACAAGCTGCCGATGAAAAGCACAAAGGCATCGTCCACCTAGAAGCCTCCGGCATTGATCTTGAGCAAGAAATCACTCAATTATCGGCAAAAAGGGAAGAACTGCTGGCGGAGTTGAAGAAAGTCGATGAAGCCTTAAATGTGGCTAACCAAAAGAAAGCTCAATTGTCTGATGCTGTCAAAGCCCTACAACAAGAAAGAGACGCAGATGCTTGGCAAGCCATTCTACTGAAGAGAAAAATCAAGCCAGTCGAAGGATCTGCCGACGATGACATCAGGGAGATAGAAGAAGCAGATCATATTCGCCTGCGTGCGATATCATCCATTCAATCCCTGTTGTAATCTTTTGTAATTTGTTATGTCGGCAACTGTGAACTTGGCAACTGATTTTGCATGTAATATAATGTTAATACGCTTTCTACCGATGTTTCGCATTGTCGGTGTTATGACCCAGGGGGTCAAGACCACCAGCTAGTAAATTTGTATATTGCGTGCTCCCTCTCCCAGATGTGATGCAAGAAGAACATAAGATTTATCCTGGTTTGGACAAAGGAGGCCCTACATCCAGCGGGGGAGGATGGATTATATTATCTTGCACCGAAGTGCTTGTACAGGGGGGTACAAGCTGGTTTACACGGGGGTGCTCAGAGTGAGCTGAGGCCTAGGACTAGCCGGGCTATCCTAGGTGGTCGGTTGATTGCTTGAGATGTTGACCAAGCGGTCGGGTGTGGAGTATGCGACTTAGATATTGGTGCATAAGTTCCAAAATCGATACCAATGAGTCTCTTTCGATTGCCCCCTTCTTCTATCCCGACGTCCCCTTTTATAGATCAAGGGGAGGTACGGGAGTACAGAGCCCTAAGCTGTAGCGGCCTGGGAGGCGTGTTCGTGCTCCATGCTTACGATGGGACGTCGACCGCTGTAGCGGCGTGGCCTTCTGTAGACGGGTACGAGTCTCACAGTTGACACGGGACGGACTGGACGGGAGCCATGCCGGAGTGGTCGGGGACGATGGTCGAGCCCCCTGGTCGAGGGGGGGAGGGTCGAGGCCAGCGTGACCCTATCGTATCCCTGAAGACACGGTCGAGGGCTGCCCTATTCATAGCTCGAGGGGGTGCCTCTGGATTCCGTACCTGCGACGTGGCTACAACGGTCGCACGATTGACGGAAGTCCAAGGCATGGGCGGCAAGTTGATGGATTTGACTGCGGTAGTGGGCGCCCATGGCGTTAGGCGGGGGCAGGTAGATGCATTGGATCCCCTTTAACCCATACCGGGAGCAGGTGAGCTGACCGAGCCCCCGGTGCGCGGGTCGCTCGATCGACCCCCTGTCCGTTAGTCGGGGTCGAGGGGTAAAGACCGAGGCGGACACGGAGGGGTCGCTCATTCGACCCCCGTCCGTCAGTCGAGGTAGACGCGGACGCGGAGGCGGGGGGTCGTTCGATCGACCCCCGTCCGTCAGTCGAGGTAGACGCGGATGCAGAGGCGGAGGGTCGTTCGATCGACCCCCGTTCGTCAGTCGAGGTAGACGCGGTCGTGGAGGCAGGGGGCATCCTTCCTTCGCTGTTCCCAGTAATGGGCCGGCCCATGACTGGTCACTGTTGTTGGTGAGGTCAGCCTTCGTTTGATGGGCCTTCTCCACTGATTGGGCGGTTGATTGGATCCTGCCTTAAAAATGGTTGCTATGTTAAGCGTTAGATTATCACAAGTTTAGGGTACCCCTTACCTTTGTACCCGACACGCATGATCTTTCCATCATCGGCATTTATACTTATATTGCTTTATGCATCTACCCAGATACTGGGATAATATTTATTTAAATATTTGTCATTGATTGCTCTGGGAAACACAACCCCTTCGAGGGTTTCCAAAATATAAGCATTGCCAGGAGCAGACTGCTTTATCCGAAAAGGACCCTCCCAATTAGGAGACCACTTCCCAAACTTTGAACTTTTAGTCCCAATCGGTAAAATCAGTTTTCATACTAGATCACCATCGGCAAACTCTTTTACCTTGACTTTTTTGTCATACCACCTGGCAACCCTCTTCTTGTTCTCCTCCATGCTGATTAGAGCCCTCAACCGATGACTCGCTAAATCTTCCAACTCATCCTTCATAAGGACATCATATTCATCGGTTGTTAACTGATCCTGGGAAAACAATCTCCTAGACCCAGTTTTAATCTCCGAAGGTAAAACAGCGTCGTGCCCATACACCAATTGGTAAGGTGACACTTTAGTAGCGCCATGGTATGTCATCCGATATGACCATAAAGCTTCGTTCAACACAATATGCCACCTTCTAGGGTTTTCTTCGATCTTGCGCTTGATAAGCTTAATAATCCCTTTGTTGGTTGCTTCGACTTGACCATTAGCTTGAGCATAATAAGGAGAAGAGTTTAAAACCTTAAATCCCATACCGATAGCAAATTCATCAAACTCTCCCGATGTAAACATCGTCCCTTGATCAGTGGTAATAGTCTGAGGAATACCAAATCGGTAAACAATATGCTCTTTTACAAAGTCTATCATATTAGCCGATGGTACCTTCTTCAAAGGAATAGCCTCAACCCATTTCGTAAAGTAATCGGTGGCAACAAGTATGAATTTATGCCCCTTACTCGATAGCGGATAAATTTGGCCGATGAGATCAATAGCCCATCCTCTAAACGGCCAAGGCTTGATTATAGGATTCATCGCCGATGCAGGTACCCTCTGGACATTACCGAATTTCTGACAATCTTGACACCCCTTGAAGTATTTGAAGCAATCCTCAAGAATTGTCGGCCAGTGATACCCATTCCGTCTAATCACCCACTTCATCTTGAATGCCGATTGATGCGCTCCACATACCCCTTCATGAATCTCACCCATCAACTCTTCTGACTCTTCTTTAGCAAGGCATCTGAGCAAAACTCCATCAATTGTCCGATAATACAATTCATCATCAAGGAGCACATACTTGGTAGCTTGAAACCTTAAACGCCTTTCAACCTTTTTAGATGGATCTCTTAAGTAATCGGCAATTTCTTTTCTCCAGTCATCGGCAACCATTACCGATGTCATGACTTCTTGAATTGGCTGATACCCTGAAGAGTTCTGTGCTAACCGATTAGCATCTTCATTATGCAACCTGGGAATATGCTCGAGGCGATATTCTTTGAATTCTTTTAATAACTGTAAACACCTCTCATGGTGTGCAATCAACACTTCACTTCGGCATTCATATACCCCAATCAATTGATTGATCACCAACATAGAGTCGCCAAAGACTTCGACGGCATCGGCACGCACTTCCCTGAGTAACTCCAACCCTTTTATTAAAGCCTGATACTCAGCTTGATTGTTTGTCGACGTAGCAACAATCAACAATGAAACTTCATATTTCTGTCCTCGGGGTAAAATTAAGAGAACGCCGATACCTGCCCCTTCTTTGCACGTAGACCCATCAAAGAACAAAGTCCAAGGAGCAATCTCTACAGAGCTTATCACATTGCAATGCTGAGTAACAAAATCGGCCATCACCTGACCCTTAACTGCCTTAGTCGATTCATACCTTAGATCAAATTCTGAAAGTGCTAGAATCCATTTGTCGATTCTCCCACTTAATATCGGCATCGACAGCATATACTTAACCACATCATCTTTGCAGATAACAGTGCATTCGGCCGACAACAAATAATTCCTTAATTTTATACAAGAGAAATATAAGCATAAACATAATCTTTCTATGGCCGAATACTTGGTTTTAGCATCTACCAGCCTTCTATTCAAATAATATATCACACGTTCTTTCCCTTCAAATTCTTGGATTAAGGCCGATTCGATAACGCCGTCATCGGCAGACAAATACAACCTGAAAGGCTTCCCGTGTTGAGGTGGAACTAAGACCAGAGGGTTTACTAAATATTTCTTGATCTCTTCCAAGGCTAACTGCTGTTCTTCTTTCCATATAAACTCCTGATCAGCTTTCAGCTTTAACAACGGGCTAAAAGACCTAATTTTACCAGACAAGTTGGATATGAATCTCCTGATAAAATTAATTTTGCCGATCAAAGATTGCAGCTCAGTCTTATTGGTAGGAGCAACTACTTTGTTTATTGCATCAATAGATTTCCTGCCAATCTCTATACCTCTCTGGTGTACCATGAAACCCAGAAATTGACCTGTCGATACCCCAAACGCACACTTATTAGGATTCATCTTTAACCCATGTTTCCTTGTGCATTCCAGGATCTTTCGTAGGCAAGATGCTTCTCAAAATTTCCAGACTTGACCACCACATCATCAATATAGATTTCAACTATTGTGCCAATGTACTTATGAAAAATAAAATTCATTGCTCTCTGGTAAGTAGCACCGGCATTCTTCAAGCCAAAAGTCATTACAACTCACTCAAATAAACCGACATGACCTGGACATCTAAAAGCAATCTTGGATATGTCTTCTTCAGCCATGAATATTTGATTATATCCAGCATTACCATCCATGAAACTAATGCTTTGATGTCCAGCAGCAGCATCAACTAGCAGATCGACAACGGGCATCGGATAACCATCCATCGGCGTAGCCTTATTGAGATTCCTGAAATCAATGCAAACATGTAGTTTTCCATTTTTCTTATACATAGGAACCACATTAGAAATCCATTCGGCATATCGGCATTGCCGAATAAATCCAGCTTCAATTAACTTTGTAATCTCAGCTTTAATGTCGGGTAAAATAATAGGGTTGCATCGGCGTGCTGGTTGCTGATAAGGTTGGAAATTAGACTTAATAGGTAACCGATGTTCAACTATTGATCGGTCTAAACCAGGCATCTCTGTATAATCCCAAGCAAAACAATTTTTGTATTCCTTCAATAAATCACTCAACTGTTGTTTACATTAGGAATCTAACTTAGCACTAATAAAAGTTGGCCTGGGTCTACTGTCATCGCCGATATCTACCTCTAGCAAATCATCGGCCGATGTGAACCCATGCCCAAGTTTTCCATCATCGGCGAATCGATCCATTAAAACTCTTCTTCAGGACCGACTGCTTGGATCGGTGTAATTCTGTAATCAGCAACCTTGAGGAACTCTGTATCCCAGGCCTCTCCTGATATGCACCTGGTTTGCTCATAGGTTTCTGGTTCCGTTGATGCAACAATTAACGAGGTTTCACTTCGGACGACTTCAATCTTGTCTCCAACCCATTGCACAAGGCTTTGATGCATCGTGGAAGGAATGCAACAATTAGCATGAATCCAATCCCTTCCAGGAGCAAGTTGTAGGTGCCTTTGCCACTGATCACGAAGAACGTTGTCGGCAAAGTCTTGCTGTCGATGGTCAACTCGACGCATACGACTCCCATAGCTGGTGACACATTGCCTTCAAAATCTTTGAACTTTATGTCTGTTTTCACTAAGTCTTGATCACCTTTCCCAAGCTTCCTGAACATGACATATGGCATTATATTGATTGACGTTCCACCGTCCACCAGCATCTTTGTCACGGGTTGCCCATCTATTTTGCCTTTGACGAACAGAGCTCTTAAGTGTTGCCTTTCATCATCGGCAGACTTCTCAAAGACAGCTGCCATCGGATCTAACACCAATTGTGCCATCTCAGCAGCTTCTTCCTCAGCATCGACAGGTGCCATGAATTCCATCGGCAATATGACGACTATATTGATTTCTACCGATGGATCCCTATCCTTGCGCTTTGGCCTCCATCGCCTCACTGGAGATTTCTCTCTTGAAGGATTCTCACCGTGATACAGATCATTTTGGTGTTCACGCTGTATCCTCCTCATCTGAGTTTTCGTCAGACCCTTAGGGCACCATTGAGGAAGCTTAGTTTTCCAAACAGGTTGGTACTGTTTCTCATTGCTTGTATCTACACCACCCCTTATGTTTGGATCTCTGGAGAATATGTCTTCATCGAGCACTCTTGCATCAGCCATCTCCTCAAGCTCTTCTTGACAAATACGCTTGTCAAGCCTGTCATGTACACTGAGCTTGCCCCCCAGCCGATCATGTGTTGATTCTTTTCCTCTAATCGGCCTGCCATAGCTTGATGTCCGATCGTCAAAACAAGGTTTCTTTTCTGACCGAACAGCAGGGTAGTACCCATTGCATTCAGAACATTATCGGCAGTGGGTAGCTTGATGCCTTCTTCCCAGCAATGAACAAAGAAGGGACACCTCCAATGATCTTTATGCCGAAGCCACTCTTGGTGTCTTTCTTCTTCCTGCCGCCGATATCGCTCCTCCTGTGATTGCTGATAATCTTGTCATGGCCGCCTATGCGTGATCATGGCGCCATAAGACCTCCCGGCGCTACTGCTATCATCGGCAACTCTCTTGCCTTTTCTATCATCGGCAAACTTCCTCCCTGTTACTTCATGCGCAGCTATCTGATGTTCAGGGTCTACCGATGCGCTTTTCTTGGCAGCTTCCGAGGTCAACACCTTAGTCTTTCCACTGGTTTCCACCATGTTATTTGGAAACGGGTGCTGATCGATCTTCATCGGCTTCTGGGCTTTAGAATTTTCAAACTTGATTCGCCCAGATTAGATTTCTGACTGCAACTGCTACCTAAATACTTTGCAATCATTGGTACTGTGCGAAGTCTCATTGTGCCACTTGCAATACCTAATCCTTCTGAGCTCTTCGGCCGATGGAATTACCTAGTTAGGCGCCAGTTTGATTCGCCCTTCTTGAAGCAATAGGTCAAACATCCTATCGGCCTTGGTGATATCAGAGGTGAATCTCTCAGCTTCTTTTTGGCCAAACGGACAAGATACCGGCTTCTTATCTTTCACCAATTCAGCAGCGCCAATACTTAGCTCTTCATCTGACTCAGAATCTTCTTCTTGTCCAATAAAGGACACCTTTTTGTTCCAAGTCTTCCTGGGCTCGAAAAGTTTAACGTCTTGATCGGCAATTCTCTACACAAGATGACTTAGACTTTCAAACTCCTGAGATGCATATTTATCTTTGATATGCGGTAGCAATCCCTGGAAGGCCAAATCTGTCAATTGTCGATCATCAAGCACCAAGCTGTAGCACTTATTCTTCACATCTCGCAATCTTTGGACGAAGCTTTCTATCGATTCGTCGTTACGTTGCCTCAGCTTAACCAAATCGGTAATCTTCTTCTCATGTACGCCGGCGAAGAAGTATTTATGAAACTGCCTCTCCAAATCGGCCCAAGTGATCACAGAGTTTGGAGGCAGTGAAATGAACCATGTGAATGCCGATCCAGACAATGATGACGAGAACAATCTCACCCTTAGTTCATCTCGGCTGGCTGCTTCCCCACACTGGATAATGAAGCGGTTGATATGCTCCATCGTTGATGTGTCATCTTGGCCTGAGAATTTTGTGAAATCCGGCACCTTGTACCGATTTGGGAGAGGAATCAAATCGTATCCCGGAGGATATGGCGTCCGATAAGAGTAGGTATTAACCTTAGGCTTGATGTCGAACTGTTCTTTCATCACTTCGGCAATCTTATCAGCCCAATATGCATCCTAATCTTGCCGATGCATTGGTTGGATGTTGACAGGCTGAGCAGGTTGATATGCTTCTTCATACCTCTGTGGTAAGTAAGCCGGAGCAGCTGGTGTAGGTGCAACATTAGTCCGCTGGACCACTTTGAACGCTTATTGGGAAATACTGTGGCATCATATTCATCGGTTGATGCGCCGATGCTCCACTCTGAGCGTTTTCTAGGTACTGATACCCGAGTTGCACCATCTGTTGTTGAATCGGTGGTGGAGCAGTCCATCCAGGATTGTAAGTCATCGGCATATAATTCACCGATGGCTGATGACTAACTGGAGCCTGTTGCTCCTGTATTCTGGAGTAATCAACAAATTGACCACCTTGAGGCGCCAGTACTCCAGCTTGAGGATTTGCCACCACTATAGGCTGACTTGTATTTGCGGGGCCTTGCTACATCGGTAAAGGATTTGCCGATGGTGGCATAAGAGGCACTTTGGGTATCACCACCTGAAGATCTTCCGATGGCAATTGCACAGCTGGGGAGGATGTAGTATAATGCATCATAGGGATCATCGGCTGTGAAGACATTGTCGATGCCATAGGACCCTTCCACGCTGTACTGTTACCTTGGATCAGATTAGAATCAACAGATGGATTTGGAGGCATACCGTATCCCCACCAGTTGACGGGAGTTGGCTGACTCTTAGTTGCGGGTCCTGACATTGTTGACGCCACCAGATTTGTATTCAATTGAGTAGTGTTTGCTGGGCTCGATCTTGGCGACGTGATCTCACTGGCATATCGGTTCATAAGCGGTGAAGACACCCTTGGAACCGCCGATGGGATCGTAACAGATGCCGATCCGAGTTGATGATACGCCGGACCAACATAATGTGGTGCTTGTCTTTCCTTAAAAGTTTGCTTGACAGAATTGTATATAGTATTGAACAACATATTGGAGTGGCTAATTAACGCATGATTTAATGCAGAATTAACCATCTCTTGTAATTTACCAGGATTGGCGTCGAAAGTGACATGTCGTGGCAACGACAAATCTTGCTTTTGGATAGCTTCGTCGCTCCTGTTTAGGCTGAAGGACTTCAGATATAACTATTTGTACTCCTCCATAGCCCGCTCCATAGCCTGCTTCTTATCATCTTTCAGATTTGCTTCGGAGATTTCAATGATATTCTTTGGATTGATCTCAGCAATATTGTCCATTAAGCTTGTAATGGCTTAAACCGTGGCCAAAAGATGTGATATGGTCCCATCGGGTGTGCCAAAAGAGGTGTTGACACAAAAAAGCGTCAGGATCTACGAACACCTCGAGCTTATACCCGAATTCGATATCCAAAGGTGTGCCAGTCGATTTGACCAGTTAATCGACAAGGACGATAACTAGAACAACGATGAACGAGACGACGGCGATGCGCCCGGACGTCAAAGCTCAGATTGCTCAAACGCGGAACTTGCAAGGATTGACGGAGATCGAGGAGATGCAGCCCGTCGAAGCTTGAAGAACTCGTAGGTAAGCTAGATCTAATGCGATAAAAGTAGAATTGCTGGAAAAGTAAATAAGAATAATAGATTTGTTTGATATGATTGTCTCTCTGTCTCACGACCTCTAGATACATATTTATACTCCGGCAAAAGGAGTTGTAGATAGACACGACTCGTACCTTTCCTAAACAAAAACCCCTATTTTTAAGGAAATAACTGACCCACGCAAGAGTCGGACCCAAATAACAATAATCTTTCCCTAAACAAACACTTCTATTTTTAAGGAATAAATGACTCGTGCAAGAATCAGACTCAAACAATAAAATAACACCGGCATAAAAACACCAGTTCCCATATCCAGCCCCTCTACGATGAAACCTTTCATCGGCAAACTTCTAGTCTGGAACTTTCTCCCGTCGTCATCGGCAATCTTCTACCGACATCAGCTAACACGTCATCCTGCGCCCATCGGCAATCTTTCCTTATCGGTAATCTCCTCCAATCAGCAACTTTTCATTTCCATTGACAACTTGCTTTTATCAATCAACCCTTACCGGCAACAAACCTGCTTTATCGTTCAGCCTCCATCGGCAACATTCCCACTCTCATCGGCAATCTTAACCGATGACCTTCCAATGTCGATAGAAAACGGCTACCGATCAATGCGAGTCTCAGCCCATTTAACACATGCTGAAAAACGGTGTCAACAAGTGCTTTTGGAGAGGATTGTATGTCTAATAAATAGATAAAGGCATCATTTAAATTAGGCCTAAAATAAGAGTAGCTAGCGATATATATATATATATATATATATATATCTTATGGGCGGGGAAGGAAACCACCATCACGTAAGCATCGGAGAGACGCTCATGGTAGGATTATGCGTTATAGACTTAAGAGCGAAGGCAAAGTCACGAGAAGAGTAACGTCGGCTCGTGGAATTTGTAGATACAAGGAATTGTATCTGTGTGCTTTTGGAGAGGATTGTATGTTAATAATAATAAATAGATAAAGGCACCATTTTAATTAGGTCTAAAATAAGAGTAGCTAGTGATATATATATATATATATATATATATATATATCTTATGGGCGGAGAAGGAAACCACCACCACGTGAGCATCAAAGTTAGGAGAGACACTCATGGTATGATTATGCGTTCTAGACTTAAGAGCGAAGGCAAAGTCACGAGAAGAGTAATGTGGGCTCGTGGAATTTGTAGATACAAGAGATTGTCTCTGCGGGCTTAGAAGGAACATATCGCCAAATGAATACTAAAGTTAGAAAAATAGGTTGCTACCGATAGATTTGTGTTCAATGGGCATAGGGGAAAACTTCCTTCATGTGAACGCCAAAGTTTGGTAGAGATCCTCATGATAGAATTGTATGCTATGGAGTTAAGAGGAAGCCAACGTCATGTGAAGAGTAAGGCTTGCTAGTAGCTTTTATGGATACAAGGGATTACATCTATGGCCTTTCGCATGAAGACATTGTTGCGTGCACGCCAAAGTAAGAAACGCAAGGGCGGCTAGCGATATGGATACAAGGGATTACATCTATGGCCTTTCGCATGAAGACATTGTTGTGTGAACGCCAAAGTAAGAAACGCAAGGGCAGCTAGCGATATGGATACAAGGGATTACATCTATGGCCTTTCGCATGAAGACATTGTTGCGTGAACGCCAAAGTAAGAAATGCAAGGGCGGCTAGCGATAGATTTCTGTTCGGTGGGTATTGAGGGACCACCTTCACGTGAACGTCTGTTAGATGAGGGGTGCTAATGATGGGATTATGTGTTATAAATTTAGAGGGAGGCTATAGTCATGCAAAAGGGACAGGTGATTCCTATGGATACAAGGGATTGAATTTATGGACTAAGAGGAAAGACATGATGCGTGAATGTCAAAGCTAGAAAAGGAGGCCTGCTAGCGATGGATTTGTGTTCAATAGGCGTAGAGGGAACCACCATCACATGAATGCCAAAGTTAGGTTAGGGATGCTCTTGATATGATTGTGTGCTATGGACTTAGTAAGATATGGATCCAACGTCATGTGAAGAGGAGGGTTTGCTAACAACTTCGTAGATACAAGGGATTGTGTTTGTGGGCTTACACGTAAATGCCAAAATTAGAAGAGCAATGACTGTAAGCGATAGATTTGTGTTCAATGGGCGTAAAGGTTAGGAGTCCTCATGATGGGATTATGTGTTCCAAATTTAGAGGGAAGCCCATCATCATACAAAAAGGAGAGCCTGCTAGTAGTTTCTATGGATACATATATTGTATTTGTGGCTTAATGGGAATACACCACACATGAATGTCAAAGTTAGAAAAGAGGTGGTGCTAAGTATAAATTTTGTATTCAGTGGGCATAGAGGGAACCACATTCACGTGAACACCAAAGTTATGTGAGTAGTGCTCATGAGTCATGACAATATTATGTGCTATAAATTTAGATGGAAACTATCATCATGCAAAAAAAATGGCTTACTAGAAGCTTGTGTGGATATAGGGGAATTGTATCTATGGGTTTAGAGGGAAGACATTGCCGCGCTAATGAAAAAATTACAAAAGCAAGGACTTCTAGTGATATATTTCTGTTCAATGGGCATAGAGGGACCCACCTTCACATGAATGCCAAAATTAGCTGAGAAATACTCATGATGGGATTATGTGTTGCGAATTTACATGGAAGCCAACGTCAAGCAAAAAATAAAGAAGACTTGTAGCGGCTACTATATTTATGTTATGTAGGCATAGAGGGAAACCACCTTCATATGAACGCCAAAGTTTAGAAGAGGAGTGTTCAATATGGAATGTGTGTTGCACCTTTAGAGGAAAGTAAGCGGCATATGAGTGTCAAAGTTAAAAGAAAGGCTGACGAAGGGATTGTGTGTTGCACAGGCTTAGAGGAAAACCACAAAAGACAAGGAGCAATGTGATTAGAGGAAAGCCACCATCATGTCAAACACCAAAATTTGGACGTTTCCTGGCGTCTGGCGATAGAATCGCATGCTGCCATCTAGGCATGGTAGTTAGATCCATAGGTCCACACACTTTTCTCGAGGTGTGGTGGTAGGATGAGGCTCAATATGAATGTAGGTTGGATACATGCGCCAAATTGCACCACATGTTTATATACATTACCAAAATATAAGGGCCACCTTATGTAATGAAGCACCTAGCTTTTAGATTTCAACTACATGCATAATACCATTTAGATGTTTGTCCATCTTAAGAACTTAAATGATTTCTTGGTATCTACGTGTTAGTAACTAGATTTCCTGATATAGAGATAGAGATAATAAATTATTGCCTGTTTTCAATTTTATATGTTTTTCTTAATATATTACCATCGTATTACATGTAACATTAATACGTATGACAATGTCCAAAACCCATGATGAAAACCCTCGATCTTAGGGTGTGGCATCCAAGATTATTATACAATACTACCTCGGCCAAAAAAGAATGTAACTATGATATACGTGTCTATTTTAGTGCTACACGTTTGACTAGATTTCTAGTAAATACTGTTCATTTATAGCTCTATTTTTTTTATGAAAATACATTTCATAATCAATCTAACGATGTTTATTTAATATAAAAATTCATTCAAGATTTTAAATCTATAATTGTTCATTCAAACTTGGTATATCAAACACGATACTATTTTAAAAATGCATTCTTTTATTAGAGACGGATGTAGTATTTGGAAGAGAATCACAAAAGTTATACAAGATTTTTTTTAAAAATCTTGAATGTGTGTTGTACGTAAATATTGTGTCAGCAGAAGTCAATCCTTCTCCTCTCCATCAACTTCGTTTTTCCAACTCAAAAACTTTTTGCATATATAAAACTCGAAGCCGGTACAGGGTGACAAGTGAGGTCCAATTTCCTCGAACAGTGCCTTATCTAAAAGCAACTCCAACAATTTTGCATTTTTTGTTTGGCAAAATTAAAAATTTGCCAAGTTTTAAGTGAATATGACAAAGGTAAAAAGAGTCGATCTCCTCCCATTATTCACTTGACAAAACTAAAAATTGTACGCGCGAGGGTAAAATATCCCGCGGGAGTAGCGCGTAGAGCAATTTCTAAGTGAACCGTCATTTGGCATAAATGCAAAATTTCACCAAATGTTTGTCAAGTTAACAAAAATGTCAAACTCATTTGTCAAACTGTTGGATATGAGATTTTTAGACTTTTTGGTAAAAATAAGAATGTCAAGCTCATTTGCAAAACTGTTGGAGTTGCTCTTGGGATTAATAAAATTTATATTAAGTGGCAAAAAAATTATATTAACTTTAAATATTATCTAAGGAAGTTGTTTCGACGCATGGATTATTTTGTAGGATTTGGTTCCTTTTCTTCTGTTGCCTTTACTGGCAAACTGCCACGTCCGAGAAGACAGAGAAACGAAGCTGGCGGCCCAGCCCATTCCAGATACACGGCCCACCGTTTCCTTCCTTCCCCGGGGCCCTTGCGGCGCCGTAGGGTTCCTTGCCGCCTCCCACGCCCTTCGCCGTGCGCTTCCCGCGAAACGCCAACCGAATCCATCCCCCCTCCCACGGAAGGAGAAATCCATCCCGTGGGCGGCGGCGGCGGAGGAGGAGGAATTCACCGAGTAGGCTGGTTGGTGGGTTCTCCCGATCCGCGTCCCCGGTCTCCCCACTTCCACACCAGGCGAGCAGGGGAGCATATGGCGCCGCTGACGTGGCGGCACCACACCCTGCTGCAGGCGTTGCTCCACCGCGGCCCCCTCTCCGAACCTCCCCCCTTTATAGCTCTACTCTTTCTCCATCTTCTCTTCCCATCTGTTCCATGGAATGGTTCTCTTTTCTTCAACTTCTTACTAGGGCAGTGATGCAGTGTGGTGGTAGTAATACATTTATTCGGAATGTTGTGTACTGTACTTTTCTGGAATCCATCTGTATCTCTATTTGTCTACTACTGATCTTCTGTTTTTCATAGAAAAGAGTGCTAGTTTGGTCTCCCATCGGATTTTGTCAGGCAATGCTGCTGTATACAAAACCTGATGCTGCTTGTATTACCTTTTCTATTTCTTTGCCTCGAAAAAAAAAGTTTGCCTTTCTGAATATGTTATGCATCTTGTGTAGGCATTCTTTTCCCTTTTTTATGTTGGCCTAAGTCATCATTCTTATTTTAAGTATACCTCTTCTTGACCTGCTCGTGCTCACAAAGTCACAATATAAATTCGTTTGGCTACACTTACTTTCTCACCTAAGGTAGATCTATGAAATTTTGACCGATTGTTTGCTGATCACCAGAGCCAGTCAGAATCACTTCCAAGTTTTGCTAAAAAAAACACTGAATTCAGAATCGCATTATATGATTGTCTGAAACAATGGTCTTGATTCCACATGGGATTTGAATCACTCAACCCAACTGACGCCTAATTGCCTGCTTGGCTGAATCATATTTTTAGCACCAGTTTTGTAGAAGAGTCGATAGCCTATGGGCTGCAAGGTTCTCTTGATTCAAATGGCCAAATGTCTACTCTCTAATCACTTATTCCATATCATTACCTGCAGCCACTCATCAACAACTGTTCAATGACACACTTCTGAAGATCAACAAGGAGCTCGCCTATTTGCAGTTCGAGTTGCGGGCATGCATAAACCAATATGATGGAATGGTTTATTATGGAGTGGTTAATAACATTGTTGATGAAGAATCTAAGCTCGGAACAAAGTATTCTGTGCCCCAGATTGCATTCTACAAGGGACTGGTATGTGATACCTGGCCTTGCATACCTCAGTCTGACACTGCATATGTTGTGTTAAACTTTTGCATGTATTGATATTACTAATGATAACTGTGGCAGTTAGAAGCAATAGTTCAGGAAGCTGGAAATGATGGGAGCATAACCAATATTGATGCTCTCAACGTCCGGCTTGACAACCAGGTTAGCTGTGCAGTAATTCTGGGAACACGATTTGTCGGTTTTCATGTATCAACATGTACTAAATGGCCATGTGCTTAGTCTAGCTCATAATACTTATGACTTAGCATTTAGGTGAGCATATTATAGTTTCATATATTTTGCAGTTATCATGTCATCAACGTCACCTTTTGGTATTTCTGTTGCATGGCATAGCATCACGTACTGATATATCTACTGATTGACAGTTTAATCTCGATTGCAATGTAGCATCATGAGTAATTGACTGTTCTGTTCCCAGGTTGTAATTGTAGACGGTTCAGAGGACAGCCAATCTCGCCTTCCTAGTTCCATAAAGAACTTCTCACTGGGCCAGAAAGAAAAAACGCTTGATGAACTGATACGGGATCGTTGGTTGTCATACACCTCCACAGGCAAGATTGGTCTGGGCATCAGATCCTTTTCTTGATCTCCGTAGCTGGTTCCGTGGTAATGATATCCCATCCTGTGTTGTGTGCAACGAAGCTTGTATAAAGGTATTGATATCATTACTGGAAACTAAAAATTCCCTGTCGGTATAAAACCGACAGAAAAATACACAATACCGACAGGAATAATAGGAAATCTATTTTTTCTGTCGGTTTACCGACAGAACTAAAGCGACAGAAAAATAGAATTTTTCTGGCGGTTGTAAAATCTTCCTGTCGGTAGTGCAATTTCCTTGTCGGTGCAACGTCAACAGAAAAATTGGACGACGTCGACAGAAAAAATCGGTGTCACCAAGTTTAGGGTTTCTATCCCTGTCGGGATAACCCGACAGGAAAATTTGGAGCCACCGACAGAAAACCAACAAAAAAAATAGGGTCCACATAATCATTTCAGTTTCATTTAAATCTAGATTAATGTTCGGTACATCAAAACAAAATAGGATCTACAGAACCATTTCAGTTTCAATTTAAATCTACACACATAACAATTCGAAGTCATAGGGACAGAAATGAAACCATAAGTTAGAAATACCATATATATATATATATACACACATACACACACATGATACTTGGCACAAACCATCAACATTATATACAGAATTTGCACATGTATTGTTTAAATATTTCACATTAATGCAAGAGCCTCACTGTTTCTACTACTAGCCTAGCAAACAATCTAGCATCAACAGAGTTCTTCATCCTTCGGTCCATCTTTAAAGACTTGCATTGACGGAATTCTTCATCCTCATTGAGGAAAACCTGCAACAGAATATTACGCCATTAGAGATTTCTAAAAATAATAATGTCTATTCTGCAACTACTCTTATTCCAGTTTCCACTATGCAAGACAACCACTAATTTGAAGCAAAACTAAATTTTGTACACACATACAAATTAACCAATTTAACAGAAATAGTAACTTAGCCAACAGAAAGAGATAAAAGTCATAAACCTAGCAGAGCTTGCTACCTGTGACTAGCTCCTACTAGATAGATCAGTTAACAAGAAAGATAAAGCTCCTACTAGTTAACAAGAAAGATAAAGCAACCATCAGTAGTGTCCTAATGATCACGAGTAATTAATACCTTGCAAACGTTGTGTGTGGCCTATTCTTCTGAGATCCTGGATTGTTTGCTGCCAGCAGTCATAGCTCACAAAAGCAAAGCCTGAAGAATTTACAGTTTCAGGATCTCATGTTATCTCTGAAAAAATAAAAAGATCAATACATTACTGCAAGTGACATGCTTCATCAGAAAATTCATAGATCTACACGTACTCCCCTTTCTCCAAAACAAGTCTCTAGAGCCATCCTGAAGTTCAATCGATGCAAATCAAAATCAAAGCTAAATTCACTAGATCTGCAGCATGGAGATCCAAATCAAAGACATACTCACGGGGCTGCAGCTTTGGGACCGCCTGCACAGCGGCCATGAGGGCAGGGGCCGGTTCACGCAGTCGCACGGGGTGGACTGCGCCGCCGCCCAGGATGCGTTCCGACGCCTCGGGGCTGTGCCGCCATGGGGCTGGGGCCGTGCCGCCGCCCGAGGTGCACACAGGACGAAGAGTGGTGCGTGCCACCGCTGCCCGACGGGGCCGCGCCGCCCGACGTGATGCGTTCCACCGCATCTTAGCCGCGTCGCCACCTGGGCAAATCGAGAGTGCGGCGGCCGAGAGACGAGAGGAGGATGGGAGTCGTTCTAGTCTAGGGTTTGGGGCGCGCGGCTTATATGCGTCCGTCCCGCGACCGTCCGCTTTTGGGCCACCGGGAAAGGCCAGTTAAGCCCAGGCCCACGTTAGCTCTGCGTTTCAGACCCGAGGATCAACTAAATCATTTTTTTCTGTCGGTACCGGTTCAACACACAGGCAAATATGTCATTTTTCTGTCGGTGTCACGAGAAACCGACAGAGGAAATATTTTATTCTGTCGGTTTCGGAATTTCTTTGTCGGTGCCGAGCAACTAACATTTTTGTTTCCAGTAGTGTATGTGATGATTCTATGATTTTCAGTTGCCTTTGTCTTGCTTTTAATGTTGTCCCATATAACCTGCTAGTGTTATTTATGTTCCACAACAGGCATCAAGTTGTCCAAATGAGGGATGCAATGTTAGAATTCATGAGTACTGCTTGAAGAAGAAATTTTCACAAAGAAAGGTACTTGCCTAAATTATAGTTCACACTGCTAACTTATGTTGATGGTAAAGTCATGGTTTGCTAATTTTTCTGTATATATGTAGGCTTCAAGAGCTTGTCCTAGTTGTGGTACTGAATGGCCCTGTGAGGATGGTGAAGCTGATGGCGATGATGATGTGAATGAACCTGGGGAGGATCAAGCCTCATCAGCCAATCGTTCCTCGAGGAAGAAGCGCAATAGAGTCAAAGCTGAACTGGTGGAAGAAAATAACAATGCAGGCCCATCAACAGAGGTACCTAGGAGGACCTTGAGAAGTGCTAAAGCTGAAGCAGTCGAGGCTGCTCAAGAGGCGTCTTCTGCCGGAGCTTCGCAGCCAGCCAGGGGTTCCAAAAGAAGGAAGAAGTAGTGATGATGCACGCTAAGGATTGATAGCAAGAGATTGCAAATTCTCTCTTCTGCCATGTAGATACCGTAGATGTGCTGGTATCTGGTGGTAGTTGATGGCCCTTTTCAAGTGAGAGGGCCGTAGTTTCTAGGTTTGGTGTAATATATAGCCTTAAGTTGCTCTTGCTACAGACTCGTAGAGGTTACTATTTATCTTGTGAGTTGATAGTATCATTCAATCTAGGCTGCTAGAGCCATTCTTATATTTATACTTGTTTGGAAGTAGAGAACATCTTGGGGCACTGAAAAGCTTGAGGGCATGGGATACTGTTGCTTGCATTATTGATTCTGGATTGAGGCATGGTGTTTTGATAGAATCTTAAGCCTTGGTGGATCAAGAGAGTGTAATCATAGTCTCGGTGGCTCTTTGGTGCTCCAAAGTAGATTTTTTTTGGGGGGGGTAGTGGAAAATTCAGTTGTCTTTTGTCCATCTTTTTAATTACTGCATTTCTATCCTTGTACTTGCTTTGTGCTTTGTTCTAGTTTGTCCTTATGGAATATTTTGTTAGTGTGGCCGGACTTGACCTAGCTTGTTGGCCCTAAGGACAAACCCTAGTGTGATCTTTGCAATCTTAGGACCAAAACAATTCAAGGGGTGAGTATAATCACACAGATTAAGTTTTGTTCTTTAGCGCTAGAGGTTTTTGCGTGTTTCCCTTGATTGCCGGCATATCCTGAGGGCACCATGACATGGAGTTCTCACACGTTGGTTTCTCAGACATCGACGCACCAAAAGTGGTAGACATGTTCTATGAGGAAAACACCATTGGTGATCTGGGGTTTTGTGTGAATGAAGATGAAAGAGGATTCTTTCACAATCATGTGAAATGGTAAGCGTTTTACCTCACGTAAGAGACCGCAACTTTATTGATATAAAGGTGGAAATAGCCTCCACCATGGCTTACAAGGTATGAAATGACTATGATTGATTTAGTCAAGGATTACAACACAAACTGATACAAACGTACGAACTATACATCTACAAGATCTCAACCGAATCAATCCATATCACATACAAATGCAAAGATAGTACACGACCTATTGCTACATGTTGGTATCTTTCAGATCCATATCCAGCTCTGAAGAGAAGGCTTCATAGTAAAATGAAGATAAATATTTCAGGTTTGAGTAAGAACTTAAACCTGCTCCTTTTGTTCTGCATATTTGTGAAAATATTGCCACTGTACAGTATGTGCCAATCATTACTCTTGATTTCTTCTGCAGCAATGCGTGGGGTGACAGCTAGTTTTACACAATGCAGTAAAAAAAACTTCATATGTAAAAATGGTTCATGGACTAAGCAATGAAAGAAAACCTTCAAATCTCTTTGCTTCCAAATTTCTTCAGAATGGTAGCCTTGTTGATAGCCAGTTGCACATAAAGCATGTCATATAACTGGTCCAATAGCTCAAAGTAAGCAATCCTCCATGTTTTCATGAACAACATGGTACAAAATACAATCCAAAGACCCATTATAAATCCCATGCTCATGCTGATGTAAAAAGATGATCTGCCACCTTCATGCTGCTGACATTGACTAACAGTTGGATTAGTTACATTCGTCGAGCAATTCTTCAGAAGAGGAGGCCCACAAAGTCTGGGATTGCCAATGTACATATACTGATCGTTGAGTGTTTGCAGCTGTTGTCCCGAGGGGATTGTTCCTGATAAATTGTTGTATGACAAGTTGAGGCAGCCCAAGAATGTTAGATCTGACAAACTTGACGGTATGTTGCCACTGAAATAATTGTAAGATAGATCGAGGGATTCCAGTTTCCTTAAAGAACCAATATCATCTGGAATCGGTCCACTTAACTGGTTGTTGGATAGATTCAAACTCCGAAGTTCCTTGAGTAAAGTTAGTTCCTTCGGAATACGGCCAATGAAACCATTACTTGATAAATCTATCAACACAGTATGTTTTGTGAATTCATGGGTATAGTTAAGCTCTCGATCTTTTATGAATGTTGATATGCTGTCGCTACTGTAACTGTAATAATATTTATCTCTTTCAAATGGATCTACAGCCATGGCTCTCAACCTTGCTAGGGACGAAGGTATAATTCCTGATATGTTGTTGTGTGCTATGTCCAGGTAATGAAGTCCAACTATCCTTGATAACTGCCTAGGAAGGTGACCATGAAACATATTCGACCTTAGGATCAGCACCTCTAAGCTGGGCATTTTCTCTGCTACCCATATTGGCACACTTCCAGAGAAGCTATTATACGAAAGGTCAAGAAATGTTAAAGATGGAGCATATTGAAGGAAGTGAGGAAATTCACCAGACAAATTGTTATTTCTCAAATCTAGCATAAATAACAAAGACGGAGAATAATCCATTAGTTGACAATGAGGAAAAGCCCCTGTTAGTTGATTGTTCGATAGGTTTATTTCGCAGAAACCATTACAAATGTACAGTGGGATGATGCCTGTGAAATGATTGTTGTAGAGATACAAACTAGTTAGGTAGGGAGCTGTGAGATTTGCTGGTAGCTGTCCCGATAAAGAATTTCCAGAGAGATCCATGGTTTGTACGACCGGCAGCTCCATCTTTGGTGGTAAGGTACCACTGAGTTTATTTCCTGACAACTTCAATATCGAAGCGTGAGCAAATGCAACCCAGAACCAGTGTGGCAAAATATCATTTATCTTTGTGTTTGAGATATCAAGTTCTTGTATGCCCGTTTGCCATCTCAACCAGGAAGGAAATTGAGGCCCCATGTCACATGACCCAAAATGTGCATATGTCAATCTAAATGGAGGAACCCAATCTTCACCAAAATCCAATTTCAGGGATGCATCTTCAATGTCCAGACGCTCAAGTTTCACGAGACTAGCAAAATGTTCTTTTGAAAGCACACTTCTAAAGTTATTGGTGCCAAGGATCAAGCAAGTTAAATTACCAAGTGCTCCAATCCCACTAGGTACATCACCATGCAGCATGTTGCGAGAGAGGGCAAGGTAACTCAGACTTGTCATTTTTCCTATCCCAGAAGGTATAGAACCAACCAACATGTTTGATGAGAGGTCAAGATGATCTAGACTCCTCATGTTTCCTATCCCATCAGATGGTATAGAACCACTCAACATGTTTGATGATAGGTCAAGGTAACCTAGACTCCTCATGTTTCCTATCCCAGATGGTATAGAACCAAGCAACATGTTTGATGATAGGTCAAGGAGGCTGAGACTAGTAAGATTTCCTATCCAAGCCGGCAACTGCCCAGTTAAATTTGCAGCATACAAGTGTAGCTCACGCAACTTGCTCCATGAACACTGCGGTAGTCTCCCTATCATGTCCTCATTGATACTGTTGTGTTCCAAATTGAGTAACTGCAAACTGCACAAATTTTCCCAGGTCGTTGGAACGATACCTGATATGGAATTCTGATCTATATACAAGACCTCAAGCGAGGACATGTTTCCTAATGCAGCAGGGATGGGCCCAGACCATCCACAGGAAGTGAGATAAAGCTCCTTGATGGAAGTGACATCCCAAAACCAGCTGTGTTGGAGGAAGGAGTTAAATGGAATGTTAGATAAATCAAGGATCTCAAGATGTGTGAGGTTAGAACGGGAAAGAGGAGAGATTTTGCTGTTCAGGAGACAGGAAGATAGGTCAAGGATTTTCAGATTAGGCAGCATGTTAACCTTGCTCACCCAATCGCTTGCGGAGCTGAGGTTCCATCTGCTCATAACGAGGCTCTTTAGTGAAGATAGATGTGGCAACCAAGTAAGATCGCCTGATACATACCTGAAATAAAAGCTGCTAAGATCAAGGTACTGCAAGCGAGAAAGGTTACCAAGCTGCAAAGGTATACTCCCCGGATAGCCAGCATTGGAGAGGTTGAGATACCTTAGGTTTTTGAGGGCACCCAAAAACGACAAAGGTTCGCTTGCGCTATAATCGAAGTAATTGGAGCTGAGATCCAAGTATCTCAGATGTGGTAAGGCGGCAATAATGGTGGAGTTCATGATCTGACCTCTCAACATAGAGTACTCAGGGACTTGGAGGTCAAGCTCGATGACATGGCCGGTTTGGTTGCCGCACCGGACTCCCTTCCACCCGCAGCAGTCTTTGCCTCGCCATGACGAGAGGAGCCCGTTAGGGTCTACGAAGCTTTTCTTGAAGGAGATGAGTGCCTCGCACTCGCTTGCAACGCAGCAACGAGCCGAGACCGCCCTTGCGTGAGCAGAAAAGGATGAGGACAGTGTCACGGAAAGGATCAAGACGAAGACTGCAGCAGCTCCTTGAAGCTGGAGTAGCCGAGCAACCATTTTGTGAGAACCTCTGTAGCTCTTCATTGTTGTTTTTGTGTTTTTTGGTTATTTGTGCATGGAATGTAATAAACTACGTACTCCTATATACAGTAGTTTTGAGTGGCATATAATCTTCATTTACCCCTCTCTCTCTCTCTCTCTCTCTCTCTCTCTCTCTCTCTCTCTCTCTCTCTCTGTGTGTGTGTGTATATATATATATATGGAAGTCATGACCAGCTAGCAGGTAGCAGGCACCACCAAGTCAACTAAAGTAATCCAGCGATTGACAGCAGGTAATACTCCACTACTACTCAATCAAATAACTCCCGCGTGGTTGTCACTCACTCACTCACTTGTCAGCCAGGCTGGGAGCGAGACGGACCATCATCAGGGTCTATCGACGACACAGGTATTACTCCACTAGTACTGCATACTCTTCCGGCCTACTCCCTGCTTTGACGGTTATCTCGCTTTCTAAGAAATCAGAAGTACTCAACTTTAATCAAATATATATAAGAATTTTTTATATTTATAATACATGACTAATATCATTAGATTAGATAGATCATGAAATCTATTTTTATAATAAATTTCTTTGGAGATACAAATATTAATTGCTAATATTTTATATAAACTTTTTGAACTTGAAGATCATCACTAATATCATAATCGCACTTAAAAAGGGACAGAGTGAGTAGTAATCATTTCTGGGACCTATATGCACTTTTTCTTAATACGATCCACATCAATTTCTGTGACTATCTGTCTCAGTCAATAGGATTATAGGAATTCCTGGTACATGTTGGTTGTTGTTGGCTGTCCGATTCATAGCTCTCAGATAATATTTTTTACTGCTGTGGTCTCCTCCCTTCCAACTTTCTACCTGACTACCGGCAGCAATCATCAAGTATAGATTGACAAGTTCAGAAATCACTGTCTTTGCAGACAAGATGACTTAAATGCAAAAAGGTCTCTTAAGGCAGCTAGGAAACGATGTGCATGCCAAAGGAAGGTGTTCGGGCATGTACAACCCAGAGACGGCCTCCTATCTCTAAGGGCTTCGAATCTAATGTACAGACAGCTAGAGAGACAGATGATACAACACATAGACAGGGATCGTTTACAAACTACTTAATGCATTGCATGTAGCTAAGATCATTCATGAATATTATTTTGTATTCCCCTGTGTTGCTATTTGATAGATATTGGATCATAGCTATGTTGAATTCACAATAACGGCACAAAAAGTTTTCTTGCTGTTATTACTAGCGATGGCAAATTACCATGGTGTTCTTGATCTATCAACCGATGACAAATCTTCATCCAGCTTGCTACTCAATGGGACATCAAATCAATCTTAGAAACACTAAACAATTCAGCAGTAGCAGACTAGCAGTACACGCTTCAGCAGTAGCAAACTAGCAGTACACGCTCAATGTCACATACCTGAAGAACACAATTCATACACAAGCAGTAAAGTTGGATTAGTAAACCGTCAACTACATTTATGTTATGGAAGATCAAAGAAATCTATAGTCCATTCTCAATTCTATACACAAACAATGCTACCTAAAAAAACAAACATGACACTGATGGTGATGACTGCAGATGCACAAATGAACGAACACTTTGAAGGCTAGAAATTCCGCCCAAGCATGAAGACGACGAGGGGTCTCAGATGACAGCGGCGATGCGGCCCTGGTGTTGTGCTAGGGGATTTGGGTTGGGTGAGAAGGTTACCTGGGACGCAGCGGAAGCTCACGCCGGCGACGGCGAGGCCCGAGGAGGCGAGGGCGGGGATGAGGCGTCAAAGCTGCAGAGACCGGGTCGGGGCAGCGGCTGCTCCTGGCCACGTTCCTCCGGCGGCAGCGTCGCCCCCATCTGAGATGCGCGATGGAGGCGGCGTCACAGGTGGAGGCGACTGCGCGATGGAGGCGGCGTCACCGGTGGAGGCGAGAAGGCAGCACCCACCAGACTGAGGCAGTGCCCCATCTGACAACTCCCTCTCGCGCGTGCCCAAACCAGAACCTCACGCGCGCACGAGATCCGTCGAGTCGGAGAGACGAGCCGTACAGCGCTGCTGAAGCCGCCTTTCGCGCCTCGGAGCACGAGACTTCGCCGTCGCCTCGCCAGACGACGCGGCCTCTGTAACCAAGCCAAGGACAGGGTGATTTTTAAGAACCGTACCTATACCTTGGCATGCAGCCCAAGCTCGCTGGACCGGCACGAAGCCCGCTGGCCTGGCTCGGTATGCGGGTCGTGCCTGGCTGCACCCTAGGCCCGTGGGCCGGCATAGCACGGCCCACTAAAAGTTTTAGGGCTGCTAATATGTGAAATTTTAATATATAATATTGCTAAATTTAAACATATTGCAGCGCAACATTAAAATTGGTCAAATTAGTAAAAAAGGAAAAACAAAACATAAAATGGGCCAAATTCGCACAAAAAAATATAAAAATGAGCCAAATGAGGTATGGGCTGGCATGGCTCTTTTTTTGCCATGCCTCACCGGCCGGCCGAGCACAGAAATCGGCCCGTGGGCCCGTGCCTGGGCTGAAGGTCAGGCCCGCGGGCCTCCTCGACCCGATGGCCATTGGGCCGTGTCGGCTCGGTACCGGGCCGGCCCGTTGCCCACCTATAACCTTATCGTAGAGACAAGCGGAAACGACTCGTTATACATGCCCTAACTTATTGAAATCTCATCACGAAACTCTTAATAATGGTGAAAAAATATTCACAAATTTTAAAGAGTTGGACATCCCTTGAGTGAACATTAGTTGAAACATCATCAAATTTGATTTCCTCATAGTTGATTTGATTTCTACAATTTTGCAGTGGACATCAGGAACATCAATTCCTCCCTTATTGCCCTCATTCACAAAAGGTAGAATCCAGAGACCGTGGACAACTACACATACCCATTTAGGGCCCGTTTGGGAGAGCTATGTTCTCTGATTCTCTGGTGGAGTGATTCTGATGCTGAAAGTGATTCTCTTTAATTCTTTAACATAAACTTTTAAAATCACTATAGAGAATCACTTCACAGAATCAGGAGAAACTATTTTTTTCAACTCTCAGCCTCTTAGTTCAATTCAGAGAATCACTTCACAGAATCAACAGAGAATCACTTCGCTCTGAAAATCTCGTTTGGCAGCCAGGGAGTGATTCTCTCCGAGTATCCGCTCCCTGGAGCGCTCCCAAACGCACCCTTATATATACTCAACTATTCACTTAAAGGAATTACCAAACTCATATCCAACAACTAACAGGCAGTGAGATTTTTACTTAGATGCTTCTGCCTTTTTTTTGGTTTGTTTTTTACCTTGAGGGCTCTGTACTTTGTACATATCCATTCTCGTTATATAAATATATAAAAGAATAGATAGGGGTTCACCTGCCGACGGTTCAAAAAAACATTGATAGTATAACCATAACTACATATGTAAATTTTGTATAAGAAATTTCAATCATCTTGAGAAGTATGGAAGATCATTGGTGGCTATATTTTTTCTAACGTTTTAAAATTACTTTAGACTTTAGAGTAAAAAGTCGATCATTATAAGGCTTAAGTATTAACATTCTTTAGAGGTTAGCACCGCTACTTCCATCCAAAATCTCACTTCAATCTATATCTCTTATCTTAAGCGATATGGTACAAGTTTCAAATGATTGGTTATGTTGTTGTAACATTTTAGAAGGTATGCAGGACCTAAAATTATTATTTTAGAAAAGTATAAAAAGTAGAGTTAACAAAAAAAACACTAAGCACAAAAGTTTCAACTTAACTTAAGGATAAAAAGAATCTATAGTAGTAAATAAGAATAAAATGCAAAAAAAATAGATTTATAACTTCATTAGATATATGATGTAACCAGAGCCATCATGAATTCATGATTAATGATAAGGTTTTAAACTAATTGAATATTTAAAATACATAGACCAATATCTTGCAAAAACAAAAGTAACTAACGAGTTTAGGATAATAGGATATGACTATGAGTATCTATTATCGTGTTGGAAAATAAACAAAGAAAAGACATACAATTCAATATAAGTAATTTTTATTAGTAAGATGCATTAAACAAGAGCACTTACATCTCTTAAAATTCTAGCCTGTGCAGAGCATGGGTTGATCTCCTCGGAAAATCTAGAGCTGCTTGGAGATGTTGGACCATTGTCGTGGTAACCTCCATGGTATGCTGCTGGTGAGAAAGGAAAGTGCTCGAGACTTGGTGGTCCTCCAAAGAGATTGTTGTGCATTTGTGGGTATGGATCATGCAAATTGGTGGGTGGATAGTTCATAGAATAGCGTTGCGGCTGATGGAAGTTTTGGTACTACTGTGTGTTTGGATTTGGTGTTTTCTGGACTAGTGTGTGAGTTGAGAAGATTTGAGAAACTAGAAGAGGTGGACTAGTGTGTGAGTTGAGAAGATTTGAGAAACTAGAAGAGGAAGAGTTATCCATCTTTGAACCTTTTGCTTTGGATATACATTGTGTTTGTTCATCAAGTTCACGTGGGTATATGTATGCAGTCAGCACCAATAACTAGTGGGCAACACAATGGTCGCGGGATATATAATATTTTAATCATCTTAGACCAACGACCGGTTAGAATATTGTTTTTTCACTCTTCAACACCCAACACATCTCGATTCAACAAAATCTGTACTTGGCATCGGTAGTCACACTGATGGACACCAGTGCTCAAACATTCTCTTTCCTCTTTGAGCACCACCGCAAAATAGATACGGTGTGGGCAGTCTAAGGGCTAGAGATGCATAGATTCCATAGAGCTGCTAAAAAAATGTCGTAAGAGCAACTCCAGCCATAAGCTCCAAATTAAGCCCATACATTTTTATTTTGGAGGTGGCTTGTAAAATTTGAGGGTCAAATTCAAAGTCCAACTCAAACCATAGTCGCTAATTGGGGGGAGAGGAATAGGAGGACCTCATTCCTAGGGACCCAAAACTAAACCTTAAGGGCCCTCCTAAAATGGAAGCCCAAATAGAAAGTGCATTGGAGTGAATTTTTTTTAACCAAGTCCCTAGATCTAGAATAGGGGTCTGTTTAGGGGCTCCACTAGAGTTCTCTAAAAACACTTTTTTTACCACTTACTCCCTCCGTCCCAGAAAAACAGTCGCTATGGGAAGCGTGCTGGTCAAACTTTATTAACTTTGACTAAGTTTGTAGAAAATGTGTGCAACATTTATATCTCTAAATAAGTTTATTATTAAAGTATATTCAAAGATCTATCTAATGATACTAATTATGTACCATAAATATTATTATTTTGTTAAATATAGTTGGTCGTTTACATTTGTTGATTTTTGGAAAATGCGAGAATAACTTTTTTTTTTTTTACAGAGGGAGTACGAAGCTAAAAAAATTATCCACTAGAAGCAAACAAAGCAGTGATACCGGACTAGTCCACCGTTCCTCTTCCCCGCCGTCGGCGCCATGCATAGGCTTAGGCTCGCCGCGCGCTTCCAGCCCCACTGCCGTGCGCCGCCGCTCCTGGCCCCGCCAGTGCGCGCGAGACCGACGTGCGCTGCCGCCTGCCGCGTTACTCTCCAGCCATTCCTCTCCGCCTCACAGTTCTGCCGCTTCCGCCGCAGCAGCCGTGGCCCGTGGGTGCCGCGGCGATGCGACCCGCATCCTCCCCCTCCCGCTCCTCGGTCACAACATCTCCGTCTCGCTGCCGCCGTGCTGGCACACTCCATTGTCGGGCACGCTCGATCTCCCCATCCTGCTGCTCGGGCTCTTCTCGCTCGCCTCCTCGCTCTCCCTGCTGTTCGCCGCGCCGCCCGCCGTCGCCGCGCTCGCCACCTACGCTACCGCCGCGTTGTCCTACCTGGCCACGGAGTCCGTGCTCACCGATGCCGCGTTCCTCTTCCTGCCACCGGCTCCCGCTGCCCCGGTGCCGCAACCCGCGCTGCCGCGGCCTGCAGAAGGCGCTGGAGTTCGACATCCAGCTGCAGACCGAGAGGAGACCGTGCGCGCCTGCGCCGGGAGCACCGTCGGCGGCACCGACGCATCCATGTGGCGCGAGATCGAGGCGCTGCCGTTGGAGGGAGGCCAGTGCGGAAATAACCCAGACTATGAGTGCCTTCGCGCTGAGCTCCGCCCGATGGCGCCGCTAAACGGCCGAGCCGTGCTGCTCTTCCGCAACCGGTGGTGTGGCTGCCCTGTTGCTAAGCTCAAATGATCGGGGCGCCCACAAAAGCAAGCTGCGCAACAAGAAGTGAGTGATGATTGTACTGCTTGTTGGATTTTTGTTGAGATTATTTGTGGTTCATTCACATTTAAGCTGCCTTGGCCTAGAATGCTTCTTAATTTCTTTTCAGTGTCTTGAAATATCTAGCTATTTATTGGTGTTTGGTCTAATATAACAGATACTCGGGGTACTGCATTATGATTGTTAACTTATGATTCACACGAGGAGATCTTTCAAAAAGAAAAAAAAAAGAATCCACTAGAGAAACGTCATATAGTGCAATTTGCAGAAATAAAAGAATACAAATTAGCTACACAGTTTCTTCAGGCCTTGGATGGAATCCACAACTGGATGAGAAAATAATTAACTATATAAAATGCTGCTACATATACAATCTCTGCAACAGTGTTTGATGAGCTAACTGACCATCACCTTAGCCTCCGTTTTTCTACTTTTTGCTGGAGAATAAGAAATTTGAACGCCCACCTTAAACCTTTCATCATACTTCATCTCAGTTGTGTATAGCAGGTTGATCCCATTATTATTAAATTTTGTGATACTTTTCTCCAGCTGGTTTGAATAATGCTCACCTCCGGTCTTCTTAAATCAAATCCCAACCTGGCCAAAATCCCATACATCACTATTATCGCCTTGCCTTTATCAAAATGTTTGAATAAATGCCTCCTGGATGGCAACAATTTTCGCACAAACATCTTGCATTCCTGGTCTATCTTTTGGTGATTCCATGGAGCACATCAGGCCAATTTTTACCAATGGTATGATATAGTTTTGCATGCGTAGATTACAAACAACTTCATCCTCCTCATTTTGCATCTGGGGGTCTAAAATCTCTTTGATTTTATCAGGGAATGCTATATCCACATACTTATGAAGGCTGAGGTCGTTAACAAATAATTCGTCAGTTGGTCGCTTTGCTGTGAGCAATTCTAGTAGGAGCACCCCAAAACCATAAACATCACCACCTGTTGAGATTTTGCATCCCATCCCATACTCTGAAATAGACACACACAACAATGAACATAGAAAAATTGAGAAACTAATAAAAAATAATGAGAGATAAGTTTATAGTCCTCCCAATGTAGGAGCCATACGACTTACCAGGTGCGATATACCCAATGGTTCCTGAGGCACCAACCAAGTCTTCTGGGCTGCTACTAATAAGACTTGAAGAGAGAAACTTTGCTGACCCAAAGTCACCAAGGCGTGAGGTCATGTCATAATCCAAAAGAACATTGCTAGGCTTCAAATCACAGTGAATCAATGGCGGTATCAACTGGTTGTGTAGATAGTCAAGAGCAGAAGCCACATCTGCGACAATACTAATTCGTTGACCTAAACTTAACACCCTCCTTGGTCTACCTTGGTTTAGACTTGGATGTATCCACATGTCTAAACTACCATTTGCCATGAACTCATATACTAGAGCTTTGAATTCATTGCTCTCAAAATCTACTGTTGAGCACGAGGTGATTGCTTGAATTAGATTGCAATGGCGGGTATGCTTCAAGACTTCACACTCATTGAAAAAGCTATTAAGTGAACCTTGCTCATCAAGATGAAATACCTTGATGGCAACAATGTCTGTCTCAAACTCAAAGCGACCGATGTATACTGATGCCGTATGACTTGAGCTGATCTTGTTGACTGGAGAGAACCAATTTGTGGCTTTAAGAATGTCTCCATATGACACCTTCTTCATTGTCTCTCTGAAGCTTTCAGGTGGTTGGGTTTCTTTTCCCTTCAAAACAGTGGTAACAACACATAAAAATGACAAGAAAGCAATAGTAGCCGGTGGGGCTACTATGAGCAGCAGGCGTGCATTGTTTTTTCTTTTTGTTACTGAGGACGTGGTGTGGCAGATCGGCAATGCAAATACGGAAAATACGGCATTATTTTTGCATAAATCCATGTTACCCTCCAACATGACTGCATTTGAATTTGTGAAGATACCTCTGGTTGGAATCGGTCCTTCCAGTGTGTTGTATGACAGGTTAAGATGATATAAGGTCTTGAAGTTCTCGAAGAATTGTGGAATTTGACCTGATAAGTTGTTTTCAGAGAGATCCATCTGCTGTATGGCCTTTAGTGCACCGAGAGACACAGGGATAATCCCACTAAGCATATTGCTTTCCATCTGAAGGTATGACAAGAAAACACACTGGCCAAGTTCAGTTGGTATTTCACCAGATAATCTGTTGCTGGAAACATTCAATAGACCAAGATTGATAAGTTTTCCAATTTCTGATGGTATTGTTCCATTAAGGTTGTTCTTTGACAAGTCCAACCCCAAAGAAAGCGAAGAGATGCTCAGGATTTCACTTGGTATGGATCCATCAAGGTTATTGACAGATAAGTTTAGCATAGCCAACCTTTGGCACTGTCCTAGACTTGCCGGTATGTTTCCAGACAACAAGTTATCATCCAGGTAAAGCTGGTTCAGCTGAGGAAGATCACCAATTGTCGATGGCATTTCACCTGATAATCCATTCGCTGACAGTGCGAGGACAACTAAGTTTATTAAATTACCAATAGTTGAGGGAATGCTTCCTGAAAGCATGTTGTGGTCCATGGCAAGCAGAGTGAGACTCATAAGGTTTCCTATCCCAGCTGGTATAGTTCCTGAAATGGAGTTGCCTATAAAGTTTAGCCGCTCCAGGCTTCTGGAAAGATTGCCGACTGATTCTGGAAGGCTTCCTTCCAGAAAATTCCCATCAAGTGACAACATTAACAATTGACTGCAATTCGTCAGGGAGGTCAGGAACGCCCAGTCTTTGCCTTGTAGCATGTTACTTCCAAGACTCAGTCGACTCAAGTTGCTCAAGGACCCTAGAGATGGAATCGAGCCACTTAATAAATTACTTGAGAGATCAATTTGTTCGAGCTTTGACATGTTGGCCAGTGAAGCCGGAACCTTTCCGCTGAATCTGTTGCCACTCATGATCAGTGATATGAGGTTTGGGAGTGAGTGGGTAGTGTTCAGAAGTATCTGCCCATGAAGCGAATTGAAGCCTAAGTTAAGATATCTGAGTGATGAAACATTGTATATTGCCGCTGGGACATTCCCTGATAACCTGTTATCACGTAGATCTAGAGTGTTCAAGTTTGGGATATGGCCCAAGGCTTCTGGAATTGGTCCGGACAAGGCGTTCTCTGCTAGCATGATGGTATTTAAGGATGAAACATTTCCTAAGGATTCCGGTATACTTCCGGAAAGATTATTTCCAGTGAGGCCAAGAAATTGCAGAGGTGTGGGTTTTTGGAAGGAAGGGATTTCTCCAGAAAGAAAATTCCAGTGGAGGTCCACTGTAACAAGGTTGGATGAATTACTATTGAATAGGGTAGCTGGGATCTCCCAGCTAGGAAATTCATTGAGAGGTTCAGCACACGAAGCGATGAAGCTTTGGGTAAGGAATCAGGAATAGGTCCGGCAAGACTATTTCCTGCAAGATTAACATTTCGAAGAGAAGCTGTTGTAATCAATGACAGAGGGATGCTACCTGTAAAGCTGTTGCCGGCAAGCATCAGAGTTCGGAGGCCTGGAAGCACGCCCATCTCTTCAGGTATGTTTCCATAAAGACCATTGCCTGAAAGATCCAGCCGCACCAGCGAGGTAAGGTTCGCCACGCAACTGTGCAGTGTGCCTTGGAGCTGCACAGACCTTAGGTCTAGTGACACCACCCGGACAGGGAGGCTCGAGCTGCAGCTGACCCCTCGCCAGCTGCAGAAGCTGAGCGAGTGGGTGCGCCATGATCCGAGGACGCCTTGAGGGTCGGCAGAGATGCCGGATTTGAAGCAGAGCAGGGCATGGCGATCAGCCTCTGACCTGTTGCCGTGTAGTGCTGATGAGAATGTTGCATTGCTTGACAGGAAAATGAGCATGATACACAGGAGTGTATGTGCATGGCGAAGAGATGGAGATTTAGAATAATCCATGTGTGTGTGTTGCTGTTATGAACTTCTGATCCTGTGTTTTTGCAGTATGATTAGTTGTGTTTGCGAGCCAGATGAGTAGAAGGTTATGTAGCTCTACTTGACTTGACTAGTTTGACTGTTGGTAGAAAGCATTTGCCGCGTCGACGGGAATTTGCTGCGTGCCACAGCATGTTGATGTTGAAGGAAAGAGACGGGACCTGAAAGTTTTGAGAGGTGCAGTGCAGTCTGCTCCATCAGTCCCCGAGAGAGAGAAAAGCCTGTTTTGATAATGATGAAAAAAAATCAAACAAAATAATTTTTGACTGTTAATGTCTCTTATTATATAATAATTATTACTTGCTAAAGGATCAATATTATCCATCAATATTACTTGCTAAAGGAACAGTGTCAAATTTTTTTCTTTTTCAGCATACAAACTCCAGTAATGATATTAATATATTATATCTATAAAAAAAAACTCCAGTTCTGATGGAGCCAACTATTGAATATTGGATGAACCAACTCAATCACTCTCTTGTTCAAACCTTACTCAAAGGTAGGCATTTCCAATACGTATGAGAACTTTTATACCCGTAATAGTATCTCTGACTATAACACCTTTGAGATACATGTCCATTATAATCCGTCTAACCATCCCCATAGTTTGCAAAGGCCTTCTGTGGTCAGCTGAAACATCTTGAAACTATAGTGCAGCGATTTTAAAATAAATTCATCATGTATTTAAGGAAAGTGGGTTTCCAGTGAGTCGCTTGAACCGATAATGCGGCACTACCCAAACTAAACAAAATCAGCATGTACTTAAGGAAAGTGGGTTTCGAGTGTTTTAGCTTTGTCCTAATTAACTCCTAAACTAAATTTCTTTAACTTTGATAAAATATATAGAAAGATACACAAACGTCTATGACACCCAACTAGATTCAATTGACGTACCATGATGAAATATATTTTGATAGTGTATTTACTTGATATTGTATCTGTTGATATGTTTTTTCTATAAATTTAGTGAGTAAAAGAAATTTGATTTAGGATAAATCTAAAATAACTTATAATTTAGAACAGAGCGGTATTACATACCGCTCATGGTTCTGAATCACGTGACTATTATAATTATTATAGTGCAGTAGTCTAAAGTAGTCAACGTACCGAAATCTCAAAGTGGGGCACTAGCATTTTGTTCCCCTCTATATAAAGAGGCATTTACACATGTGCAATTATAAAAGTTAATAATTATTTACAATCCACTAAAAAAGATGGTTGCTCACAGGTATCATTGGTTTAATTTTTTTCCACGCCACTTTTATAAGGCTTGGCTCTAACGATATCAAAAAGCAGGTGTGAAAAGTAAAAAACTACCTTCAAGTCTAAATACGATGTTTGAATTTTTAGCCTTTTTAAAAAAACCCGAAACTAAAAAGTTATAGATCTCGTCGAGATCTAAAATATTTATATAAAAAATATCTTCATTTAATTCCACACAAAAAAGATATGATTTTTCCAAGACATATTAATCATATCAAATTATATTTTTTCATGGAATCAAATGAAGATAACTTTTATACAAAAATTGTAGATCTTGTTGAGATCTATAACTTTCTAGTTTTGAGTCTTTTTTTATATATATTTGAGGTCATTGTTAAGATGCTCAAAAAATAATTAATGACAAATTTATACCTAAGGGTTTTTTTCGACATTTAACACCTATGATTTGACAATGTAGTGCTAAATCTGACTGACAGTAGTGGCGTGGAGGATTAAAAATATTAAATTAATGGGACATATGAGCTCTCAACTTTTTTTAATGACTTATAGATAATTATAAACTTTTATAATGGCATGTGTAACCATAGCTGCAGAGTGGGATTGCGAGCTATGTCGTCGTCCTCGTCGTTGTCGGCAGATAGACCAACCTCTATTAGAAGTCCAATTGGCTATTGCTATGGAAGTGATTCTCCAATTGGGGTTGGCTCAGATGCATGCACAGGTCGCTCTCTGATGAAACGAGCTCGAGCTCTTCATGTTCTTGCAGGTTCAGCTCGGTTTACTGTCGCCGTTGGTCGCTGATTGCCTTGCGCCTACTGTTGCCGACAAGGTCTTTTGTTTCCTGAGCTGAGGGTCGCTTTCCGGTGCTAATTGTGTTCCTTTGTACTAGTTGCTTCTATGAGTACTCAGCTCGGTTTAGTCATGAACTGTTTTCATATATCTTGGAAGAGGCAACACAGTCGGTGATGGCCGGCTACGTGCTGTACTACTGCTGTTGGCACTTTCAGCCTATATTCGTGATTGAACCGGATGAAAGGACCTTCAGCCAATTAATAAATTGTGAAGAAAATTTTCCTTTGGTGATATTTAATCCAGCCGATTCAGTTTGTTGGAAATCTTGTCACTGTCACCATTTGGATTGACAGAGTGCTCAGTTCTCGCTGGATAAAAAAAACAGCGAGGTTGAAATCTCGCCATGTCAAACGGGGTTGAGGAGGTACATGGGACTTACTTGCTTGCAAGCAAAAAATTTCCAAGTCAAAATATGATCAAGTTCAAAAGATTTCGCATGCAATTGGTTTGGTAAGTCACGTTTTGCTTACCTTAAAATTGGCATGACAAAGGTTGATGTTCAACAAAGCAGCGGGCTCGTAACTAGTACAAAATTTCTGTCTACTTGTTTATTTTTTTGCAAAAAACGAATTTTAATAAAAAAAATCACGAAGTGGGAAAAAAATCCCGTCCAGATTAGTAGGCCTCGCGGCCCAGTACATTCCGGATGCACGGCCCAATCAAGATCTTTCTTCCATTCCGCAGATTAGAAAAATTTGCATTTGGAATTAAATGTAAGAACCCTTAAATGTATATTGTAGTCCATAAGAGCCGGCCCATTTGCTTTTAGATGCGGGAGGATTTTTTTATTTTTAAATTCGTTTTTTGCTAAAGTATTTCTCTGAATTGCAAATTATAAAACTATATACTACTGCCACCGATTGAGCTGGCAAAATTTTGTTATCGCCGTTTGATTTAGCAGATAATTCCCTTTTCCGTCAGCTTATTTTTTAAAATTATACTCTCCATTCAAATTATATAAGAAATTTTGGTTTATCTGTTTTACTATATATCTAAAAATATTGTATATCAAAATTACAACAAAAACTATATATATGAAAATACAAAAAGTATTATAGTTTGAAATGGAGGGAGTAACTTTTATGTATCAATTTAGATGAAGATAAAAATTATATGACAATTTTAGAGAAAAAGGGATATGCAACTTTGTAGTTATAAAAATTTAAAACTAAGCCATCAATACAGAGTTTGGTAGGAGTTATTGAGATAATTCACTACCACAAATAGAGAGAAAAAAAGGTAGAAGACTCATATCTTTGGACGACTCATGAGCGCAAACTGAGCCTAGAAAAAGGAAAGAAAAAGAAATAGAAAAAAAAAAGCTGATGTACCTAGAGCTAGAGGGAGTGCTGGACCAACTGAGCCAAAATAATTTAAGGTTTGGGGAGGAGGGTTGGCAGAGGGTATCTATCACCTCTTGTTTGGGAAGATTCCTGGATGGCGCTACCCTTTTCCCTCCAGTCTTTGATTCCAAATATATCATTATTGTGACCATATTATTGCCAGAAATATTGCCTAAAATACATTTTATGCTTTCCGGTCATTTTTTTATCGCAAAGCATAAGACGGTTTGGATGTTTTGGTGTACTCCCTCCGTCACCGTCCCATTAAAAGTACCATTTTAGAATTCAAGATTTTTTTGTGTCATTTTAGAATTTGAGATCAAGTCTTATTCAAAATTTGTATGTAATTCTTATTTATTTATTTATTATAACTTATTTTATTATTAGATATACTTTCATAATGTTTTATTTATTTTATTATTTACATAAAAAATTTAAATAAGATAATCAGTTAAATTTTTTAAATAAGATAATCAGTTAAACGAGAAATTTAAAAATAAAAAATAATAATTTTAATATAACAGAGGGAGTACAGGATTGAGCGGGTTGACACTGACCCGTGAACAGGCCTGCTTCATACTCAGCCTGGCTGCCATCATCCCTAGTCTACGAGACTTTTCTATTCGGCAGACCGGTGACAACGCACCGCGCCATCAACGGAGAACTAGCCAGTCTCTCGCGTTAAAAAAAAAAAAAAAATCTCACACCATACGCATCTCTGCATTTTTTTATTGTTTGGGGAGCAACAGTCGCTAGCTAGCATTCGACCGAAAATTGAACTTGCAGAGTTGCAGAGCACCCGAACCAAGGGCTATTAAAATAATCCGCTGCGCCCACAAATAATTGAGCCCAACGCGTGCTCATAAACACATTTTTTTATTATTCCATGCGGGCTCCATAAAGCGATGCTCACACTAGCTATCTCAACTTTAGGGCATATTTAGATGTAGGGTATAAAGTTTCTGAGTGTTACAGTATATCGGATGTCACATGAGGTATCATATAAGATATTTTGGTACTAATAAAATATAAATTACAGAATCCGTATGTAAATCGTGAGACAAATTTATTAAATCTAAGCAATTCATCATTAGCACATGTATTATTGTAGCGATTAATGTCTAATCATGGACTAAGTATGGACTTGATTTAACCTTGGAGAGTTCATGCTGCCTGATGTCAAAATTTAGGAACCGGATGCACAAAGTCATGATATTTAGCAAGCACTTCATCTTGATTTTTTCAGTGACTCTTTCCTATGCCTTGACGTTCGTGTGTGGGGTGGTTTTGGTGAACCATCATTCCTTGGAATGGATTTATCCTACCATGTTAACTATTGGGCGAGAAGCAAGTTTTGATTACTACTCATGCTTCAACCCAATTTGTCACAACTATGTATGCAATGTTACAGGAAATGGAAGTGCTAAAGAAAATTGTATTGATAGCCTCTTCTAAAATGAAGCATCTCTGAGTTTGTTCTCTTGATCCATCAACTGTAGCCAGTTATTCTTATAAGATTATATATAAAACCGTGCTATTGTTTAATCATCATTTTGTTGTTTTTATGTGAATTCTTAAAATTATTCTGTAGCGTTAGCACGGGCAAATATACTAGTTTATTAAGTCTAATCAATTCATCATTAGCATATGTATTATTGTAGTGATTAATATCTAATCATGGACTAATTAGACATAAAAGATTCATCTCGTAAAATACATACAAATTGTGTAATTAGTTATTTTTTATCTATATTTAACACTCCATACAAATATCTAAACATTTAATATGATAGAACATAAAGTTTCTAATAGGTAACTAAAAGGCCTTAGCTTTGTTTGTTTTTCGTGGCCCAAGCACGGTTCGCCGTAACAGTGGAGGTACGGTGGCAAGTTGAACAGAAGTTGTTCTCACTTCCCGAGAATTCAAACTTTATTAATTTTATTGTATATTCTATTAAATAGGTCATTAAATATATTTTAATAATAAATTTATTTGAAAATATAAATATTGTACATATTTTCTATAAATCTAGTTGAAGTTAAGAAAGTTTGACCTACTCGTATGTATGTCGTAGCGACTTTCTTTTGCTTATTTTGTTTGTTTGGCTTATCAGCTCTGATATAATATTTTTATCTCATAACAAAACAGCTAAAAACAGCTCCTGCCAGTTTATCAACCGCAGAAACGACTGGCAGAACATAGCCACTCAAGAAAGTGGGCTCGCCCGGTGCAGTGGTCAGTCACGACACAATTAATTAGATCTTTCCCTTTCCATAAACAAATAGGAGAGAAAAGACATATCTGACCTCATCCCGCTTATATATTTATGTGTCACTCAAAACTACTTGCATTCCATGCACAAATATATAGCCAAAAAAGAAAAACAAGCGAAGAGCTAGAGCTACCGAGGCTCTCACAAAATGATTCCTCGGCTACTCCTCCATCTTCAAGGAGCTGCTGCAATAATCTTCGTCTTGATCCTTTCCGTGACACTGTCCTCGTCCTTTGCTCACGCAAGGGCTCGTAGCTGCGTTGCAAGCGAGTGCGAGGCACTCATCTCCTTCAAGAAAAGCTTTGTAGACCCTAACGGGCTCCTCAAATCATGGCAAGGCGAAGACTGCTCCGGGTGGAAGGGAGTCGGGTGCGACAGCCAAACCGGACATGTCATAAAGCTTGATCTCCGTGGCCCTGAGGACTTCGGAGAAAAGATCAAATTGAGAGGTCAGATCATGAACTCCACCATTATTGCCGCTTTACCACATCTGAGATACTTGGATCTCAGCTTCAACGACTTCGATTATAGCACAAGGGAGCCTTTCTCGTTTTTGGGTGCCCTCGACAACCTAAGGTATCTCAACCTCTCCAATGCCGGTTATCCAGGGATCAGTATACCTTGGCAGCTTGGTAACCTTTCTCGCTTGCAGCACCTTGATCTTAGCAACCTTTACTATTTTCAGTACGTCTCAGATCTTACTTGGTTGCCACATCTATCTTCACTAAAGACCCTTGTTATGAGCGGATTAAACCTCAGCTCTGCAAGCGATTGGGTAAGCAAGGTCAACATGCTGCCTAATCTGAAAATCCTTGACCTGTCTGCTTCCTGTCTCCTGAACACCAAAATCTCTCATCTTTCCCATTCTAACCTCACACATCTTGAGATCCTTGATTTGTCTTACATTTCATTTAACACCAAAATCTCTCATCTTTCCCATTCTAACCTCACACATCTTGAGATCCTTGATTTGTCTTACATTTCATTTAACACCTTCCTCCAACACAGCTGGTTTTGGGATGTCACTTCCATCAAGGAGCTTTATCTCACTTCCTGTGGATGGTCTGGGCCCATCCCTGCTGCATTAGGAAACATGTCCTCACTTGAGGTCTTGTATATAGATCAAAATTCCATATCAGGTATTGTTCCAACGACCTTCAAAAATTTGTGCAGTTTGCAGTTACTAAATTTGGAACAGAACAATATCAATGCGGACATGATAGGGAGATTACCGCGGTGCTCCTGGAGAAAATTGCGTGAGCTGCACTTGAGGGTGCAGATTTGACTGGGGAGTTACCGGCTTGGATAGGAAATCTTACTAGTCTCAGCCTCCTTGACCTATCATCAAACATGTTGCTTGGTTCTATACCATCTGGGATAGGAAACATGAGGAGTCTAGGTTACCTTGACCTATCATCAAACATGTTGAGTGGTTCTATACCATCTGATGGGATAGGAAACATGAGGAGTCTAGATCATCTTGACCTCTCATCAAACATGTTGGTTGGTTCTATACCTTCTGGGATAGGAAAAATGACAAGTCTGAGTTACCTTGCCCTCTCATCGAACATGTTGGTTGGTTCCATACCATTTGGGATAGGAAACATGAGGAGTCTGACTTACCTTGACCTCTCTCGCAACATGTTACATGGTGACGTACCTAGTGGGATTGGAGCACTTAGTAATTTGACTTCCTTGATTCTTCACACCAATAATTTCAGCAGTGTGCTTTCAAACCAACATTTTGCTAGTCTCGTGAACCTTGAGTATCTGGACATTGAAAATGCATCCCTAAAACTGGATTTTGCTGAAGATTGGGTTCCTCCGTTTAGATTAACATATGCATATTTTGGGTCATCTGACACGGGGCCTCAGTTTCCTTCATGGTTGAAATGGCAAACGGACATACAGGAGCTTGATGTCTCAAACACAAAGATAAATGGTGTTTTACCATACTGGTTCTGGGTTGCATTTCCTAACGCTTCCAGATTGAACTTGTCAGGAAATAAACTCAGTGGTAGTTTACCATCAAAATTGGAGCTGCCGCAGGTACAAAGCATGGATCTCTCTGGAAATGCTTTATCAGGACAGCTACCAACAAATCTCACAGCTCCCTACCTTGGCAGTTTGGATCTCTACAACAATCATTTCACTGGCACCATCCCACCATATGTGTGTAATGGTTTCTGGGAAATAAACCTATCAAACAATCAACTAACCGGAAGTTTTCCACATTGTCAAAGCAAGAGTTCTTCATCTTCTTTATCTATGCTAGACTTGAGAAATAACAATCTATCTGGTGAATTTCCCCAGTTCCTTCAATATGCTGCAAGTTTAAGCTTTCTTGACCTGTCGTTTAATAGGTTCTCTGGAAGTGTGCCAATATGGGTACCAAAGAAAATGCTCAGCTTAGAGGTGCTTATCCTAAGGTCAAATATGTTCCATGGTCACCTTCCTAGGCAGTTATCAAGGATTGTTGGACTTCATTACCTGGACGTAGCACAAAACAACATATCAGGAATTATACCTTCATCCCTAGCAAGGTTCAGCGCCATGAAAAATCCATTTGATACAGATTATGATAATTACAGTAGCGACAGCATATCAACATTCATAAAAAACCGAGAGCTTAACTATACCCATGAATTCACAAAACATACAGTATTGATAGATTTATCAAGTAATGGTTTCATTGGACAGATTCCGAAAGAACTATCTTCACTCAAGGGACTTCGGAGTTTGAATCTATCTAACAACCAGTTAAGTGGACCGATTCCAGATGATATTGGTTCTTTAAGGAAACTCGAATCCCTCGACCTATCTCACAATTATTTCAGTGGCAAAATACCATCAAGTTTATCAGATCTAACATTCTTGAGCTGCCTCAACTTGTCATACAACAATTTATCAGGAAGAATCCCCTCGGGACAACAGCTGCAAACAATCAACAATCAGTATATGTACATTGGCAATCCCGGACTTTGTGGGCCTCCTCTTCTGAAGAATTGCTCAATGATTGTAACGAATTCAACTATTAGTCAACAGCATGAAGGTGTCATATCATCTTTTTACACCAGCATGAGCATGGGCTTTGTAATGGGTCTTTGGATTGTATTCTGTACCATGTTGTTCATGAAAACATGGAGGATTGCTTACTTTCAGCTTTTGGACCAGTTATATGACAATTTCTATGTGCAACTGGCTATCAACAAGGCTGCCGTTCTGAGAAAATTTGGAAATGAAAAGATTTGAAGGTTTATTTTCTTCTATTGATCAATCCATCGACTATTTTACATCTGTATTTTTTTTTTGGGGAACGACCATTTTACATCTGTATATGAAGTTATTTTTACTGTGTAGTGTAACAAATAGCAGGCACCCCATACATTGCCGTCGCAGGAGAAATCAACAGTCGATGATTATAGCACATACTGTAAAGTGTAAACGACCAATCTTTGTATAAGTATGTTATATGGATTGATTCTATTGAGATATGTTAGGTGTATAGTTGGTAGGTTTGTATCAATTTGTGTTGTAATCCCTGAATCAATCCTAATCAGGCATGTAGACCTTGTAAGCCATGGTGGAGGCTGTTTCCACCACTATATCAACAAAGTTGCGGCCTCCTACGGGAGGTAAAACGCTTACCATTTTACATGGTAGTCAAACCATTTACCCTACAATGAGATGTAGTTGATAGACATACAGGATCTACAATCGATCCTGTCAAGTTGTTCTCTGCTAGCAGGATGGTATTTAAGGATGAAATACTTCCCAAAGATGGTGGTATACTTCCGGAAATAATATTTCCAGTAAGCCCAAGAAATCGCAGAATTGTGGTTTTCTGGAAATAATAAGGGACATTCCCTGATAACATGTTGTAACGCAGATCTAGAAAGGTCAAGTTTAGGATATGACCCATGGCTTCTGGAATCGATCCTGCCAAGTTGTTAAATGCTAGCAGGATGGTATTTAAGGACGAAACCTTTCCTAAGGATTCTGGTATACTGCTGGAAAGAATATTTCTACTAATGCCAAGAAATTGCAGAGACATGGGTTTTTGGAAGGAAGGAATTGGTCCAGCAAGAGAATTCGATCCGAGGTCCACTGTGACAAGGTTGGATGAAGTATTGAATAGAGTACCTGAGATCTCCACAGTTAGGAAATTCATTGAGAGGTCCAGCACACGAAGCAATGGAGCTTTGGTTAAGCAATCAGGAATAGCTAAGTCTTTGTTTGGAGTCCTATAATAGCAAATTTCTCAGGTTCGGAAGAGCAGCTATCTCCTCTGGTATGCTTCAAGAAATATCATTGCCTGAAAGATCCAGCCGCACCAGCGAGGTAAGGTTTGCCACACAACTGTGCAGTCTGCCTTGGAGCTGCACAACGGCTCTACCGTTGCCGAGAAAGTCTTTGCTGCCTGAGGGTCACTTTCCAGTTCTACTCTTGATTGTGTTACGTTGTTGGTTGGTTTCTATGATGAGTGCTCTGGTTGGTTTCTTTAATCATGAACTGTTGGTTTCTTTAATCTTGGAACTTGGAAGAGACAGCACAGTGGGTGGTGATGGCACTTTCAGCCTGTTGATTGAACCGGATAAAAGTACCTTCAGCCCGTTAAATTGGCAGGATATTAATCCAGCCGAGGGCACAGTTTGTTGCAAATCTTATCACTGTCAACATTTGAATTGGCAGAGGGCTCAGTTCTCGCTGGATAAAATGGCGAGGTTCAAATCTCGCCATGTCAAATGGGGGTGATGAGGTATAATAACAGTTACAAAATTTTGGGTCTAGATTCTTTTCTTTCTTTTTTTGGCAAAAAAAAAGGATTAATAAAAGGTCTAGTCCAGATTAGTAGGCCTGGCGGCCCAGTACATTCCGGATGCACGGCCTAATCAAGATCTTTTCTTCCATTCCGTATATATGAAAGATTTGCATTTGGGATTAAATGTAGGATTCCATCCTAAGAGTTTGCTATATTTTACTTGGCATATCTTGTGTTTTGGCAACTCTCAAAAGAATATGCCAAAGTAAAAAAAGAGGCTATCTCCAATAGTTTTCTATTTTTGACTTGCCAAAATCAAAAAAGAAGGCCCACAAACAATTTTGTTGACAGGTCACAACAGTTCCATTGAGAAGAATGTCCAACAAATTCCTATTGAAACTAAAATCAACGATGCTATGAACTATGATGTTGTTCCCTTCTGTTGCCTAAATTTGTAATGCCTTCAGCCCAGGATCTTAATAATCCGAAAAACATTGACAAACACTGAAACACATCTGCTAATTAGCCGGCCATAGGAAAAAAGAAATTAGGAGAATTTGCTGCTTACCATCAGCCTGAAGAAGGTGAAACGCACAGGCACATGCAGGACGGCAGGGAGTATGTCCGGCATTGGTGAGACGGCGACCTTGTGCGTTTGTGCGACACAGCGGTAGTGCGGAAGATGAAACAATCTCACTGTCCTCACTGAGCAGTGTCACGCCCCGTGGCCGTCGCCCGTCGCTGGCGCCGATGTGAGCACGCGCAAATGGATCGACAAGGGTTTCGCGACGAGGAAGCAGCCCGGGCAAACCCCCGCGGCTTGGCTTCGATATGTATTGTCTGAAATTGCATAGTGTTCTCCAGTTCGGATACATGGGTACAAGTACACCCTCACTCAGACGCTGACACAACGGCCCACAAGACAGAGTCTAATACATAAAACGTAAATGACCAATTACGCTAGCCTAGAGCTTCCCCTTCCTCAGACTTGCTCTTTACTCGACGCCGTGACACCTCCCCCCCCCCCCCCTTGAGTGGACGCTTGTCCCCAAGCGGGTGCATCCGGGAACCTCTGCTTCAAGACATAGTAGTCTTCCCAGGTTGTGGTCGATTGAGGGAGGCTAGACCAGGAGACCTTGACTTGAGGCACGGCGGCGTTGCCTTTCTTCACCAGGCGCCGTTCGATGATCTCTTGCGGTATGGCTTGAGCGGCTTGGATGTCGGTAGTCATCGGTAGTGTATCATACACTGGTGTAGCATCGGGGACAAACGACTTCAGCTGGGAGATGTGGAAGACATTGTGCACTTGAGCATTGGCTGGGAGTTGCAGTTTGTAGGCGACTGAACCAATGCGCTCTAGGACAGTATAGGGCCCGTAGTACTTCAGGGCCAGCTTGGGATAAGGACGATTTGCCACTAACGATTGTGTATATGGCTGAAGTTTGAGGAGGACCAGCTCACCCACAGTGAAATGGAAGTCCTTTCTCTTCCTATCAGCCAATTGCTTCATCCTGTTTTGTGCTTTGGCTAAGTTCAGTTTCAGGGATTCAAGCTGGAGTTCCCTGTTCTAGACCAGATCCTGTACTTCAGTTGGTATGGTTGTGGAGCTAGTAGGGACTGCTCTCAAGTTAGGGTCATAACCATAGAGTGCTTTGAAAGGGGAACAAGCCAGAGCGGTATGATAAGAGGAATTGTACCAGATCTCAGCTAATGGGAGCCAATCTTTCCAGGTGGTTGGTGCAGCTTGGACAGAACAACGTAGGTACATCTCAACACATTGGTTGACGTGTTCAGTCTGCCCGTCAGACTGTGGATGATAAGCAGTGGTAAAATGGAGATCCACTTTGTAGGCTTTGAAAATAGCTTTCCAGAACGTGCTCATGAATATTGTGTCTCTGTCAGTGACAATAGATTTAGGAAGACCAGGGAGTTTGACGATGTTTTCCATGAATACCTGAGCAATTGTTGCAGCTGTATAAGGGTGCTTGAGTGCAATGAAATGTCCATACTTAGTAAGCCTGTCCACAATGACCAAGATAACACTGCAACCATGAGATTTTGGTAACCCTTCAACGAAATCCATAGACAGTGAAAGTGCAATCAAGCCTTAAGTGGGTTTTGGTGACATGACAATGCAATTAGAGAACTAATGAGACTTTACAAGTATGACAAGTAGGTTAAACTTAAGGAGGTTGATGAACAGGTTGGCGAACCCCTCCAATTACAAAAGTGCATGGCAACAAGCTCAAAGGAGTTTAAATTCTTTTATACATTGAAATTGAGTTAGGTATGTCGTACTATTAAGAGGGATTCAACACGCATGCCAACAAGTGAACCAAATGCAACATCTATCTATATACTTCACACCTCCACATACAAAGTGGGCAAATCAGCCAGCTTATTGAAGATCATTCCTTTGCTGTTCTGCCCAGGCCGGCAGTGCCGGGCTACAGGCCGGCACTGCCGCGACTTGTTCTGCCCGTTGGTAGTGAGGGTACTTAAACACCTCCTCACTTTCCCCTAACGGCTAGTTTTGCCATTCCCATACTCAGACTTCGCAAGAACAGAAAGAGAAGCTCCTTTCTTGCTCTCCCTTCTCCCTTGGTGCCCTTTCCCTCTCTCCCACTTTGATTCCAATCATTCTTGAGAGATTGAGCCTCCAAGCTTTGAGAAGAAGCTTCTCCCTCGGATCTTCACTCCTACAAGCATTTGGTTTGCGTGGTGGCCGGCGGTTTGAGTTCTTTACGCTTGGAGCTTTGCTCCTAGCCAGTTAGAGGTTGCCCTTGAGCTTGCCTCCTTCATGTGGCAGCCTAGGGAAGTTTGTATCACCCATCATTTGCTAATACACTTCTCTCATCTTAAGGGTTCACCCCCTTGACTTGAGACCGAGGAAAGAGCTAGCCTTGTGTGGCGAGCTTGAGCCTTGTGTGGCGCACCTCAACCACGTGGACGTAGGCAAGCCTTGGTGGTGAGCTGAACCACGGGTCAAATCCTTGTGTCACCGTGTGCTTGTTACTTTACTTTGATATATATTGTGTGCAAGGTAATTTCTAGGGTTTGGACCCGATCTACTCGGTGGGTGTGTTGCTACCACTTTCAGATGGTGCTAGAGGTTCCCTACACCTCTAGGAAGGTTTCTATTCAAACATAATTTCCATTCTAGCTTTACATTTTGAATTGTGTTACATTCTGTTCTGGTGACCAGCACTGCTGCCCAGAGACCAGTAGTGCCGGCCACCCCGGCAGTGCCGGCCTCAAGCCCGGCAGTTCCGGCCTCAACTGACAACAAGTTGTTAAGTTGATTTTAAACAGGCCTATTCACCCCCCTCTAGGCCAATCAAGTCCTTTCAAGTGGTATCAGAGCGAGGTTACCTCAAGAAGCACTTAACCGTGTGAGGTAATGGCCGAAGAGGGTAAGGTCGTGATGGTTGATCCCAAGAAGGTGGATTTGCATGAGACCTCAAGTAGCGATGAAAGTGCTGACACGAACAAGTACTAGACCACTGCTTGTATATCTGCTGGAGAAATAGCAAGAAGAAAAGAAGCTAGAAGATTAAGAAGAGATGGCAAGAAATTGCAAAAAGAGGAAAAAACAATCAATGAAGCCAAAAGCTTGAATCTTGCCGAGAAGCTTCATAGAAGAGAAGTAAGAGCTCTAAAGAAAGAGCTCAAGGCCAAGGAGGAGGAGCTCAAGAAAAGCAAAGAGCAAGCCTCTCATGTGGAGGTTGATTCAAGTCACTCCGACGGTGATGATGATGCATCATATCAAGCCTCCAAGGCCATGAAGAAGGATGAGAAGAAGAAGAACAAGGATGATGGCAGCAAGAAATACTCCGCCATATCCTTTGATTATTCATCCAGTTCTAAGCATGAGCATAAACCATTATTCCATGTTCCCGCGGGCAAATTGCCTCACTTTGATGGGACTAAATTTGCCAAGTGGAAACACTTGATGAAAGCTTATCTTGTAGGTCTTCACCCCGGTGCTTGGGAGATTGTGCACAAAGGATGTGATCCTCCAGCTGATCCCACAAGTCCCACCACCACCGAGCTCCGTTGCATACAACTCAACGCACAAGCAACTAGCGTGTTGCTAAGTGCATTGGATGGCGATGAGTACAACAAGGTCATGGGCTTGGAGGTTGCAAAGGAAATTTGGGATACCTTGCATCTTGCACATGAGGGTGTGAGCAAAGTAAGGCAATCCAAGATTGACCTATTGATGGTCAAGCTCAACCGGTTCGTGATCAATGAAGGTGAAGGGCCACAAGAGATGTTCGATAGATTGATGACCATGGTTGGAAAGATTAGAGGCCTTGGTGGTGAAGAGGTCAATGATCACAAGGTTGTCAAGATTATGCTTGAAGCCTACTCCCCAAGGAATGAGACCGTTGTGACATTGATAAGAGATAAGAAGAGATTTGAGTACTTCACACCAAGTGATGTGCTTGGAAGGATCATTACTTTTGATCTACAAAGAGAATAAACATAAGAGAGGAAGAAGCTTGGAGAGATGCAAGCAAGGTTGGAGGGCATGAAGATCAAGGATGTGGCTCTCAAGGCAAACAAGAGCACAAGGAAATCAGCCCCTAGCTATTCCAAAAATAGCAAGCATCCCTCCTCAAGCAAAGCTCAAGAAACCAAGGATTTCAAGCATCAACCCGAAGCTCCAACATCAAGTGATGGTGAAAGTGAAGGTGAACAAGAGGAGAACATAGATGACATGGCCCTATTCATAAGAAGATTCAACAAGGGCATAAAGAACAATGGGTACAAGCTCATGAGAAGGAAGTTTCCAATCAAGAAATCAAGAACTTGCTTTAGGTGTGGTAGCACCGAACACTTCATTGCCGATTGCCCAAACAAGAAGGAAGATATCAAATTTGGAAAAGGCAAGAGAGAAGATAAGGGTGACTATAAGAAAGGCAAGAGATATGTGGGTGAAGCACACATTGGGCATGAGTGGGACTCATCGGAGGAGACTACAAGTGAAGATGAGGAGATGGCAACAATTGCTATTCACAAGCCATCCACTTCACCAAGACTCTTCAACAACATGTCCGATGATGATGAATGCTCCCCTCACATTTGTCTCATGGCAAAGGGTGAGAAGGTAAAATCAAAACCCAAAGCCAAAACTTCTCCCCCCAAAGACATCTCTAGTAGTGATTCTAGTGACTACTCTAGTGACGATGAATCAAGTGATGAAGAAATAAATGAAATAACTAAAAATATGGATCCTAAGACCAAACTATTCATTGCCAACATATTGGATGAATTAGAGGCAACAAAGGCCGAGCTAGCATCTAGAGAGAAAACTCTTATTAAACAAGAGGATCTTTACATTGCTATTGAGGAAGCCCTTGAATTAGAAAGGAGTGAGGTGAGCTCTTTGACCAAAGCTTTGGCCAAGGAAAGAGAAGCTCATGCTCTCACTAAGGAGTGTGGTGACCTCAAGCAAAAGTATTGTGGCTTAGTTGAAAAGCATCAAGAGCTTGAGGCACAATACTCTCTTCTTTGGGAGAGCAACTCACATCTTTCTAAATCAAATGATGCTTCTTCTCCATCCACTAGTCAAGATTGTGGAAAATTCTATAATATTGATATGAATGCCTATTCCACTAACCTTGCTAACATGAAGGCTATGAAGAAAGAAATAGGAAGGCTCAACAATGTCATCTCAGTTTCAAAGAAGAATGACAAAGACAAAGTTGAGCCAAAGAAGATCCAATACAAGGATGGAAGGCATCCATCAATCAAAGATGGGCTTGGTCACACACAAGGAGGCAAAACCAATGGTAGAAAAATGGTCAAAGGCATTGAGTGTGTCAAGTTTGAGAAGAAGGGAAGCATTGGTGCAGATAAGCCTGCACAGACAGCAGCTCTGCTGGACCATAGGCCAGCAGTGCCGGACCTGAGGTCGGCAGTGCCGCGCCCCAAGAAAGGGAAGGCTACCAATGCTTCACCTGACCAAACTCAGACCAAAGTCCATGCCAAGAGGATGCCCCAGCAAAAGCAGGTTTCTCAGAAACCCAAGGACTCAATCTGGGTGACCAAAAATAAGTTTGCATATCAACCCAAGACAAGGTCACCTCAAGGAAGTTTGTCCTCATGCTACATGTTGAAATGCAATGACCGTGGTAAAGTCATTGCAGAGTTTGTGGGTGATGAGAAACATGATAAGAGAAGCATGAATATTTGGGTTCCAAAGATTGTTGTGACTAACATGCAAGGCCCCAAGATTGATTGGGGACCTAAATCTAGGAACTAATTTGTTTTGTAGGCATACTCCTCTGGTGGATCAAGTTGGGTGCTTGATAGCGGATGTACAAATCATATGACAGGAGAAAGGAGTATGTTCTCATCATATTCCCCAACTTCAAATGCAAGTGAGAATATCATCTTTGGTGGCAACTCCAAAGGGGAAGTGATTGGACTTGGTAAAGTTGCTATTACTCTTGATCATTCCATCTCAAATGTATTACATGTGAATTCGTTGATTTACAATTTGTTGTCCGTTTCTCAATTATGTGAGATGGGCTTTAATTGTCTCTTTACGGATAAGGGTGTGAACGTCTTTAAGAGGGAGGATTCCTCTATTGTCTTTACGGGTCGTTTGAAGGGCAAGCTTTACCTAGTTGATTTCAACAAAAGTAAGGCTAAGCTTGAGACTTGTTTAGTGGCAAAATCTAGCATGGGTTGGCTATGGCATCGTCGACTAGCTCATGTTGGGATGAGGAACTTGGCCAAACTCCTAAAAGATGAACACATTCTTGGACTAACCAATGTTCATTTTGAGAAGGATAGAATTTGTAGCGCTTGCCAAGCCGGAAAGCAAGTAGGTGCACCTCACCCACCAAAGAGCATTGTCTCCACCAAGCAACCATTGGAGCTAATTCACATGGATCTCTTTGGACCGGTGGCCTACATAAGAATTGGCGGTAACAAACATGGTTTAGTTATTGTTGATGACTTTACTCGTTTCACTTGGGTGTTTTTCATGTATGATAAGGCACAAGTGCAAGATAAGGTGAAAACCTTCATCAGAAGAGCACAAAGAGAATTCGGTTTCCAAATCAAGAAAGTTCATAGTGACAATGGAACCGAATTCAAGAACACTCAAGTGGAGGAGTTTCTTGATGATGAGGGCATCAAGCATGAGTTTTCAGTTCCATACACCCCTCAACAAAATGGTGTAGTAGAGAGGAAGAACCGGACACTCATTGACATGACAAGGACAATGCTAGATGAGTACAAGACTTCGGATATCTTTTGGGCCGAAGCCGTCAACACCGCCTGCCATGCCATCAACCGGCTCTATCTACACAAAATCTTGAAGAAGACTTCATATGAACTCCTAACCGGTAACAAACCAAAGGTGTCTTACTTTAGAGTTTTTGGGTGCAAGTGTTTCATACTTAATAAGAAACCCAAAACCTCTAAGTTTGCACCTAAAGTTGATGAAGGTTTTCTTCTTGGCTATGGATCAAATGAGCATGCCTATCGTGTATCAACAAGACCTTAGGGAAAATTGAAATCGCGATAGACGTGACATTTGATGAATCTAATGGCTCTCAAGTAGAGAAAATTAATCAAGTGATTGTAGGTAATGAGGAACCACCATGTGAAGCAATCAAGAATATGGCTATTGGTGACATTAGGCCACAAGAAGCTCAGGCCATAGATGTGGAACCTCAAGGAGAAGAAGCTACTGCCCCAAGACTTGATGAAGAAGGGCCTGCAGTGTTCCCTGGTCAGGGCTCTGCCCCTGTGGCCGGCACTGTCGGACCAGGCAGACAGGCAGCAGCTAACCCCTCTCCTGCTACCCCAAGGAACCTACAACCAATATTTGAAGAGCATGAGTATGATGACCAAGCTAACCAACAAGAAGTCATAGAACACCCAAGATTAAGGCAAACAATTCAAAAGGATCATCCCGTCGACAATATACTTGGGAGTCTCCGAAGGGGGGCAACTACTCGTTCACATTTGGCAAATTTTTGTCAATTTTACTCTTTTGTCTCCTCTTTGGAACCCCTCAAGGTTGAGCAAGCTCTAGATGATCCGGATTGGGTGATGGCTATGCAAGAAGAGCTAAATAGCTTTGAAAGGAACAAGGTTTGGTCACTTGTGGAAAGACCAAATACCAATGTGATTGGAACCAAATGGGTCTTCCGCAACAAGCAAGATGAGCAAGGCGTGGTGACAAGGAACAAGGCAAGATTGGTAGCTCAAGGTTTCACTCAAGTGGAGGGCCTAGACTTTGAAGAGACATATGCACTGGTAGCTAGGCTTGAAGCAATTCGAATGCTTTTGGCCTATGCTGCCCATCATGACTTCAAGCTTCAACAAATGGATGTCAAGAGTGCATTTCTCAACGGCCCTATCCAAGAGTTGGTGTATGTTGAGCAGCCATCGGGTTTTGAAGATCCAAAGTTCCCTCATCATGTCTTCAAGCTCCATAAGGCACTCTATGGACTTAAGCAAGCACCAAGAGCATGGTATGAATGCCTTAAGGAATTCTTGATCAAACAAGGCTTTGAAATAGGCAAAGCGGATCCTACTCTCTTCACTCATAAAGTCAATAATGATATCTTTGTGTGCCAAATATATGTCGATGACATAATATTTGGTAGTACTAACCAATCCTATTGTGATGAGTTTAGTAGAATCATGACTAAAAGATTTGAGATGTCTATGATGGGTGAGCTAAAGTTCTTCCTCGGTTTTCAAATCAAGCAATTCAAGGAAGGGACTTTCTTATGCCAAACCAAGTACACCCATGATATGTTGAGAAAGTTTGACATGGCAAATGCTAAACCAATCAAGACTCCCATGTCAACTAATGGACATCTTGATCTTGATGAAGGAGGGAAATCCGTGGACATTAAGGTATATCGTTCCATGATCGGCTCTCTCCTTTACTTATGTGCATCTAGGCCGGACATAATGCTTAGTGTGTGCATGTGTGGTAGATTTCAAGCTAACCCGAAAGAGTGCCACTTAGTGGCCGTTAAGAGAATCTTGAGATATCTAGTTTTCACTCCTAACCTTGGCTTATGGTATCCTAAGGGATCTAAGTTCGATCTACTTGGGTATTCGGATTCCGATTACGCCGGTTGCAAGGTAGACCGAAAAAGCACTTCGGGGACGTGTCAATTCCTTGGATGGTCCCTAGTGTCTTGGAGTTCTAAAAAGCAAAATTGTGTAGCCCTTTCCACCGCCGAGGCCGAGTATGTTGCAGCCGACGCTTGTTGTGCTCAACTACTTTGGATGAGGCAAACCTTAAAAGATTTCGGATGTCAATTCACCAAGGTGCCTCTCTTGTGTGATAACGAGAGTGCCATCAAACTTGCAAACAACCCGGTTAGTCACTCTAGAACCAAACACATAGACATCCGTCATCACTTCTTGAGAGACCACGAATTAAAAGGAGATATCGCAATTCGCCATGTGAGCACCGAAAAGCAACTAGCTAATATCTTCACTAAGCCTCTAGATGAGACAAGGTTTTGTGCTTTGCGTAGTGAGCTGAATATACTTGACTCTCGTAATGTGGTTTGAACTATAGCACACATTTGTTTGTCCACCTAGCGACTTAGGCAAAACTTTGAAAGTTTCAATTATGTGTTTCAAAACCAATTTTGAAAGAAACTTGAATGTGTTGGTCATTGTATGATTGATGAGTTTCTTACTGACCAGCACATGGCAAGGGGTATGTGTCCACAATTGCACAAATATAGAGTATAGTAGTGGCATAGTGCCTCACTGCCTGGCGAGGCCAGCAGTGCCGAGCTAAGGCTGGCAGTGTCGGGACTTAAAGGACCCGAGCCTGTCGGGCCCAAGTCCTAGCCCTCGGGTTTTGCTTTATCTTCTCACCTCAACCCGAGGGGACTCCATTCCAGGTCATACCCTTCCAACAGAACACCTTTCCCTCTCCTCTCTCAACCCTAAGGAGACCTAGGGAGCCCGGAGGTCCCTCTCTTCCCCTCGGTAGTGCTGCCCCTTTGGAGGTGCTGCCATTGGAGGAGGTGTGGAGGATCTTCCTCCCTGCATCAAGCTTCATTCAAGCCTGACCTTCTTTGTCTCCTTCCCTCTATTTCAAAGGTAATAATATGAAACCATAGGTTGGTTCAATCTATGCAATGCACGGGTTTGCAATGCATTATATATGGTGATGTACCTCCAGTAGTTAGATTTGATCAAAACCTAGTTTCAATGGAGGATTGATGGAGCATGCCATGGTGCTGTCTGCACCAGGCCGGCAGTGCCGGCCCCTGGTGACAGCACCTGTGTAGTTGCTCCTACAATCGTTTATTGACCCTAGATTTTGGTTTAATCTCTCCACTAGAGTTTCTTATCACTGTCTAAGTGCAGCAACTTAACCTTTTCTCCTTTTAAATGCATAGATGGCTGCCGGTGGATCGAGTCGTGGAGGAGGAAAGAGGTCAAGGACCAAGGCTCGTACTCCCTTGACTGATGATGGGTTAAATCCCAGGCAGAGGATAGCTCAAGAGGAGGCTTTGCAAAGGGCAGGGAGAACAATCAGAGATGATGTGTGCCCTAGGACACCTCCAGACTTGGGTCTTTTCAATGCTTTTCACCTTGTGGAGCATCCTGAGGAGGTGCTAGTCAGAGATCCTCAGGATACTCCTGGCAGAGTCAGAGCAAAATATAAAAATCAGTGGAGGACAGTCCAACAGCAGAGGGCCTTCAATCCCTATGATGTGCCAAAGGACATGAGTGTGGATTACAGGTTTTGGAATGTTTTCCATTCTGACTATTACACCACAGTCCTTCTTCAAGCTGATAAACCCAAGATCATAAAGAGGAAATATGTTGATTGGGAGCACTTGGAGCTCAAGAGGGATCCTGTATTTGAAAGAGTCATTGACCAGTGCAGGCAACTTGACATGTATCACTGGATGGGTTTTCCAGAATGGTTGGAACATTGAGATCATCTACCAGTTCTACTCCACTTACTATCTTGACAGGGAGAACTTGGTGATGCATTGGTTGATAGAGGGCCTGCATTACAGAATTGACTATGTGACATTTGCTCGCCTTCTGGGCTTTGGAGAGGATGACAGGGCATGCTTCAACTTAACTAATGAAAGAGGCCTGAACAATGATGAAATTGCCTCTCTCTACATTGAGCCTCATAAGGCAGATGGTCTGGTGAAGGGGTTGAGGAGCAAGTACTATATCTTAAACAACCTCTTCAGGACCACACTCTATCCCAAGATGGGATCTGCCTCCAACCTCTATGCTAAATCAAAGAATGTGCTTAGGAGGATGAGAGGTGGAGCACCACCATTTTCAGTGGCTCATTTTCTTTGGGATGAGATTTGCATTGCATCAGAGGATGCTAGGAAGGGGCTGCCCTATGCCCCTTATCTGATGTTCATTATTGAGATGGTGACTGGCCGGATCTACAACAAAGACATAGTTCATGAGCCTTTCAGAGCGGAAAAGGTCATTCACTCTTCTACAGTTCAGGAGGTGAACACTCCTCCCAGAGAAAGCACCAGGGCAGCAGCCCGAGACTACCCTTAGTCTTCCAGCAGAGCAGGTAGCAGAGGCAGGAAGAAGGGTAAGCTTGGCAGGTTATTAAAGAAGATCTTTGCTGGCATCTGCTATGCCAATGACCATGCTTACCAGACTAGGCTGGAGATCAGGCAGCTCAGACAAGAGCAGGGCCTCAGTCAGATTCCCCCTCCTACACCACCACCACAGCTCAGTGAGGAGTCTACTTATGTTGGTGATGATTCTGATGATGAGGATGATGATGAGGAGGAAGAGATTCAGCAGCCCCAGACTAGGAGGTTGAGCAAGAGGGCCTCAGCTCCTGGTATTCACTTCTCTTCAGATCCAGATGATGATGATGAGGAAGATGAAGATGAAGATGATGATGATAAGGACGACATGGATGAGGATGACTAGCTTGTATTATCTTCTTCTTTGTTCTTTTCTCTTTTTGGTGACTTGTTGCTAAAGTGGGAGAATTACTACGTGAAGGGGGTACAACAAAAGAAATCTTCGACGGTCATGAAGGAGCAGAGGAGCAGCAACTGCTAGTTATCTTAGTTTTTTTTTCAGTTTTTAGTTTGAGAGATGAGAGAGCAACATGCAAAACTACTTTATTGTAATATTGTCACTTAAGTACTTTATTTGTGTCATTTGTGGACATCTACTCTCTCATATATATCATGCTTGTCTTAGTGTGCATGTAGGTTTTATTTATATCTCGCTGTGTGGCCGTGCTTGAGCTTACGCAGGGTTGCTGGTTGCAGCTAGGCCGGCAGTGCCGGACTGCTCAACAGCAGCCCCTTTGATTTTTGTTGAGACAGGTTCATATGCATCACGTATATTCTTGTGACACCTTGTCAGCACCCCACAACAGCCATGGATGTAGGGGGAGCCCTATTTCACTCCAATGTGTGAATTTTGGCTTTTCATGCCAAATTTGGAAATTCAAATTCTCATTCACATTTAGGGGGAGCTCCTACACCCATGACTTGCATTGTCTCAGATTATACTTCACTTTTGTAAGCTCTAAGTGTGTTGTCATCAATCACCAAAAAGGGGGAGATTGAAAGTGCAATCAAGCCTTAAGTGGGTTTTGGTGACATGACAACGCAATTAGAGAACTAATGAGATTTTACAAGTATGACAAGCAGGTTAAACTTAAGGAGGTTGATGAACAGGTTGGCGGACCCCTCCAATTACAAAAGTGCATGGCAACAAGCTCAAAGGAGTTTAAATTCTTTTATACTTTGAAATTGAGTTAGGTATGTCGTGCTATTAAGAGGGATTCAACACGCATGCCAACAAGTGAACCAAATGCAACATCTATCTATATACTTCACACCTCCACATACAAAGTGGGCAAATCAGCCAGCTTATTGAAGATCATTCCTTTGCTGTTCTGCCCAGGCTGGCAGTGTCGGGCAGGCCGACAGTGCCGGGCTACAGGCCGGTACTGCCGCGACTTGTTCTGCCCGTTGGCAGTGAGGGGTACTTAAACACCTCCTCACTTTCCCCTAACGGCTAGTTCTGGCATTCCCATACTCAGACTTCGCAAGAACAGAAAGAGAAGCTCCTTTCTTGCTCTCCCTTCTCCCTTGGTGCTCTTTCCCTCTCTCCCACTTTGATTCCAATCATTCTTGAGAGATTGAGCCTCCAAGCTTTGAGAAGAAGCTTCTCCCTCGGATCTTCACTCCTACAAGCATTTGGTTTGCGTGGTGGCCGGCGGTTTGAGTTCTTTACTCTTGGAGCTTTGCTCCTAGCTGGCTAGAGGTTGCCCTTGAGCTTGCCTCCTTCGTGTGGAAGCCTAGGGAAGTTTGTATCACCCATCATTTGCTAATACACTTCTCTCATCTTAAGGGTTCATCCCCTTGACTTGAGTCCGAGGAAAGAGCTATCCTTGTGTGGCGCACCTCAACAACGTGGACATAGGCAAGCCTTGGTGGTGAGCTAAACCACAGGTCAAATCCTTGTGTCACCGTGTGCTTGTTACTTTACTTTGATATATATTGTGTGCAAGGTGATTTCTAGGGTTTGGACCTGATCTACTCGGTGGGTGTGTTCTTACCACTTTCAGATGGTGCTAGAGGTTCCCTACACCTCTGTTGACACAAAAAGCGTCAGGATCTGTGAACACCTCGGGCTTATACCCGAAACTCGATTGTCCGAAGGCGTGCCAGTCGATTTGACCAGTTAATCGACAAGGACGATAACTAGAACAAAATTTGAATGAGACAACGGCGATGCGCCCAGATGTCAAAGCTCAAACCTGATCAGGATAACTAGAGTAGAGCTGAACGAGACGACAGCGATGCGCCCGGACGTCAAAGCTCAGATAACTCAAAACGCGGAACTTGCAAGGGTTGACGGAGGTCGATGAGATGCAGCCCGTCGAAACTTGAAGAACTCATAGATAAACTAATACCTAATGCGGTAAAGATAAATTGCTGGAAAGGTAAATAAGATAAAAAGTAATTGATATATTTGATATGCTTGGATATCATTGTATACAGCACCCCTGGGTACCTATTTATACTCCGGCAGAGGGAGTTGTAGATAGATACGACTCGTACCTTTCCTAAACAAAAACTCCTAACTTTAAGGAAATAACTGACTTGCGCAGGAGTCGGTCGCCTTGCCTCGCTTCACAGTCGCCGCAGCGCCGCCGCGATCCGCCAGCGAGCCGCCGCCGTTCCGCGCCTCTGGACGCTGCAAGCCCGCCATCGAGCCGCGCATCACCTTCGCGTAAGTGCGGAACACCTTCTCCCTCCTTTTTCCCTCTCTTTTGTGCACTGGGGAACCTCGTCGCCGTATACAGGGTAGCCGCCGCCGCTGCCTCTCGTCGCCGGCTATCTGCAGCCGTTCTCGAGCCCCTCCAAGTGGTCAGGTGGGTTCGCCTTGGCCTCCTCGTGCTCCCCGACCCTTTTCTCGGTCGGATTGGGCACCCGAGCCTCTAACCGCCTCGTGCCGCCGTGCGCAGAGCAACCGCCGCCACGGTTCACCGCCGTCGGTCCTTCCCGTCCGTCCCAGAGCCTCGCTGTGGCTCTGGGCGAGTTCGCCGTCGGCTCCTCTTTCTCCCGGTGCTTCCGGAATTGAAAACCGAGCACCATAGCTCGGGGTTGCTCTTCGCCGGCGAGCTTCGCCTCTGCTGGACATGGCCACCGCCGTGCGCCGCTCTCCTCCGGCCACAGTGCCGCCCTCTCCCTCCCCGGATCTAATCTGATCCATCCATCTCTGATCCAACGAACCAGAGAGCCTGATACCCCTTCGCGTGGCAAACATGCTAAAGAGACCCTGCCTTTTTCCAGCTCTCAACCCGCGGTCCACAAAGCGTCTTTGACCTTTACGCTTTCCCCTTCTGGAAAACGTATTCTCTGTTAAATCTGATTTAATTCGAAAATAAAAGAAAAACCCTAATTACAATTTTGCCACTGATTTTCAAATGCTTATATTTTGCTCGTTTTAAATCCAAATCGATCCGTTCAAGTTGTGTTAGATCCGTAATTTTATGCTCTATCCAGTAGTATAGCTTTCACCTATGTTAATTACTTTTGAAAATCAAAGTAAATTAATTTACTAATGCTTTAATCTTGCCCTTTTCAAAATCCTGTTTAATCTATAACTTCTTTGTTTTAGATCCGATTAGCGTGATTCTCGTGTCTTTGTGATCGTAGTAAAGTATAGATCTGTTTTATAATCTTTTTAAAACCTCTTTATTGTTTATGGTGTAATGTTCTGATCATATCTTTATTTCTTCGTGTATGATTGTTCGGATGATTGCGTGGTGATGTTGATCGAGTACAGCCGGTGAGATCTTCGTTGAGCAAGAGTTCTTTGCGGCACATCAGGATCACCAAGAGCTTTGGGATCAAGGCAAGTTTAACATGGGATCATCCTTGTTACCTATTCACCCTAATTCATCTAGTCATTATTGCATGTGTCTAATTTGATTCCTATTAGAGCTATACCATAGCTTTGTTATCCTTGTACCTTGTCACCATGGGTTTTTATGCATATGGGTAGCTTTGCTATGCTTTACAATAATGGATCTTGAGATGAATATTGACTAAAGATATATGCAACGATGAGTTAAAACTGGCTTTTATAGCAACATGGAATAGGACCCCACTGTAGGGAAAAAGCTGGGACTTAAATGCAACCACGAGTGCTATAAAGGCTCTGGCTTTAGTCAAGTATGAAGATTCATACTAGCATGTTGGCAGTTCGTGAAAGGCACCATTGCCGAGCTGGTTGTAGGGCATGTCCTAGGGTGGTTAGCGCTTCGAAAGGTACCATCGAGTAGGGGCTTTACATACCCCTTGCCCTTGGGTCCGTAGGGTCTGTCAACATGTTGGGAAGACTTTTGAAAGACTTCATAGTGTTCCCTGCCCACTCACCTTGGAAGTGTTATGGGAGTAATTAACCTGGCATATGGGCAACATGGCTTGTGGGTAAAGTGTATAACCTCTGCAGAGTGTAAATCTATCATGATAGCCGTGCTCACGGTTACGAGCGGCCTGGAAAACTCACAGTGTAGATGATCATGTTGTTTAATGTTAATGTTGTTTATTATACTTGCATCATGTGGTTATCAACTGGGTAAGCATAACTAAAGCTAAGTGTTGGTAAAACTTGACCAAGTTAACAGCAACCGCAGTACCGACAGTGTCAGCCTTTGAGCTTCATAACCCTATGTTACTCTTGCTGAGTACTTTAAGTGCTCACTCTTGCTTTCTCAACCCCCTTCAGATGGCTTTGAAGACTACCGTGAGGAGTACTAGGCTAGTGGTCAACCAGTCGGCGTTCCCTGTGAAGTGGAGCTTCGTCGCGAGAGTTATCTTTATTTTCCGCTGTTATGTTTAACAAATATTATTCGTTATGTAATAAGCACTCAGTGAAGGAACTATTTAAAGATTTGTCGGCTTATGTGTGTGATTGATCTCTAGGCACACATGAGTTATTCATATTCAATTTTATCCTTAAAATTGGGTGTGACAAATTGGTATCAAAGCAAGTGTTGACTGTAGGACGCAAGCCTAGTTAGAATGGTCTTCTTACCTTGTCTTTTCCTTCTCTTTTCATGCTTACATTCTTATATATATAATTTCTCAAACTGTTTATGCTACACTTGACTTATTCTATTGTGAAAATTGTGTTCTAATCTATCTCTATCATGTTCAAGATGCCTACCCTTCATCGGTCAGCCCGCATCAGCACCGAGGACGTGCCCCTCCTGAACCTCAATCACCAGTGGTGGAACCTCAGGAAGAACCAGAGGAAGAGATCCAGGAAATATCCAGTGGCGAAGAGTACCATGGGGAAGAGAGCCCCCATGCCCTTAGTGTTGACGTTAATTCCTCTACTTCCGATGTTGCCGGTGAAGACCTCCAGAAGAGCCAGGGTGGATTCGCACTAAGTATATCCGAGGAGGAGCGAATAGCAGCTACACTCACTCCCAACTGGTGGATCTTGTGGGAGAATGCCACCCAGTACCTGAAGTTGCAACTATGTACACTTGCAAGGCATACAAACACCCCCTCGCCAACACCTACTGGAAGGCGAAGATCTATATCTGTGGAAGTGCTAGTGTGCAAGCAGCTGAACGTGTGGATTATACCTTTCATAGCTGTGTTGCTCATCCTACCATCGAAGCAAGTATGAAGGACGCCGCGTTCTCTGCCTACATGGCCATCCACAACAAGTTCAGAGAAAGGATTGCCAACACCCGATGCCGTTTCATCCCCCATTTCGATGCGGAGCAAGGTTGGATTATCGCCGAACCTAACGGTGAAGGTGGCCCCGTCCTGAATGAGCTCGTCGACTTCGTTCAAGAGATGATGAGCATGTATGGTCATCTCCTAATAGAAGCAAGGGAGCTGCGCAAGGAGCTCAAGCGCAGTCATCAACAACAAGATGAGCTTCGTGAAGAGTTTGGCTTGCCTTTGAACTTCAAGAAGATCAAGAAGAGTTAGGACTAGGAATCCCCTTTATAGTTTTTTCGCTAGTTCGTGAGTCGTGTGTGCTAGTGTTCTTCTAAGTGTTTAGATGCTTGTGCTTTTGCTAATGTGTGAGTTGGTTCTTTGTAATGATTGTTGAGGTTGTGGGCCTTTCCACAACACTCATAGCTTAGGTTGGGTTGCTTGAAAAGCTTAATAATAAAAAGTTGTAGTTTTCGCTAATCTGTCTTTCCAGACCTCTCTGTCTTGTTAATTTTGGTTAATTATTTCTGAACGTCCTAAAATCACCAAAACTTAACTTAAAACAGTAGACTTCCTTATCTTTCCGTGGCCGCACGAAGCACCTATCTATCTGATCGGAGTTAAGAGAAACAATTCCTGCAAGTGATGTTCCTGCGCAGTTTGGTGATCTGGACAGATCTGTTTAATTGCAGTTTATGACTAAGTTAATTTCAGAATTAGAAAAAGTCAGAATTACGAAAGTTGTAGATAAATTTTTTATCTTTCCAACCATGTAAGCTTTGCCTCTGTTTGAGTTCGGGAACTTCAGATATGACTATTTTCTAGACTGCTGCTGTGCTGAAAATCCAGAAAACTTGCAGACTCGTCCCGTGTCAGGTTTTAAATTTGTTCTTATGATCTATGTGACAGATGCCTCGCACCAGGACTAACTCCGGATCTAACACCAGTGACAACAACAACGACAATAACCAGCACCCTCTACCTCCACTACCTGCGATGACCCCGGAGCAGATGCAGGCTCAGATGATGCAGACAATGCAAGCCATGATGCAGTTCATGCAGAGTCAACCTCATCAACCTGCTGGAGCTCCACCTGTCAACAAGCGGAGGGAATTTCTGCAAGGACACCCTCCTATTTTCTCTCATGCTAGTGATCTGTTGGAGGCGGATGATTGGTTGTGTGCGGTGGAGAAACAACTCAACATCGCACAGTGCAATGACCAGGAGAAAGTGTTGTATGCTTCTGGTCAACTTCAAGGTGCAGCTCAGACTTGGTGGGAGACATATCAAGATGCTCGCCCCGGTAATGCTCCCGCTATCACTTGGTAAGAGTTTTCCTGGAATTTCAAGGCGTGCCACATTCCTGAAGGAATCATAGAGCTGAAGCAAGAAGAATTTAGGAACCTTCGGTTGGGACAGATGTCAGTCAGCGAGTACCATGACAAGTTCTCGCAGCTAGCTCGCTATGCTCCCAATGAAGTAAGGGATGATGCTGATAAGCAGCGTCTCTTCTTAAAGGGGATCTACTATGAACTCCGCTTGCAGCTGAAGGGTAATACATACCCGAATTTCCAATCCTTGGTGAACCGTGCCATCGTCCTGGACAATGAACGCAAGGAGATGGACAAGAAGAGAAAGCTTACAGGACAAGCTTCTGGGAGCAACACTCGCCAGCGTCCCAACTATCCTCAGCAGGGTTACCAGCAGAGGTACCAAGGCACATCCAACTTTGGGAACCGTAACCCGAACCCGCAACGTCCACCATTCCAGCAACAGAGTGGTTACTCAGGACCTCGTCAAGGCTCGTCCAGCAATACCCCAGCAAAGGCTAATACTCCCAATACCCCCATCAAGTGTTTTTCTTGTGGTGAACCCGGACACATCTCCTAAAACTGCCCCAAGAAGCAGAATCAGTTGAACCCCCCAAGCCAAGGTAGCAACAACCAAAGGGGAAGAAACCAACCATCCCCACATGGAAGGAGTGTGAACCATGTCTCCGCGGAAGCAGCTCAGGAAGCGCCAGAAGTGATGATGGGTACGTTCCAAGTCAAATCCATCCCCGCTTCTGTTCTTTTTGATTCTGGAGCTTCGCATTCTTTCATATCGCAAGCTTTTGTTAGAATGCATGGAATATCTATGTTAGCAATGCAAAGTCCTATAATCGTAAATTCACCGGGTGGGGTTATGAGAACCGATTGCTATTGTCCATCGGTTACTGTTGCTTTAAAGGGAATGGACTTCAAAGCTAGACTTACAGTGTTGAGAACCGCTGGAATTGATGTCATTTTGGGATTGGATTGGATGAAGAAATATAGCGCAGTGATCAAGTGTGATAAGAAGATAGTTGAGTTGTCTACACCTACAGGAAGCAGGATCAGTGTTGATGTGGTTATGGAACCTCCACCGACAGCCACCGTCAATCAGCTTGAGGAGAATGACAACCCGACAGATAGGGTTGTGGATGAATTTCCAGATGTGTTCCCGGAAGATTTGCCAGGTATGCCTCCCGATTGTGACATTGAGTTTATAATTGAGTTAATACCTGGAACTGCACCTATAGCTAAAAGACCATATAGGATGGGAATAAAAGAATTAGAAGAACATAAGAAACAAATTAAAGAGTTGTCGGATAAAGGTTTTATTCGTCCCAGTTCTTCACCTTGGGGTGCACCGGTTATCTTTGTTGACAAGAAAGATGGCAGTCAGAGGATGTGTGTTGATTATCGGTCACTCAATGAGGTAACAATCAAGAACAAGTATCCTTTGCCCAGAATCGATGATTTGTTTGATCAGTTGAAGGGTGCTTGTGTGTTCTCCAAGATTGATCTTCGGTTTGGTTATCATCAGTTGAAGATCTGTGCTTCAGATGTTCCCAAGATAGCATTCACTACGAGGTATGGGTTGTATGAATATACGGTGATGTCATTCGGTCTTACCAATGCACCTGCATACTTCATGTATTTGATGAACAAGGTCTTTATGGAATATCTGGATAAGTTTGTGGTGGTATTTATTGATGATATTCTGATATACTCCAAGAATGATGATGAGCATGCTGAACACTTGAGACTGTTATTACAGAAGCTTCGAGAGCACCAGTTGTATGCTAAAAGGAGTAAGTGTGAATTTTGGTTGAAAGAAGTTTCTTTTCTTGGCCATGTTGTGTCTAATGGAGGTATATCAGTCGATCCTAGTAAGGTGGAAGATGTACTAAATTGGAAACCCCAACCAATGTCAGTGAGATTCGCAGTTTTCTTGGTTTAGTTGGATATTATAGAAGGTTCATTGAAGGATTCTCTAAGCTAGCTAAACCTATGACCGCGTTGCTTGAGAAGGATGCCAAGTTTGTCTGGTCAGAGAAGTGTCAGACTAACTTTGAAGAATTGAAAAAGAGATTGACTACAGCTCCTGTGTTGCCCTTGCCAGACTTGAGTCAGAAGTTCTCTATCTATTGTGATGCCTCTCGTCTTGGTTTGGGTTGTGTACTTATGCAAGAAGGAAGAGTTGTTGCGTATGCTTCGCGGCAACTGAGGAAGCATGAGTTGAATTATCCAACTCATGACTTGGAGTTAGCAGCTGTGGTTCATGCATTGAAGATATGGAGACACTATCTTATTGGTCATAAGTGTGACATCTACACCGACCATAAGAGCTTGAAATACATCTTTACTCAATCAGATCTAAATTTGAGGAAACACCGTTGGTTGGAGCTGATCAAGGATTATGACCTAGATGTTCACTATCATCCTGGTAAAGCCAATGTTGTGGCCGATGCTCTTAGCAGGAAGAGTTATGCTAATCAGATTCGGACAATACCTATGCCGGAGGAGCTGTGTGCTGAACTTGAACGTCTCAACTTGAGCATTGTTGCTAATGCTATGGAGATGGCAGTGGAGCCTACACTAGAGAAGGAGATTCGTGAAGGTCAGTTGCAGGATAAGAATCTGCAGTTGATAGTGGAGAACTTGAAGGAAGGAAAGTCACCAGGATTCCGGTTAGATGATAATGGTACACTGTGGTATGGAAAGAGGATCTGCGTTCCCGACATCAAGTCTATTCGACAGACGATTCTGCGAGAAGCTCATGAGTCAACCTACTCAATACATCCTGGAAGTACTAAGATGTATCTGGATCTTAAGGAGAAGTATTGGTGGGATGGATTGAAACGTGATGTGGCAGAATATGTAGCAATATGTGATACATGTCAGAGGGTTAAAGCAGAACATCAGAGACCCACAGGACTGTTGCAACCGATGAAGATACCTGAATGGAAGTGGGATGAAGTCGGTATGGATTTCATAGTTGGGTTACCGCTTACCCGGAAAGGTTATGACTCAATCTGGGTCATAGTTGATCGCTTGACTAAGGTAGCTCACTTCTTACCAGTTCGAACCACTTATACGGGAGCACAGTTAGCTGAGTTATACATGGAAAGAATAGTATGCCAGCATGGAGTTCCGAAGAAGATTGTGTCAGATAGAGGAACCCAGTTCACTTCGCATTTTTGGAGGAAAGTGCATGAGTCCCTCGGAATAATGTTGAATTTCAGCTCAGCCTATCACCCTCAGACAGATGGACAGACAAAAAGAACAAATCAAGTGCTAGAAGATATGTTGAGAGCTTGTGCTTTGCAGTATGGTACGAGTTGGGACAAGAGTTTGCCCTATGCTGAATTCTCATATAACAATAGTTATCAGGAAAGTCTTAAGATGGCACCGTTTGAAGCTTTGTATGGACGGAAGTGTAGAACTCCGTTGTTCTGGAATCAAACGGGAGAACCCCAAGTGTTTGGACTAGATGTTCTAAGAGATGCAGAAGAACAAGTTTGAGTAATCAGAGATAACCTGAAGATAGCACAGTCTCGACAGAAGAGTTACGCTGATAACCGAAGAAGAGATTTGTCTTTTGAAGTAGGTGATTATGTTTACTTGAAAGTGTCACCTATGAGAAGTGTGAAACGGTTCAATATGAAAGGGAAGTTAGCACCCAGATATATTGGTCCGTTCAAGATTCTTGAGAGACGTGGAGAAGTTGCTTATCGGTTAGAGTTACCAGAAAGTTTGTCAGGAGTTCACGATGTGTTTCACGTATCTCAGCTCAAGAAGTGTTTACGAGTACCCGAAGAACAGTTACCGTTGGAGGAACTAACAGTTAAGGAAGATTTGACTTATGAGGAATACCCGGTTAAGGTTTTGGAAACAGCTGAAAGAGTTACAAGCAGTAAGGTCATCAAGATGTGCAAAGTGCAGTGGAATCGATATACAGAAGAAGAGGCCACTTGGAAAAGAGAGGAAGATCTAAGAAAAACCTACCCTCAACTCTTTAAGTAAGTAAAATCTGGGAATCTCGGGTCGAGATTCTTTTAAGGGGGTAGATTTGTAACACCCTAAAATTTGAATAGTAAATTAGATTTGAATTTGAGTTAAATTTGATTTAATTCAAGTATTTTTGTGATCATAGAATTAAATAAATAAAAATAAAACTAATATCATGTTAGGGTTAACATGTTTGAGCATTGCATGCCTCTGCATTTTATTGTGTTGAGTGACTTTGCAAAACCCTAGAAAATAATTTGGAAAATGTTTGGAAAAGCACAATAAAAAGAAAAAAAAAGAAAAACTCTCTTCTCTCTCTCCTCTACTTTCTGGCCTAGTCGAGTGGCCTGGCCTGCTCTCTCCCTCTCCCCTTTCTTTTCCCTTGGGCCGGCCTCCCGCGCGCTCGGCCCAGCTCGCCTCAGCCCAGCTCGCCCGCGCCTCTCCCTCCTCTCTTCCACTGACAGTGTGACCCCGCCTGTCAGCTCCTCCCTCCTCCCTCGCACCGAGTCCGAGCAGGACTCTGCTCGCCACCGCGTCGCGCCGCGCCGCGTCCGTTCCGCGTCCAGGCGTAACCGCCCCGGACTCCCCCACTGCCTCCCATAAATAGCGTCGCCACCACGCCACCTTTTCCCATCTATCCTCGAGTCCTCGGTCGCCTTTCCTCGCTTCGTAGTCGCCGCAGCGCCGCCGCGATCCGCCAGCAAGCCGCCGCCGTTCCGCGCCTCTGGACGCTGCAAGCCCGCCATCGAGCCGCGCATCACCTTCGCGTAAGTGCGGAACACCTTCTCCCTCCTTTTTCCCTCTCTTTTGTGCACTGGGGAACCTCGTCGCCGTATACAGGGTAGCCGCCGCCGCTGCCTCTCGTCGCCGGCTATCTGCAGCCGTTCTCGAGCCCCTCCAAGTGGTCAGGTGGGTTCGCCTTGGCCTCCTCGTGCTCCCCGACCCTTTTCTCGGTCGGATTGGGCACCCGAGCCTCTAACCGCCTCGTGCCGCCGTGCGCAGAGCAACCGCCGCCACGGTTCACCGCCGTCGGTCCTTCCCGTCCGTCCCAGAGCCTCGCTGTGGCTCTGGGCGAGTTCGCCGTCGGCTCCTCTTTCTCCCGGTGCTTCCGGAATTGAAAACCGAGCACCATAGCTCGGGGTTGCTCTTCGCCGGCGAGCTTCGCCTCTGCTGGACATGGCCACCGCCGTGCGCCGCTCTCCTCCGGCCACAGTGCCGCCCTCTCCCTCCCCGGATCTAATCTGATCCATCCATCTCTGATCCAACGAACCAGAGAGCCTGATACCCCTTCGCGTGGCAAACATGCTAAAGAGACCCTGCCTTTTTCCAGCTCTCAACCCGCGGTCCACAAAGCGTCTTTGACCTTTACGCTTTCCCCTTCTGGAAAACGTATTCTCTGTTAAATCTGATTTAATTCGAAAATAAAAGAAAAACCCTAATTACAATTTTGCCACTGATTTTCAAATGCTTATATTTTGCTCGTTTTAAATCCAAATCGATCCGTTCAAGTTGTGTTAGATCCGTAATTTTATGCTCTATCCAGTAGTATAGCTTTCACCTATGTTAATTACTTTTGAAAATCAAAGTAAATTAATTTACTAATGCTTTAATCTTGCCCTTTTCAAAATCCTGTTTAATCTATAACTTCTTTGTTTTAGATCCGATTAGCGTGATTCTCGTGTCTTTGTGATCGTAGTAAAGTATAGATCTGTTTTATAATCTTTTTAAAACCTCTTTATTGTTTATGGTGTAATGTTCTGATCATATCTTTATTTCTTCGTGTATGATTGTTCGGATGATTGCGTGGTGATGTTGATCGAGTACAGCCGGTGAGATCTTCGTTGAGCAAGAGTTCTTTGCGGCACATCAGGATCACCAAGAGCTTTGGGATCAAGGCAAGTTTAACATGGGATCATCCTTGTTACCTATTCACCCTAATTCATCTAGTCATTATTGCATGTGTCTAATTTGATTCCTATTAGAGCTATACCATAGCTTTGTTATCCTTGTACCTTGTCACCATGGGTTTTTATGCATATGGGTAGCTTTGCTATGCTTTACAATAATGGATCTTGAGATGAATATTGACTAAAGATATATGCAACGATGAGTTAAAACTGGCTTTTATAGCAACATGGAATAGGGCCCCACTGTAGGGAAAAAGCTGGGACTTAAATGCAACCACGAGTGCTATAATGGCTCTGGCTTTAGTCAAGTATGAAGATTCGTACTAGCATGTTGGCAGTTCGTGAAAGGCACCATTGCCGAGCTGGTTGTAGGGCATGTCCTAGGGTGGTTACCGCTTCGAAAGGTACCATCGAGTAGGGGCTTTACATACCCCTTGCCCTTGGGTCCGTAGGGTCTGTCAACATGTTGGGAAGACTTTTGAAAGACTTCATAGTGTTCCCTGTCCACTCACCTTGGAAGTGTTATGGGAGTAATTAACCCGGGCATATGGGCAACATGGCTTGTGGGTAAAGTGTATAACCTCTACAGAGTGTAAATCTATCATGATAGCCGTGCTCACGGTTACGAGCGGCCTGGAAAACTCACAGTGTAGATGATCATGTTGTTTAATGTTAATGTTGTTTATTATACTTGCATCATGTGGTTATCAACTGGGTAAGCATAACTAAAGCTAAGTGTTGGTAAAACTTGACCAAGTTAACAGCAACCGCAGTACCGACAGTGTCAGCCTTTGAGCTTCATAACCCTATGTTACTCTTGCTGAGTACTTTAAGTGCTCACTCTTGCTTTCTCAACCCCCTTCAGATGGCTTTGAGGACTACCGTGAGGAGTACTAGGCTAGTGGTCAACCAGTCGGCGTTCCCTGTGAAGTGGAGCTTCGTCGCGAGAGTTATCTTTATTTTCCGCTGTTATGTTTAACAAATATTATCCGTTATGTAATAAGCACTTAGTGATGGTACTATTTAAAGATTTGTCGGCTTATGTGTGTCATTGATCTTTGGGCACACATGAGTTATTCATATTCAATTTTATCCTTAAAATTGGGTGTGACATATGGGTTCATGGTGAGATTGTTTGTTGGGTGTGGGTGGAGGCTTTGGGTTGTGGAGAGTCTCTAATAAGACAAAAGCCCATATGTCATTGCCTTGAGTTGACTTGTAAGTTTTGGGGGCTGAGATGGTGTGTAGGAAGGCTGGAGCAGACTTGATACCTTGTAATGTGATGGGGTTGCCCTTATGTGAGAAAGCCATTGTCTTGTTGTCCCAGACAAAAGTCATTTGAGGGTGCTCTCTCAGCCAATCATAGCCAAGTATGGCATCATATGGTTGCATGTCTAGCACTACCATGTTGCTGGATAGAGTATGACCTTGGCAGAACCATTGTAGGTCCTTAGCCATGAATTCAGTAGTGATAGATTCCCCATTAGCCAGCTGAACTATTTTTGGTGTAATTGGGACCAAGGGAATGCTAGCTAGATCCACAAAATGTTGACTGACAAAGCTGTGGGAGCTGCCACTATCAATCAATATGAGCATTGTTTTGTCCTCGATTCTTGCTCTCAGTTTGAGGCAGGATATTGTGTCCTTTGATGTGAGTGCATTCAGAGACAGTTGACAGAACTGCTCATGTAACTCATCCTCGGTAGCCATTTCATTGAGGACCTCATAAGGTAGTTCTCTTTTGAGATCCAAGTCATTGATAGCCAAAGCATTAGCTTGTGGTTTGTTCCTTTGTTTGCATACTGCCATGTGACCAGGGGCAAATGGTTCCCCACAATTGAAGCAGAGATTGTTGGCTTTCCTGTAATCTCGGAGTTGTCTGTCCTTCCACAATAAGGAGGGTTGGGGTGCTGTGGTCTCAGCTCTAGTTTGATTGTATTGCCTTGGAGGGTATTGTTGTCTGCCATATCTTGGTCTGGACTTCTCTAAAATTTGTTCTTGGACCTTGGCTAAAGTTGAAGCCTTGAGAACTGTAGGTGGAATTTGTGCTTCGACCATGCCCTAGATATCATGTTTGAGGCCTTTGACATACTGTTGGCTATAGAATGTATCATCATAACCAGCTTGATGCATACTGATCTTGTACTGGAGGTTCTGAAACTTGGTGGTATAGTCATCCACAGATGTAGTCTGCCTAAGGTGAAGAAGATCATGCATTGCTGCTCTGAAATCATCAGAGCCAAACTCTTGTTCAACTTCATAGCAAAAATGTGTCCAGCTTCTAAAGGTATGTTTTTGCTTGAAGGCTTGATACCATCTTCCAGCCTTGTCCTTTAAATGCACTCTGGCTACCGTGATCCACATGCCTTCTGGGATTTTTTACAGTTCAAAGTAATCTGTGCATTGATCCAGCCACATCTTGGGGTCCTCTCCATAGAAATCAGGGAAATCCATTTTAGGCATGATGTGCTTGGGGAGTGTGTGATCTTTATCTATATCCATATCCCTGGCATTTCCTTTTGTCATGTTTGGAGGAGCTTCAAACCTGCTTTGTCTCCCAGGATACTGTTCCTTTCCTTTCTTGGCCTGATTAGCAGAGAATTGGTGATTTGTTTTGAGAGGTTGTGCTGAAGTAGTTGCCTTGTTAAGGTTGCCTGCTGCGAAAATGTTCTCAAATAGCGGTTCATTGATTAGAGAGGATAAGTCTGCGTCTTCTATGATAGGTTCCTCATCAAACTGGGGCAGCTGATGGGGCTGGTAGTCTTGTTCCATCTGTCGTAGTGTTACTTTGCCAATTGCAGTTCCATTTGCCTGAACCTGTTGGGCAATGGAATGTTGTTCCTTAGTGTATTTATCCATCACGGATCCATAGAGATCCAACTGGGCCTTGATCTGAGTCTGGGTAGTACTCATCTTAGTCATTTGACTGAACATTGTGTCCATATTCTTTTGTAGTTGCTCCCACCTATTGTTCTCTTCTTCTGATCGCCGAGTCATTGCGTCCAGTATCAGTTGGGATTGGTTGGAAGGAAAACTGGTGCTTTGCGTGAAGATGCCATGTGTGCTGCGCAGAGGTTTGGCCAAAGCCGCTCCCTTGTCTTGCTGCCGTAGCACGCTCATCGACGCCCGGGAAGGAGGCGAAGCCAAAGGAGTAAAGCCTCAAGCTTTGGACTTTCCCCCGCCTACTCCACCGCACAACAACCGGCGTGCGTGACTACGGAATTTTACACGGAGACCTAGTCCGCAACCCTTGTCACGACCGATTGCTTGCTAAGACAGAAAAGGTGGGGGCTTGATCACTCTCTTTGTACGTCGCCTCCCAAACCAGAGTATCGAGCCGCCTGAGTCGGATCGGAGGAAGATGGGTGTGTAAGTTTGGTGGAAGGTGCGCTTGATCTACTTGCTAGAGTTACACGGACGCCGAGGCGGACCTAGTTCGACCCAAGGTAAGCCTGTTGGGACCTCCACTCGAGCACCTTGAAGGCGCAGTAGGAGATCGCCGGCACTTAGGATTTATGAACCGCTATCTGCAACGGGGCTGCAACCTAGAAGCAGAAAAAGTTTACCCGTGCGAGGGAGGGGTGTGGAGGTGGTGGTGGTGGTGGCTTACGATTTGGTGGTGGTGGTGGTGGTGGTGGTCGCCGCCGCCGGAGTTGGAAGCTTGCGTCTGGTCCGAGCGATGAGCTCGACTCCCACGCCTAGAACTGGAGAGCTTTGATACCAAGTTGTCACGCCCCGTGGCCGTCGCCCGTCGCTGGCGCCGACGTGAGCACGCGCAAATGGATCGACAAGGGTTTCGCGACGAGGAAGCAGCCCGGGCAAACCCCCGCGGCTTGGCTTCGATATGTATTGTCTGAAATTGCATAGTGTTCTCCAGTTCGGATACATGGGTACAAGTACCCCCCCTCACTCAGACGCCGACACAGCGGCCCACAAGACAGAGTCTAATACATAAAACGTAAACGACCAATTACGCTAGCCTAGAGCTTCCCCTTCCTCAGACTTGCTCTGTACTCGACGTCGTGACAAGCAGATGGATCCTCACTGAGCAGATGGATCGATGGCCCTGGCGGCGGCCTTGCATTGCCTTGCCCTGACAGCTGCGGCCATGGAAATCGGCGAGGGGAGAGGGGAGATCAAACCTGAACGAGAGGGGTAAGATCGGCGAGGGGAAATTGAGCGGAGATCTACCTGAATGCGGGACAGCAGCCGGCGGCGTCGTTGTTCAGTCTTCGCGTGGACGGCAGCGGCACGAAGAAGCCGCGAGCCCGCGATGCTAATGTTGCGACCTGGGAGGCCATTTTTCTAAGTTGCTATTTTTGTTAAGTTTATTTGCTAAATTATTAGAGGTTATTTTTTTTTGATTTGTCAAAAGTATATGGATGGGAAGTTGATTTGCTAAACTTTTAGAGATGTTATGTATATTCCATAAGAGCCGGCCCATTTGCTTTTAGATGCGAGAGGATTTTTTATTTTTAAATTCGTTTTTTTTTGCAAAAGTATTTCTCTGAATTGTCAAACTATACTACCGCCACCGATTGTGCTGGCACAATTTTGTGACCGCCATTTGAATTAGCAGATAATTCCATTTTCTGCCGGCTTATCTTTAAAAACTATACTCTCTCTCCGTTCAAATTATATAAGACATTTTGGTTTATCTGTTTTACTAGAGAGATATTATATATCAGAACGTACGACAAAAACTTCAGAACGTACGACAAAAACTATGTATCTAAAAAGACAAAATGTATTATAATTTGAAATGGAGAGAGTAACTTCTATGTATAAAAATTGTATGAAATCTTTAGAGAAAAAGAGATATACAACTTTGTAGTTATAAAAATTAAAATTTAAGCCATTAATGCATCATTTTTGTAGGAGTTATTGAGAAATAAATATATTAAAGATAATACACTATCACAAATAAAGAGAAAAAAAGGCAGAGGACTCGTATTTTTCGACGAACCTCATGAGCGCAAAAGACATCATCCTTAGTTCGGGTACTTTCAGGTTAAAAGAAGGGTAACCAGATTAGGTTATAGGAAGATACTTGCTAGGAAACCAACCGATAATTTGGCTTGTTCGGCTTGTTGTTTTTGCAGCCAATAATCCGATTTTGTTGTTTTTAGTTGTTTTGTTGTAAGAGAAAAAATATTATACCATGACTGATAAATTTAAACGAACAAGACGAATAATGTTCCTAGTAAACAAGCAAAGGTTGCAAATGTATTAAGCTCAGTTATTATTTTTAATGTAAAGTTTCTAAGGGCATCAGTGGGGATCAAGCTACCAGAATGGAGGAGTCGCCTAGTAGCAAGGGTGGCTAATATTAATCTGCAACAGGGTAACAATGTTTTTGTACTAAGATTACAAAAAATATATTCTTTGTTTATAGTCAACTTGATGTACAATACCTTGCCAGTAATGATTTAATATTTGCATAAATTTAGTAGCTTGGTAGATTAACATCCCCTTAGAGCAACTCTAACAGTTTTGCATATTTTAATTGACAAAAATTTGAGAGTTTGTCAAGTCTCAAATAAAATAAATATGACAAAGGTAAAAGTTGTCAATCTCCAACGGTTTTACAAAATTGACTTGACAATTACCAAAATTGTGGGCCAAAATTGCGGCGGCGAGCGGAAAGACGCGCGCACGTGGGGGAAGAAACCGTGCGGGGGAGCAATGCCAAGCGTGATCCACGGTTGGCATATATGCCAATCCTTCCCAGGAAATTGACATGTTAACAAAAATGCAAAGCTCATTTATCAAACAGTTGGATAGGAGTTTTTTTTAGACTTTTTTTTATAAAAAAAAAAAGAATGCAAAGCCCATTTGCAAAACCGCTCTTAAATATTAAATCTTTTTTGGGGTTCTTTAAAAGAGAGTTATTCTCGCTTAGAATAAATTTAGTAAAGAGGAATTAGAATTAGATAGGTATTGCTATTTTTGTAACAAACCCGAAACCGTATAATATCTTTTGTTTCAATGCTGGTATACCATATTTTCTTTGTAGAACATTATATTTCATATGGTGCTAGAAATTAAACCACCTCAAAATGCTCAAATTTTATTTAGCGATTGATTATTCTCGAAAAGGTGAAACCTACCAATCCTTTTTATTTTACCGGTGCAACAAACTAGTTTATGGTCAATATAGATAGGATTAAATCCACTTTTGGCCCCTCAACTATTACGTTCGTCTAATTTTAGTCTCCAACTCCAAAACCGTTTAGTTCAGGTATCCTAACTTGCAAAACCATTCAACGAAGACCCCTCGGCGGTTTTTAACCGTCCACGTGGCGTTGACTGCCACGTTGGCGCGGGGTCCTCCCACTAACATGTGGGACCCACTTTTCAGCTCCATCTTTCAGTCCCGTCCGTAAGCTGCGTTGTGTTTTCTTCCGCCACCGCCGTGGCCTTGCTCCAGTGCTAGCCTCTCTCTCTCCACCGGCGGACCTGCTCTACCATGCCCCCACACCTTTCTTGCACGCGCGCTGCTTTCCTCCGTTGTTCCTGTGCGCTCCTCTGCGCAGAGCGCTGCCGCCACCGTTTCCCGCGTCGCCTAGCCGTCCTCGCCAGGCCGGAGCCGCACGCAGGCCGTCGAGCCGCCGTGGCCGAGCTCGCCCACGCGTAGGGCTGCCGAGCCGCCGTGGCCGAGCACGCCCGCGTCGTGCCGCTGACCGCGCGCGCGCGCCTGTGTCGGGCGGGTGTCGCAGGATATAAGTCGCGCGCGCCGCTAGTAACAGGGGAAGGACGGGAGGACCCCAACGACGGAGCCGTTGCGGCCGTGCTCCAGCGCCTCACCAGCAAGAAGAGCAAGACGGCCACCAAACCGACGACGACGACCGCTCGGAAGCAGCAGCATGCCGGTGGCATCCTCTAGCTCCTGCTCTCCAAGATCCTCCGCGGCAGCAGAGCAGCGGCGGCACAGCGGAAGCCTGCCAAGCTGCAATTCTCCGACTCCTTCAACAAGCTGGCCGCGACGGCCACCACCAACCCCGCTGCCGTCGCGCTGGACGTCTTCCGAGACCTCCTGGACGCGGCGTACAGCCCCGCGTTACTTGCCCAGCTGCTCGCTAAGTCCGAGGACCTCCTCCTCCTCAGGGACGCCGCCGACAAGGACGACGACAATATCTACTACGGCGGCAGCTACCGTACGAGCCCCAAGAACCGCCGCGACGATGATGAGTCCGCCTCCGCCGCCGCGTACTGGGACGTGAACAGAAAGGAGCTCGCCAGGGTGTCGGAGCTCGTCGCGACCCCGCGGTCGTCTGCTGACCGTCAAGGTTTCCACCGCGTCCGCCGCACACCCCCCCCCCCCCCCCGAGCCCCCTCAACTCCTCGCCCTCGCTGTCGGAGCACCAAAAAGTCGCCGCCGCGGAGCTCCGCGTCACGCCCATGGCCTCCGCCGCGGCCGTTCGCTAACCCCGGGAGCCACTTCACCGACCTGCCGGCGACGTCTCGGAGGCCTCGCCTCATCCCCCCGGCGTCCCCAATGCCGACCCGCACCCTCGCCGACAAGTCCAAGCGGCGCCCATGGCGACCGCCGCGGTGACCTGTTCCACGTCCTCGCCACCGCCCGCCGTCTTCGCGCGCGGCATCCCCGACGCACCCGCACCGCCCCTGCGCCGACCCGGTGGTCACGCCACGGCCACCCGAGGACCCCGGCACCCTTCCGCGGCCTCACCGGCGAGGCCGAGCCGCCCCAACGGCGCGACGTCGCACGCGGTTCTGCTCCAGCGCCTCACGCCGACGACCGCGCGTCAGTGGAAGACGGAGCTGACAAGTCGGTCCCACATGTCAGTGGTAGGCCACGCGCCAACGTGGCAGTCAACGCCACGTGGACGGTCAAAAACCGCCTAAATCGTGCGGAGGGGTCTTCGTTGAATGGTTTTGCAAGTTGGGGTGCCTGAACTAAACGGTTTTGGAGTTGGGGGCTAAAATTAGACGAGCGTGATAGTTGAGGGGCCAAAAGTGGACTTAATCCATATAGATAACAGAGAACAAAATTATTTAAATAATATGTAAAAAACAGATTCCTTCTCTTCCTATAGAAATCAATTCTTTGCGAACCAGAAACCAATTTACTTCATCACAGGTAAATAAATACACTCCAAGACTGTGTTCATTGTACTGTACTGTAATCAATAATTACTAGCCGTTTACAATTAGGCGGCATTAACAACGCGTATAGACACGATCGCCGCCGTCGCTGGCCGGCGGCGGCGATCACCACCACCACCATAGCGGCTTGACCTTGACCCTGCACCCCCTGTTGACCACGGCGGCGTTCCCATCCAGCCTGTCGACGGTCACCTCACACCGTGCCTTGACGTCGACGGTCCACGTCCGAATCACCTTCCCAAACCTTAGGCGCACGGGCACCCTCGCCTCCACCGTGAGCGGCACGGCGCGCGCGGCCCGGTCGGCGGCGAGCCGCGTCCTCTGCGCCTCCGTCAACCTCACTCCCTCTCCCCGCATAACCACCGCGATCACCGTCACGTTCCGGGCCGCCTGGCGGAACGCCGGCCACGGACCCGCCGCTAGCCGTTGTCCGGCGTACGACACCGCGACGGCGCCGCCGGAACCGTACTCCACTCCCACCTTCCTGTTGCGTCCGTTATCGACGCGCACGGCGGCGTCGAGCTCCGGGGAGAGTGGAGAGGTGGAGGTGGTGAGGGCGTCGAGGCCGTGGATGGTGAGGGTGGGGACGGTGAAGGACGGCGCGCGAGGGCGGTAGATGAGGTAGACTGCGCCGGCGAACGCGGCGAAGGCGAGGAGGAGGAGGAGGAGTGCGGAGAAGGTGAGGCAGCACAAGCGGCGTAGCCGGCGGCGACGTGCTGGACGGGTGCTGAGCGCCTTGTAGCGGCGTGCTCGGTCTGGGGGTGGCGAGCGGAGGACCTGGTCTTTGGGCACCTGGATGACGTAGGTCCCCGGCGGCGGCGAGAGCTGGCGGTCGTCGTGGAAGAAGGACGGGTGTAGCGGCGTCGCCGCTACGGGGTCGGCGTCGGCGGCGGAGGCTTGTTGGTATTGTTGGTCGGGTTGGCGTCGCCCTGGCGGGGTGGAAGCGGGGAGGAGGAGGGAGATGGCGTGGGGTGGACGCGGTCGGCCATGGCGCCGCTGACGACTCAGCCGAGAGCAGAGGCGGCTGGCGAGTGCGGGAACCCGGAGCAGCTTCAGCGTGGGACTGAGCTGAGTGCCTTGCCTGCGTTTATATGTATATATATGTGTGTACGCGTGAGGGCGACGGAGCCGCGTTGATGGAGACAGGCGAGGAAGGAGATGAGATCGAGCAGCGCGTGAGGCGGTGGACGAGGACGACGACGAAGAAGAAATGATGGAGGGCCGGAGACGAATTGAAGGAAAGGGACATGAGGATGGAGCGTGGGAGGAAACGCTCTCTTCACAACTGTTGTACTATAATTGATTTCCCAAGAGTTGTCATAAGTCAAATATTTTAAACTTTAATCAATTTTTTTAAAAAAATATTAAAAATTATGATATCAAACTAGTATTATTAGTTTTATCATAAAATATATTTTCATATGGTGCTTATTTTAAGACATAGATGTTGTTATATATTTTTATAAAGTTTGTCAAAGTTAGAAAAAAGTTTAACTGACACGAATTTAAGGACCGGTGGGAGCAGTAGTGTAAAATGAATTGGATCAAACTAGATTCGGTGGTTTCTCCGGCTGATAAGCCGGCTGGTGCTATCTTGGTGTGAGAAAAAAAATAATATATCAAAATGGATAAGTTCAAACAAACAGTGACTCACTCTAAACAATTTAGATGATCGGCTCATAATTTAGTTTAGATGATAGATCCTCCATAATAAAACAGTTAAAGCATACACCAGTCGACTTATGAGTCGATCATCTAAATTCTCCGTCAGAGCAAGTTTAATAGATACAGCCCACTGCTGGCTGTAAGGGTTTTTGCAGTCTTCTTACAGCCTATTCATATAGTAGTGACTTGTTCACAATTAATATGTGTCTCACATGTCTGTCTCATAGTTTACCTTGGTTCTTTTGTCCAAGCCGGTTGTAAGCTTACAGCTCGCTTCTCCTTTCTTTCCTCCACCTCAGTATTTAGCCTCTCTCTTCCTATAATCCTCGCTCTCATTAGACCCCTCTGCTAGCTTTGTACTATAGATCGTTGGAGTGTGTGAGCCAAACAACAATGCTGCAATATTTGCATTTGCATGCGTGCTTCCAGCTGCATTTCTTTCTTTTTTTAAAAAAACGAATTCCAGCTGTACTTATATTATTCTAAATTTCATTATTGGCCGGTATACGTCCAAACAAATAGTTCCAAATCTGCGTTGACACATTCTCTGGTTTGCTGCTGCCAGCTTATAATTAAATAAATAATAAATGTAATTAATAACAAATACTCGTGCGGTAGCGGTGAAGTTTGTAGGGCTGGCGGCACGAGCAACGAACTGGTCAGGTCGCAAGCTTCACCGCCACAAAAGCAAGCGTGACGCACCGTACCGTACCAAGGGAATATATATATAGCACGCAACCGTACCTATAGTTCATCTTGGCACGCATCTGCACGTACTTCTGCAGGCAAATTTGAATACAAAAGCTGTCGATAGATCACTTTGACGCCGTCACACGTTGGCCAATTGACCAGACAATCACATACATGCACGACCATCCGCAAATGAACCGTGTGTTTCTCGTTTTCTGGTCATGCATACCACATCACATGCATGCATATACTGAAAACAAACACGACCCACAGAATAAGATAGTCTCGGGTATTGAGCTAAAAAACCTTCGGCAGTAGTTTACTGATAGAAATTATCTTATTGCGATCCTATCAATTAAAACCTTAGATTCATATTAGAGCCACGATGACTGAGTCTCAAGATAAACAAAAGGCAAGGGTTCTTCGAATAAGAACCGCCTAATGATCATTTATTGAAAGAGAAAAGTGTTCTCTTTTGGACAAACAAAATTGGTAGAAAGAAAAATCACTAGTAGAAAAATTGTTTTTTCTGGCGCCCCCAAAACACACCACAGACGGTTGTGGATTTCACGCTGCCTGTGGTGTGTTTTGGCTGTCAACCGCCTGTGGTGTTGGATTATCACAGGCGGTTGGCACCGCCAGTGTAAATGGCGTCATTTACACTGGCGGTTGGATTATGCCAACCGCCTGTGGTACATTCTGCCTATATATACCACCGTCCCGACCCCCACTCTCTTCTTCCTCCCGACCAGCTACAGTTCTAGCCGCCACCTTTCATTAGAAGCGATTTTGGAGGTCCAGATTTTTCAAAATACAAGGAGGGAGGTTTTGATCTTCATTTCTTGGAAGGAGATTGGTTAAAAAGGTTAGTTTATGTCCCTATTGCCTCATTTAGCTCATTTTTGCTCAATTAGAGCCACATTTTGGATCTAGGGTTTCACCATGAGTGAGAGAGAAGAATACCTAGGCTATTATCTTTGTTTTATTCATGTGAGGTTGATTAAATTGATTATTCATGTGGGGTCTTCATTTTCATGTTTGCTTTTTAATTTAGTTTATGCTAGATATATTTACTTGTTTTCATGAATCAATGTTGTGTTAAATAGAATTTATATATAGAGGGAAGTGTAGTTTTTTTGTTAGTTTTTTATTATGCTTTTTTATTTCTCAATTTATTTCATCCACTTTATGCACTTATGTTTAATTAATTTAACTGTGATACTTAGTGGCTGGACCTAAACCCTAGCTAATAAACTCTAAGGGGGAGGTTTTGATCTCCATTTATAGAGACAAGGGGACATTTATCAAAATACAAGGGGAGAGGTTTTAATCTTTATTTCTTGGAAGGAGGTTGTTAAAAAAGGTTAGTTTATGTCTCTATTGCCTCATTTAGCTCATTTTTGCTCAATTTGAGCCACATTTTGGATCTAGGGTTTCACCATGAGTGAGAGAGATGAATACCTAGGTTGTTTTCACCATGGTCTAAGGGGGAGGTTTTGATATTCATTTATTTTCTTTATTTTCTTCAAGTCAGGTTGATTAAGATGGTTACATAATATTTGTCGTCTCTCCCTTTTGAAAAACAGGTATTGATTGATGGAGAGGTCATTCTGGATGTATAATTTGTCAAGGCTAGATGAATCATACATACCCGAGGTTCAAAAGTTTATTGATGCCGCTAAGAACCATGCTTGGAGAACAAAGAAGACGCACATACATTGTCCATGCATGGACTGCAGGAATGTGAGCGTATTTGATGACCATCAACAAATCCTTTCTCATCTTGTCCGCCGAGGATTTATGAAGGATTACTTGATTTGGACTAAGCATGGAGAGGAGAGCTCTGTGCCTTATACAACTGTTAGTCGTGCAAATATCGACGTTGATGGTCCAGATATGTTTGTTGACGGTGGGTTTCAGTTAGTACATGAGACACAACAACCTGTCACCGATGGTCCTGATCATGGTTTCGCTGGAGGAATTGAAGGTGTCGGAACTGATGTGATGCAAAATAATATGGCTGCGGAAGATGCAGAATTCCTGGAGGAAATGTTGCGTCGTCATGCAGAAGATCCATCAATGTTCTTCAAGAAAGGAATGGAGGCCCTGATGAAGGCGGCAGAAGAGCCTTTGTACGATGAGTCCAAGGGTTGCACCAAAAAGTTCACGACCTGCGTTCGGTGCTAAAGTTGTTGATATGCAAAGCTAGGTTTGGTATTTGTGATGCTGGCTTTGATGCATTCTTGAGTATTATCACAGACATGCTTCCTAAGGAAAACAAAGTGCATGCTAACACGTACTATGCAAAGAAGCTAATCAGTCCACTCACGATGGGTGTTGAGAAGATCCATGCTTGTAGAAATCACTGTATCCTATATCGAGGTGACGAATATAAGGACATGGAGAGTTGTCCAAAGTGTAATGCAAGTAGGTATAAAACGAATAAAGACTAAAAAGAGGAACACTGTGCTGCCTCGGTGGTGTGTAAAGGAAAGAAGCGAAAGAAGACCCAACAGAGTTCAAAACCCACGATCAAAGAAAAAGAAGTAGACTATTATGCGCTGAAAAAGATTCCTGCTTTGGTGATATGGTACCTACCTGTGGTCGATCGATTGAGGTGTTTGTTTGCTAACCCAGAGGATTCCAAACTTATGAGCTGACATGCTTCTAATGAGCACATCAAAGACGATGGGAACCTTCGGCACCCAGCCGATGGCAAGCGGTGGATAGATTTCAATAACAACCACGAAGACTTTGTAAAGGAACAAAAAAATGTTAGGTTTGCACTGAGTACTGACGAAATGAATCTATTTGCTGAGAGGAGCAGCACGCACAGCACATGGCCGGTGATCCTCACCATCTACAACCTTCCGCCATGGTTGATGTAGAAGCGAAAGTATCTCATGCTAACCATTCTTATCTCTGGACCTACACAGCCTGGAGTTGATATGGATGTTTTCTTGGAGCCCTTAATGGAAGACATGAAGATATTGTGGGAAACAGGTGTTAAAATGTGGGACGAGTACCGCCAAGAATCATTCACGTTGAGAGCAAGTATCTTTGTTACCATCAACGATTACCCTGCTCTCTTCACATTATTAGGGCAGTTCAAGGGAAAGGTTGGTTGTGTGGTATGCATAGATGAAACCGCTCACGTGTCCCTTACTACATCTAAGAAGATAGTGTACATGAGGCACAGACGCTTCTTATTGAAAGGACACAGGTACCATCAGAAGAAGATTGATAAGCACTTCGACAATAACGTTGAACTCCAGTCTACTGCCCCACTAGACAACAGTAAAGGCAAAAGAGTTTTCAACCTAGTCAGGAACCTTAAATTTGTTTTTGGGAAGAAGACAAGAGACGGAAAACCAAGAAAGAATGTCAAACCAACTCTAGGGGCTACGTTCAAGAAGAAATCTATTTTCTTCGAGTATTTGTCATATTGGCCTAAGTTAGACGTACGTCATGCGATCCATGGTATGCACGTTCAGAAGAACGTGTTTGAAAGCCTAATTGGAACCTTGCTAGACATAAAGGGCAAGACAAAGGAAGGACTAAAGTCATGTCTGGACATGGTACAGTTAGACATAAAAAAATAACTCCACCCTGTTCTTCAAGAAAATGGGAAGTACCATCTCTCGGCAGCAAGCTACAACCTCAACAATGATGAGAAACATTCGATGTGTGTGTGTGGTTGAAGAATCTGAAGGTCCCATCTGGATTCTGCTCTAACATACGAAGTATTGTGTCAATGAAATACCTTACACTCACCAACTACAACTCACATGATTGTCATACCATGCTGACTACTTTTCTCCCTATTGCCATCAGGGCTATAAATCCAGTGTGGATAAAGGTTGCAGTCACACGGTTGTGCTACTTCTTCAACAGGATCTCACAGAAGGCGATCGACCGTGATGAGTTGACATCTCTTAAGGAATTTTCAGCGGAGACAGTGTCACAGTTCGAGATGTGTTTTCCTCTAGCATTCTTCGATATTATGATTCACCTTGTGGTGCACTTGGTTTCACAGATAGAGGCACTGGGTCCCATGTATTTGCATGAGATGTGAACGCATGAGCGTTTCATGTCAACACTTAATGGTTACGTATCAACTCGTGCTCGTCCTGAGGCGTCTACGGTAGAGGGGTACTTAACCGAAGAGGCAATTGAGTCTGGTGGTCCATTCTGCAACGGCGTCCTAAAAGACTAGGATGCAATAGGTTTGCCTCCGTCAAGACATGATGGTAGGCTGAATGGAAGAGGGAGGATGGGAAAGAAATCATTAGTCCCGCAAGATTACAATTCAGTCCTCGAGGCACATCACAGTATCCTTCATCAACTCTCAATAATGGAGCCTTTCATCGAGCACCATATTGATGAGCTTCGCAAACAAAATCATGGGCACACAGATGAGTGGTTAACGAAGGAACACAAGAAAAAATTCACCTCAAGGCTAAAGGAGCTTGACATTCCAAAGGGGGAAACAATTGAGGAACGCACCATCAAGGCGTTGGCTTCAGGACCATCACGCCAGGTCACAACATGGCAAAGCTATGACATTAGTGGCTTCACATTTTGTACCAAGTCCAAGGACCAAAAATGCATTGCACAAAATAGTGGAGTTCGATGTGATGCCTTAGACTCTGAAACTGGGGATAAAAATATGTTCTTTGGCTTCACTGATGCCATATGGGAGCTAGACTACGGTACATTTCAGGTCCCTATGTTTCGATGCCAATGGGTTGAAGACAAACATGTCACAGTGGACAACTATGGGGTCAGAGTTCTTGATCTAAGTAAGGTAGGCTACAAAGATGATCCGTGGATAATGGCTAACCGTGCTGCACAGGTCTTCTATGTTGAACAGATTTTTTGTCCTAATGAGAAGAAAAGTACCGACAAGCCAAAGCATGTAGTTATTCCTAGAAAGCAACAAGCTATATGGGTTGATGGTGTATCTGACCTGGATGAATTTAATCAGTTCAGCAACATGTTTCTCTAGATGATCATCCACTAAAAATAAGGAGTGTTGAGCGAAGCATCCCACAGAATTTGCTACCTTGGGTGCGCCACGATGGACAAGGAAGAACAATATAGCTTCATAGATTATTTTTGTTATTTGCCATGTAATCCATTTATGTTACAATGTCAGACCTTATTTATGTTTGTACATGTGGAGACCCTATTTTGTTTCTACGTGTGAGACCCTATGCTTATTTCACATAATTGCAATCTATTTCTATAATCCCGAGATGATGAACCCTATATAGTAATCAAGATATTAGAAATAGATTAAATTAGATTAAATATTAGAAACATGTCATTTCATATTTTTAACATGTATATCCCTAAACCCTAGACCCTTAAACCTTAACCTTAACCCTTAAAGCTTAGGCAATTATCGAGATATTAGACATATAAATATAGCTATATATAAAAGTATCTCAAACATGTCATATCGTATTTTTAACATGATTATCTTGTCAAGACAAACACTACAAAATTTAATTCACAATTTTTGGAACATTATTTCTCAAGATATGATTTTTTGAAGATTAGGTAATTATCGAGATATTAGACATATAAATATAGCTATATATAAAAGTATTTCAAACATGTCATATCATATTTTTAACATGATTATCTTGTCAAGGCAAACACTGCAAAATTTAATTCACAATTTTTGGAACATTATTTCTCAAGATATGATTTTTTGAAGATTAGGTAATTATCGAGATATTAGACATATAAATATAGCTATATATAAAAGTATCTCAAACATGTCATATCATATTTTTAACATGATTATCTTGTCAAGACAAACACTACAAAATTTAATTCACAATTTTTGGAACATTATTTCTCAAGATATGATTTTTTGAAGATTAGGTAATTATCGAGATATTAGACATATAAATATAGCTATATATAAAAGTATTTCAAACATGTCATATCATATTTTTAACATGATTATCTTGTCAAGACAAACACTACAAAATTTAATTCACAATTTTTGGAACATTATTTCTCAAGATATGATTTTATGAAGATTAGGTAATTATCGAGATATTAGACATATAAATATAGCTATATATAAAAGTATCTCAAACATGTCATATCATATTTTTAACATGTATATCTTGTCAAGACAAACACTACAAAATTTAATTCACAATTTTTGGAACATTATTTCTCAAGATATGATTTTTTTGAATTATTTATACAAATTCATTTATACTGACGGTCGACATTGCCAACCGCCTGTAGAAAGAGGATCAATACTGGCGGTTGGCAATGTCAACCATTTCTACAGGCGGTTGGAATTGCCAACCGCCAATAGAAATGCGGTTCCTATATATATCCCGCGCACTCGAACTCGAAATTTTCTAAGTCCCGGCGCCAGTTAATTTCGAAACACGCCGTGAGGCTGCCCAATTTTTCCACGAACCGCCGCCGCCCTAACCGCTGCTTACCGGAGCACACTTCGCGCTGCCGGTAATCCCTCGCCCTTTCACTCTTCTTCTCACATGGCGCGTTAGCTCGGCCGCGCGGGGGCGCGCGGTGGCGCGGGCGCGGGAGGAGGCAGGCGGCGGTTGAGCGGTGGCGCAGGCACAGGAGGAAGCCATGGCGGCGGTTGCGCGGGCGTGCGGTGGCTCGGCGGCGCGGTTGCGCGGTGGCGTGGGTGCGCGGTAGCGTGGCGGCGCGGTGGCGTGGGCGCGCGGTGGCTTGGCGGCGCGGTGGCGCGGGCACGGGAGGAGGCCAGCGGTGGTTGCGCCGAGCTCTCCTGTCCGCCATGAACGCCGGCGAGGGAGCTCCGGTGTGAGTGAGCGAGAGAGGGAGAAGAAGCCCTGTTGGGCCGACCCAGTGATGAGAGAGAGAAAGAAAAAGTTAAAATGTTTTCAATTTTCCGAAAATGCAAACAGTTCCAAAATTTGTTCTTTTTTATGGAATTTGTACATAGCTCTATAATTTACCTAAGAATTTGTGAATGCTCTTTGATGTCTGTAGAAAAATAAAAAAAATATGAAATAGCTATTTTCGATATGTGTTGCTTGCTTTAAAAATGCCTCATTTAATTAGTAAATGCATTTTCAATGATTTTTAATAAATCATATATTACACTGAAATTTCTGAAAATAGTTTTGCAATATCTTGATGCTCTGAGTAGCTTATGTAAAATCGAGAGCGGACATAGCTACCCAAATTCTTGTACATATATAAGCATTTGCTTGGAGTATTTTTTTTATATTTTTTTTGCTTGTAATTATATGCTTAGATATGAGTAAATGCTTAGATATATGTTTGTAATGATATGCTTGCAATTATAAGTAAATGCTTGTAAGTACGCCTTCCTCGCTTATAAGTACGCCTTGTGCTTGGTTCTTTAGGTTTTAATAATCTATCATTCCCTTCAATAAAAATGCTTATAAGTACGCCTTCCTCGCTTAGATTTCCACAATGAGATCTCCACGCAAGGACCAAGCACAAGGGTCCGTTCACACGAAATAAGCCCCCGGGTCTGACCCCACGGAGCAAGTACAAGACACCCACCAAACGGGGCAAGGCGTGGGGTCGTCCGACCCCACAGAGCAAGTACAAGATACCCACCAAATAGGGCAAGGCTTGGGTCGTCCGACCCCATGGAGGAAGAAGAAGGCAACCAATCAACTCCAGAGAACACTTGGAGCCCTAGCGACGACTTCGAGCGTCCCGAAGTGAGGAAGGCTCGAGAACAATTTGAACGTGAATTGCGCCATGACCCTGATTATGATCCAAAAGCCGAGGAGGTAATTATATGATTTCATGTTTTTATTTAATTACATGTCTATTAAAACCATCACCATTAAACTCACAATGTTTATATTCAGAGGGCATTGGCTCAGATGGAAGAGTTGATCTCACAACGTGCCGAAGACGCACCCGAACCGACCACGACGACGAGCAATGAGCCATCAAGGAAAAGGAAGCGGAGCGGTGCCAAACAAGACGAGAGAGGATTGAACAAGTTTCCAGACGACATATATGCCATCTTAGAAGTCAGCCCAACCGGACAGCCCACAGCTCCTTTGGAGGCCCTATCCAAGTACCGAAATGCAATTGGCTTTTGTGTTAGGGACATCCTTGACGTCACTAACAAGAACTGGTCCATTGTATCGAAGGATGACAAGACAAGAATTTGGGGAAAATGAAGACGAGGTTCCAGTTTCCTCGAGTCATACCAGAGGCATTGGTAAAGGACTATACATTGAAGCAGTGTGCGATCAGTTTTCGAAACTAGAGGCATGAGTTAAATAACAAGTTTGCCAAGAAAGGGTTGGACACTACAACAACGTACAAGATTACTAAAGGCCAGTGGACGGTCTTTGTAGAGCAAAGGAAAGATGCAGAATTTGTATCTCTGAGCGAAAGGGTTATCAGCGTCAGGCTCCTAAATGGCAACAAGAAGAGGCTGCTAAGAAGGCGAAAGGGTTACCGGCGCTGTCCGAACAAGTTGGTGAAAGGTCCGCGAATTGGATTAGGGCTAGAAAACCAAAGGAAACCGACAACGGTTTGTCCTTTGATGACCCTCAGGTTGAAGCAGTAGCAAAGAACATATTTGCGGTGGCAGCCAAGCAACAGGAAGGTACATTCAAGCCACGAAGAGAGAGGGACATCCTTAGTGAGGGCTTGGGTAACCCAGAGCATCCTGGCCGTGTTCGAGGCGTCTCATCCAAAGAAGGATGGAAGGATGGATTCTGCCCTCAGTGGGAAGGTGAGTACAGGAAACGTGATAGATACAAGGAAGAAATGGCTAGCTATTTAAAGGAGGAGGCTAAGAAAGAGTTCACAGAGTTTATGCAGAAATTGCTAGATGATCCTCCTCCTGAGTTGATGCAAAAACTGGCAAGTGCGGTGTCAAATCAACAAATAAGCACTCAGGCACCCCAGATGCAGCTAGTCCCAGTGGTGTCCCAGCAGATCGTTGCCGAGGTACCAAGCAGTGTCGCGTCTATAGGGAATAAGATTCAATATCCGGTTGACGACATTGTTACTCCTGTGGCTTGCTCCCTAGTCATAAGATATGGCATTAACAATCATCGTACAAGGGAAGTAGCCACGGGCAAAGCCATCCCAGGACGCAAGTACCACGGTGCTGACATTCCTGAAGACTACTACAGAGTAGAAGTATCGACCATGGTCCAAGGATATGAGGACGAGATGTTAGACATCCCCGGTCCCGAGGACATTGAGAAACTCGGATAGGCTATAAATAATTTCATTCTTTGGCCTCAGCGAGACGTCCAGCTGAGTGAGCCGCCACCGTCCTCGCAAGAGATAGCAATTGAAGAGTCATCAGGACCTACTGATCCTCTTCCAAACCCACCACCATCACCAATCCATTCTCTTGCGAGCCCACCTCCGTCACCTCCGCCACATTCATCACCTCCGCCACCACAGTCATCACCTCCGCCACCTCCGTCACCTCCGCCACACTCATCACCTCCACAAACATCACCTTTGCCATCTCCACCACAAAAATCCACACCTTCCCCACAACCCAAAGATCCTAAACAAACACCGGAGCCACCAACGCCGCCAAAGAAGAAGTTTCCTATCCCCATGTTGATTTCCCCCTTCGAGCCAAAGAAAAAACAGCTGGCACGACCATATTTTTGAAAGGAATTGGGCAAAAACGAACTAGTGAAGTCCTCGAGTTGTCTGAGCTCAAGAAGTCAGCGCAGCCGGTGCATAAGGTGATTCCCTGCAAAATCAAGGTGCCAACTTGGGAAGACTACAAGTCCGTGCCTAAAACCTATGTGGTGGGAAAGCCTCTACTAAGATGGGAGAAACTCCAAAAGGTCCCAAACAATATAAAAAGGATGCATGGCTGGTACATGAGAGCCTCTGCTGCAGGCATTCACGCCATCAACGTGTCTATACCACATAAGGCATTTCAAAGTGATCATAATCTGTCTGTGATTAGCTTTGAAGACATTTGGTTGATGATGAACCTCGAGAGACTAGACGTACAGATAATAACGACGTTTGCATTGTAAGTGTTACATAGTTACACATGCATTGTAGTTGTATCAATGTTCAATATTTGACATATGCATGTGCCTTGTAGAATGCTATTTGATGAGCAGAGCAGGCTTATGGTCCGGACCTCGATTATTGTGCCTAGGAAAGGATTGCCTATCTGAACCCAATTGATATATGCGAAGAAAGGCACACCTTTAGAATCGAGGTGAACAACGACGATTTAAGAGACTTAGAAGGTGAAGCACGGGCCGCCAAAAGGAGACAATTACAGTTTAAATTTGAAGCCAAGTACTCCTTCTACATTTCAAAGTGTATGAAAAAGTGTCAAGATAGGAAATGTATAGTGACACTGTACAACTTTGGGTAAGTATATGAGTTTGGGTAGTGGCACCATATAACTTTGGGTGATCAAACTACATAATATTTCAATGCACAAATGTATCATGAATTTGATTCATGCAGGGACCACTGGATCTGCGTCGTCATTTATCCTAAAAAAGGAAGGGTGCTGGTATTAGACTCTGCAAATTACGCATCATCAAGCTATGGACATTTCATTGAGATGCTAGAGATGTAAGTTGAGATATGCGCATATACTTTTGCATTATGAGATTTTAAGAATAATTAACATGGTGACTGTATTCGAGTTCGTAGGGCATGGCGGTTTTATATAATGCACGGTGGAAAGGTTGAATCGAAGAAAAAAAAAGGAGCCATTGAAAATTATATATGACTGGCCGGTAAATATGAAAACTTACTCTTATGAATACAGATCATACATGTACTATGTGGATATACTACGTGTGCGAGCATCTATAAATAACCACTTTAATTTTCTGTTTTATAGTGCCACAAGCAACCAGCAGGATCTGTCCTCTGTGGATACTACGTGTGCGAGCACATGAGAGGAGGAGACGACACAACGACTAAGAAGAAACCTTCCAAGAAAAAAGTCAAGGCGACGACCATCAACAAAAAGGCATTGTACAACATAGTCGAGGACGTGTGCATTTTACTCATCAAACAAGTCATCTCAAGTGTAGGAAAATATCATGATTATGAAAGTGAATTAGTCAAGTCTGAGTACGAAGCGCTAACAGAGGTTTATAGCCTAAATCTTACTCGGTCCGGTTTTTAGAGGACAAGTCCAAACTCTTGATGTATATAAACCTATAACTTTATGTGTGTGAGCGTGAGACTCATGTATATAATGTGTCATACACTTGTAACTTTATTGCGAGCATGATACTTTGAAGAAAGAAATGTATGTATGAGATATTTAATTTACATATTGTTATATATTTGAACACCATCCAATAGGGTTTAGTAGTCTCAATAACAATATATATGTATATATTAAATAATATACAATATTATATAAATACTAAAAATTTAAAACTGGAAAATCAGTTAGTCAGACGATTCTCTTAGTGAACCGTCTGTGTAAATGACTCATTTACATAAGAGAACTGCTTGTGGAAATGGGTTTCTACAGACGATTCTCAAGCAACCGCCTGTAGAAATGTAGAAATGTGGCCCCAGCGCAGTCGGCGCTGAAAAACGCCTGTAGAAATAAGTTACGAACCGACTGTGTAGTCTGTTTTGTACTAGTGAATTATTTATTATTATTAAGAACTACTTGAACTTTTTTAAGTCTGGTTGCAAGGTCTAAATAGTGAGTATGAATCATAATTCCTTTTTTTATCCACTCTATGTATTTCGAGAAAATCCTTCGAACCCATTTGCAAAAAAAAATAAAAAATCCTCCGACCCCCCTCCCCCCCTTGCCCTACTAGCTAGTAGTGGTAGCTAGAAATAGAAATAGTTCAAGCGAACAAAGCCACTGGGTTGGTCTTAGAAATGAAATGTCTTACTAACAATCCTGTAATGACTATTATATTGGTGGTTAAGAAAAGTTACTAGAAAATAAACGACTGAACTGATCATTTAACTAGATCGATCATGAAGTTGAAGGTACAAGAAACATTGCTCGATCCTGCTTCAGACATGTGCAGTTGAACCAGGGGGGTATTTCTTACATCAAGAAACACGATAAAACAACAGTAACTTTGGCATGAACAAGCACACCTCAAGCTGCTGCATAGTACAGTAGTATCCCGTTTTCCTGTACACCTGGAAGTGACTCGATTTACTCATTTACAACGAGCGCGTCAGCACGGTAACAGTGATCAACTCCTGTGTCAAAAGGGGGTTAAAAAAGGGTGCCTGTTAAAAGCAGCACCAACCACATCTTCTGGACTAAACTCATAGCTCCAAAAACTGTATCTGGGTCAAACTAATCAACAGAAATGTATTCTTGTGACTGGATGATCCTTGTCAGCTGTCTCAGGTTTGCTAAGACATGTCTTGGCCCGAGGCTTTCAGCGCCAATGTAATTTAGAAGTTGCTCGATATCCTGCCAGAAAACACAACGATGAAAAAGTCAAAAGGAATGGAATATGAAGTACATTTGTATGATTTCTGATACCCATACATTCCAGGTGGTTACAGTAAATGAATGTTTCTTTTTTGGGGTGTGTGTGTGGGGGGGGGGGGGGGGGGGGGCTGAGAATATAGGTCTCTATGCATTTATCAATTGAACTATGTGACACTATTTTCTTTGTTCCTCTCCGCTTTATATGTTGTCCAGAAACATGGCAACATCTCTGTGACCTTTTGGGTACTTCCACATCATGCTATCAAACTCAGTTAACATTGACCTATTATCCAAGACTCATTCACCAACTCTAGTTCCAAACTACTTACCCTAGACTCATTCACCCACTCTAGCTCCAAACCACAAGTAGATCCTGCCCAAATTAGTATTCAAAACCACCTATTTGTTTACTTGAAGCTGAATCAAGCTTCAACGGCATTTTCAAACAGAAATAGGCAGTCCCTTCTTTCAAAAAACATGGTTGCACTAAAATGTCTCTGCCTTTTACTAGCTTGGGGGCAAATTTCCAGATGATGCAAATAGAGGGACAAGAGAGAATACATATGTATTCTTCCATAGTGCATTTTAACATCATGATTTTATGATCAACAGAAAGGACCATTATTAATTAATGCTATTAAATGTTCACTTCACATTAAAATATCAAATAAATATCCAAATAGCAAGAAGACCAACCTTGTTCAACAAGAATATCGCATATGCTGATCTTGTTGTCTCCTGGCTGTCAAGAAACAGAGGGAATTCCATTGTCCTCATGCTTGTACTAGGAGAGACAGAAGTTGCTACTGAGGTTATAGATGATGGCTCCACTGAAGGCGCAGGATCAAGAACATATGACCGGGAACCTCCAAAGCGCAAAGGATATCGAAGAGGAACATTGAGATACGATGCAATGAGGGAGACTGCCTATGATTCATAAGAAACACAGTTAGGTCTATCACCATAAAATAGAGTACAAACTGAAGAATACTGTTCAGTTACAAGTGTAACCTAATCTGAATATATATTCTTTCTAAAACAGAACAAAAAAATAAAAAATATATTCTAGATGAATGTTGAATGGTGAATTCAATTATCATTTGATAATAATTAATCAAACTATATTATACATACATGAGCAGCATATCCCAGAACAGTCGAAGATTTCTGAACCTCTGTCTTGTCACTGAAGTAGCCAGTCTTTTTCACAGAAAGCTTTGATAACTGTAGACCCAATATGACCAAAGGTCTGTTTTGGGAGCCATTTGGCAACACTGATTCAGCATTTCCTGAAAAAAAAACCTATAGTATTTAAGTTTTGACAGAATTGCAGAAACAAATTTAAGGACAAAGAGTCTTAGGGCAGATAAACTGGCAACAATATTTAGAGTACTAGTTCTCGATCCATTAAGTCTGACAAAAATATAAAAGTTTCATGTTCCAAATAACTCTTTCAGTATCTTAGAAAAATATAAAACTGTAGCCTACTCAATAATCAACTGTAATAATATATGCTGATATGGCCATAATTATAACTATTATTTGCATATCAAATGGTCGACCCTATTTTTCGATTATTAAGGTCTGTTATTGAACAACAATGTTTGCTTAATTTTATTGTCAAAAAATATAGCCATAATAATTTTATAGCAATTCTGAATATGGAACTGAAACCCCATGAAAGTTGCAATGCAGAAAATTACATACTTGTTTTGGTTATGTTGGAAGTAGATACAGGCTTGTGATCTGAAGATTGTTCATCCAAAGGCCTCACAGGATATATCTGAGCAACTTGCGCAATCATATATTGCTGTCTCATCCGTAACTTCTGTTCCAGTTTTTAAGGCGCCCACAACCATTTTCCCCTGACAGCAACTTATTAGCTTCCTATAACCAGAAAAATGAAATACCCTGGTAAGATTAGACTTAGAGGAATAGAACAGCTCCATCATATCCAGTGTGAATGTATAGGAATTTTTTTGTATCCTAAAATCGACATTCTGTGAACCCAAAAGCACCAGGCAACAAATTTAAGAGTGCATGCGTCATTTGTAGCGCTTTGGTTTGGCGCTGACTGTATCCATAGAGCTCCAAAGGTAAATAAAACACAATAATTGAATATGAATACCTTCATATTACTGTGTGCAGCATCAAGAGCCTTGCTTGCCACTGACAACGTTCTGATCTTGACACAAAGCTGTTCCCTCTGATCCACAACATCTTCCGACGACCTCTTGGTGCGTAGCTTCAGATCCCCTAGACGATCAGTATGCTCTTGCAGTCTCTGCCTCATTTCAGCCAACTCGTTGTCCTGCTCGAGAAACACCTGGCGAGCCTGTCAACGAACACCATATTACGTTACAAGTCCGCACCATTCTTGTATACACACACAGGTTGATATGAACAAAACGCTGTTCAATCAGTTCCAGGACACGCGTCGCCAAGATTTGGGAATGTGGATTTTCCCTCTTGGCATGAGGAGCACAACCAGAGGTTGGGAAAGCGAATCCGATCTTCCCCATTGAGGACCTTCAAGAGAAGCGCGAAGATCCGTGGAGTGGAGAATCGGATGACAGAGGGATCCGGAGCAATTGGCTAGGAAACAAGCAAGCAAGGGGAGCTGAACCGACAGGAGGCCCACTAACAAAATTACCTGTAGCGTGGACTCGAGGCGCGCGGCGAGGTGCGCCTTGCGGTCTCCGGCGGGCTGGAGCGCGGCGGAGAGACTCCAGAGGCGCGCGAGCTCCTGCTGCAGGTCGTCCCAGTGGATGACCTTGGGCGCGTGGACGCCCTCGACCTCGCTGACCGGCACGACCACCCAGCCGTCGCCCTCCTCCTCCTCCCGCGGCGGTGGTTGCGGGTGCGGAGACGGGGAAAGGGGAGGGTCAGGTGCGGCGGACGACGGGGCCGGGTCCTCCATCGCCGCGGATCATGCCCGCGGGTGAGGTGTCAGGGGAAGGCGCGAGCTTGGCATCGGCGGGCAGGCGAGGCTGGTAGGGTTTGGGGGACGCTCTGGGGAGCAGGAGCACGAGATGCGCCGTCGGTCGGTTGTTCCTTCTCCGGCGAGCGGCGGCGACTGCTTTCGGTTGGGTTGGGTTGGGTTTGGTTTGGCTTGGCTTGGCTTGGAATCGTCGTCGTTGGTGTTTGTGGGGTCCATTTCTTTGGAAGCAGGCCTTATCTAGGGCCCGTTGTCCACTTTGCCTAGCTTGGGTTGGGCCTTAACTTTCCGTTTTCCGGCCATTTCCTTTTGCGCACGAACAGTGACAGTTGGGTTTGTCCCAACTTTCTTTCAGTTGTTAATCTGGTGGCTCTTTTTTTTGTTCTACATATACTAAAAAAACAAATCTGGTTGCTTTTTATTACTGTCTGGCAGTACAGCGCCAGAAAAAAATTGATTCAGAGGGTCGCTACGCTAACAAATTGGACCTGAAACCATATTTTTAAATTTGGTTCTGCGCTAAAATTCCCAGTTTGCATCCATCTGACGACAAACCAAATCAACCAAAAATCATGGGTACAGTAGAGTTACACACGATCTAAAAATTTGAAGTTAAAAAAAAAGATTTGAAGTTGTTTATTTCTAAGAAACCGTAGATGCTAGGCAGGCGGGCGCTACTGTAGCTGCTAGCGTGCTGCTCGGTCCTTAGTCAATGCGAAAGTCAGTCAGGTGACCTGAGTACGGTCAGTCCGATATGTAGAGCACGTCAAGCAAGCCGCAAACGCTGTTGACCCCGTTCCAAAGGTCCAACTTATTCCAAACCATTTCACACACTTATCTCCCGCAACAGCCTCGTCCTCTTCCCCTGTCTCCCGCGCTCCTGCTCTGCTTGGCGCCTCGGCTCATGCTCCAGTGCAGGCCGGCTGCTGATGGCCGCCGGCGCCGCGACGCGCATGGTCGGAGTCGGATCCACCCACTCGTCGTCCTCATCCTCCATCTCGCCGCCGCCTACCTGGCAGCCAGTCGTACTCGTACCCAAGCACAGCACCACCACCACCACCAGCAAGTCCGGCTGCTCGGCGCCGTCCTCCCGCGGCGCGATGACGGCGCTAACGACGATGCTGCCGACGCTTGACACTTCGGCGTCGCTACTGCTCGGCGCCAGCGCCGCCGCCAGCTGGCGGGCAGGGGACGATAGTGGCAGAGCGCGGCCGCCTGGCGCGTCCTGCTGCCGTGACTCCTCGGTGGTGGATCCCGGTGCGGCGCGGCAGGCGGAGGCCTTCAGTGGCCGCGGCGTAGGAGGAGGAGGAGGAGGCAGCGGTGGGTTCACGAGCTTGGAGTTGGAGTGGTGGGATGAGGATGACGCTCTCTCTCTCTCTTCTAGGCGTAGGAGTGCAACCGTGCAAGTCAACAAAGTCGTCGCAGTGGGATCTCGGTCGGAGTTTGTACCGACAGGCTGCCTACCAGACAGACAGACCCGCCGATTACTCTGCCGCTCCGCCGACTACCTCAAACTCCCATTTTCTTTACTAGTGGCCTGGTTTAGATAAAAAAAACTTTTTTAAAAAAAAATATAACTATTTAATAATTATTATTCAATCATAAAATAACTAGGTTTAAAAGGTTTGTGTCGCAAAATATAGATAAATTATGTAATTAATTATTTTTTACCTATATTTATAATGTTCTAATATATCTAAATATTTGTGACCAAAGTTTTATAATTTTAAATAAATTAAAGAAGCCCCTAGTCTCTAGGTGCGGTGTTGATCGAGTGATCATGCATCTCATCCGTCGTTTCTTCGGTCGTCCTATCCTAGCAGAGCACTGATCCTCACAAAATGTATTCGTATGGATCTAGCCATGCCACGTACCAACCGTCGGTACGTGCTTGCTTGTCATGATGAATTATTGTTTCTTCTTCCCCTGTACTGTACTAAGTCTACTGTTCCCCTGACCGAGTCAAGTCTTGGGTTCAGCCAACCCCATACATGTGACCATTCTCATCGGTATCGATAGCGTCAAAACTAACCAAATGGTATTGTGGCCTTAATTGAGTCGAGGAGCGCCGTAATAAAAGAGATGGCCCGAAGCCCGTTTTCTTTTATAAGCCAACATACAACTAAAAAGGAGATCATAGCCCCAACACTTTTTTCGATCCTAAGAGAGCGCTCTGGATCGATTGACTCGAAGGCTGCCGCCCTTCTCCCTCGACTCTAAATTATAATAAGGTTCTTGTTAGAATCTCGATTTACCTATGATCCAACTAATTGAACCATCAACTGAAATCGTAAAGAGGTTGCTATCGGATCTCTGAGTTGTACACACATACCAATGCAATCCTCGACGAGGACGGGTAGCCATGTGAAAATTGAGAGAAACCCCTGTAATAATGTTCAATGAACAAACTAATCCTTGACATGACGACAATAACTAACTCCTTACTGGCTTATTCATTCTGAGAATAGAATTGCATATTTTTACGGGTACTCAAATAGCTAAAGTCAACTAAATAAACTTTATAAACCACGAATAGTACATAAATTAAGGTAGCACAAGCAAATATGTAATATTATTGTTCGCGTTGCACATTATTATCTATACCTAATAATAAAGAGGCAAAATTTTAGCATCTTTTTTTTCGTCCATCTATTTGTTTTTGTGTCTATCTCTCTCTAACTACCGGACAATAAAGAGTTTTTTCCATACAAACTTATATATATAACACGTGCTCATATGCAAGTTAGAATAATTTTTGTCTAGCGCGATATAAAGTCCAATTCGAAATTGTATTGAATCGTGTTTGGGACTCATAAGCTGTGCATATGTTTATGGAAAAAATACAAGAAAAATAGAACACAATACTAAATCAAATGTAAAAGAAAAGAAAAGGACATGTTATGAACCAGACTCCGTATAGAAAAAGGAAGAAAAAAAGGACATGTTATGAACCGGACTCCGTATAGAAAAAGGAAAAAAGTAAATATCGACCTCCATATATAGAAAAAGGGGAAAAAGTAAACACCGGACTCCATATAATAAAAGGAAAAAAAGAGAAAATCTATAGAAGGAAAGTAGAATAGGACACGTATGATATATATATATATATATATATATATACACACACACATGCAATGCTAAATCATGAAAAAAATGAACACAGCAAAATGAAAAGGAAAAAAGACACGTTATGAACCGGATATGAAACTCATATTTGAATTTTGTATATTATATCGTTTGTGCATCAACCTCTCCTCAAATTTATTTCTATATATATATATATATATATATATATATATATATATATAGAAATAAATATATATATATATATATATCTCAAATTGATTTCTATCTATCCCTATCTTTCTCGTGCTAGAGCAGCACAATTTAGGAAAACTCCACAAATATCGCATCGGTCAGATAATATAGGCCTATAAAAAAATATGTAAGAACGAAAAAGTACAAATCGGAATTTCTTGTTGAAGCCAACGATGACGTGCTCGTGCCGGTGCAAGACAATCCTCATGGTTGAGGTGACAGTGCACGCTCGTGGAGCACGCTACACCAGCCCGCGGAGCCCAAGTATAGACAATATTTGTACCTAGCAGCCCCACAATGTACTCACGATGTTCTCAATCACAACCGCAACACGGTGGTCTTGACACTCCAAAGCTCTATCATCATCGAAATTGACATCCAAGCTAGAAAAGCAAAACATGATCTCCAACTTCGACGAAGTTAGCTGGATGACGACTGAATCTACCCCACGGAACTACCACTGCGGATTCCTTAGTCTCGGTGAGATGTCATTCCAAAAGCATGACACGCTGAAGACGAAATCGAGGCTAAGCTTGGCGAGGTGCTCTCGTGCATTAGCAAGAGACATTGTTTTTGTGTGTATAATTATTATTGTATATATAATACTAAATTTTAGACTTTGTTTATTGTCACTCTGCATGTTATATTTTTTTTCTATCGTTGCAACGCGGACATCTTTGCTAGTAGGTTATATAATAGTCACAAACAAATTTACTAGTTATTCTTATATATTTTCAACTGTTTTTCAACCACTACTAAGTTAAAAAAAAATTAACATCACTAGGAGGAAGTGTGTACAATTGCAACCAGATAAGCAAAGTCACTACGTCATCCTGACATAAGATGACGCACATTTTCTCTGCGCGTTATTTTCTGTAGTCTTTTTTTTAAAAAAAAAAAACTTTGGCAATGGCATGCAGTGTCCAAAACGTTACGATTATTTTCGAAATAGAGATAGCTGCAGGCCTCCTAGAGTCCTAGTACTAGTCATTTAGTCAACGCAAAAGTCAGCAGTCTCTGTCTCTGACATGTAAAGTAGTACGTCAAGCAAGCCGCAAAAGCCGTTGACCTGGGCCAAAAGATCCAACTTGTTTCAAACCCGTTTCACACACACCGTAGAGCTGCATGCATGTACACTACTGCTAGCTACATATATATATTTTTTTCAATGAATCTACTTCATATAAAATGTATCTGAAGATGGAAATATCGAAATTTTTTCATCATTTGAAATATGTTTTGCACTACTCTAAAATATCAGCCTGTTCGTTTGGCTTTTCAGCCGGTTTAAATTCAGCTAGAACAATGTTTTTCTCTCATAAAAAATCAGCCAGCAGTACATAATCCTGTCAGAACAGTGCATAATCCTATCAAACGAACATACCATATATTGGATCTTAGTACGACACATATAGTGTTTTTAGATTGATTATTAATTAGTTCCGGCATAAGGAATATATACAATGTGGCTTTGGTGTTCAACGTATTACAAAGATGATAAGAAGATGCACTAGAAGAATCTAAGTAGAATATTGTATTTTTTTTTATTTTTTCAGCTCTTTATAGTTTTGCACCTCTCTCCGAAGGAAAGATGAGCTATAATACAAGCCAATAGTAGTTTTATATGAAAAAAAAAATCTCTTGTATGGGCGTATGGCCAGCATGCATGGGCGGTGTGCTGCTGCCCACAGGGTTCCCCAAACCGAACGGTTACCGGCGAACCGCACGGGACCGGTTCGGTTTTGGTACCGGTTTGAATTCAAATTTCCAATTTGAAAAAAAATAATCGAAAATGCTGAAAAAATTCCTAAAAATAGTTCATGATTTATAGAGTCGAATGGTGTACAAAATTTTCAAATTGGAGTTCGTTTGCTATTTATTTTGACGTGTACAAGTTTGAATGAAAAAAGAAAAAGAATCTTTTTTATTTTTTTTCAAACTTGTACGCGTCAAAATAAATAGCAAACGAACTCCAATTTGAAAAAATTTTTGCACCATTTGACTCTATAAATCATGAACTATTTTTAGGAATTTTTTCAGCATTTTCGATTTTTTTTTCAAATTTGAAATTTGGTTTGGGGCGGAACCACCCAAACCGGTCGGTAACCGCCCAAACCGGACGGTAACCGGCCCTAACCGACCGGTTACCGGTCCCAAACCGTTTGAACTACGCCGTTTGAATTTAAAATGCAAACCGTTCGGTTTGGAGCCGGTTTGGGTGGTTACCGTCGGTAACCGCTAAACCGCCTGTGGACGGTTACCGGTTTCGAAACGGTTAGGAGAAGCCCACGACTACGGAAGTAAGGTCAAGTCACCCCACGACGGCCCATCGTACTCGTTGTGTCACTGTCAGTACAGTGTGAGCTGAGCAAGAGCGCGTATAAACCACGGACCCACCGGGCCTACTCTTCCCCCGTCTCCGGTGCGCTTGCTCTGCTCTGCTCGGCTCATCCTGCAGGCTGGCCGGGTGCTCATGGTCGTCACCGCCGCCGCGACGCGCATGGGCGGAGCAGCGCACTCCTCCTCCGTCTCCATCTCGCCGCCGCCGCCGTCCTGGCACGCAGCTGTCGTACTCGTACCCAGCCACCAGAAGCAGCACCAGGTCCTGTACGACCATGACATCGCCACGCCGTCCCCGACGACGACCGCTTCCCGTTCCCCGCCGCGCCACAACCACCTCCGCCCCGCGTCCCTCTCCCGGCGCGCAGGCAAGCAGCGCCGGCGGCGGCCGTCGCGGAAGCTGCCGACCACTTACATCAGCGCGGACGCCGCCAGCTTCCGGCGCATGGTGCACCAGGTCACGGGCGCCGACGACGACGACGTCGTGCACCAGCAGGCCACCACGGAGCTCCTCCTCCTCTGCCGCCCGGCACTGGCACCGCCTTCCCGCGCTGCCCTGACGACGACGACGGCGACGGCGACGCTGCTACCGGCGACGCTGGACACGTCGGCGTTGCTGCTCGGCGCGGCGCGCGGGGCCAGTGCCAGGGGCGGAGCGACGCCGCCCGCGCGGCCTCCTGCTGGTGCGTCCTGCTGCCATGGTTCCCCGCCGGTGGCGGTGGGGGATCCGGGTGCCGCGTTGCAGACGGAGGAGGCCTGTGGTGGTGGTGGCGGCGGCGTACGAGGAGGAGAGGAGTACAGTTGCAGCAACGGCGGCAGCGCCGGCGGCGGCGGGTTCCCGAACTTGGAGTTGGAGTCGTGGGATGATGACGATGCTCTCTTCTAGGTCTTGGTGGAGCAGCTAGCTGGCGTCTCCAGCCATGAACGCATCTTCTTCTTTCTCTCTCTCACTCTATCTGCTTGCTTGCTTGCTTGTACTATAGGTAATTTATTTGAGCTTACTGTTAGTTGCAACATCCATGGATTCACCGACCGGTTGATCGACAAGCAGTCTGGTTTGCTACTAGCTTGATCGATCGATGGATCGATCTCGATCGAGTTTGTTTGCTTTGTTTTGCTCGGGACGAATATGTAAATCGATCGATGTGGTTAGATGGAGTAATTACAGGTCATCAGTATACTATTAGTACTTTGTTTTGCGTTTGTGCAGATGAATGGGAAAAAAACGAGATGAAAACAAAACGAAAGGTGCATGAGGCGATTTCAGTTTTGGATTGGGTTTTCCTTGGTTACATTCTCGTCGTGACTCAACTCGTGAGGGCTCTGACTCCGACTCTGAACTGTTGAGAATATGTTTCGCATTCAGCTTTAATTGATTGATTGACGACAGACTGTTGAATAAGCAAAGAACTGTTGCAGATAGTGATACCTGATTATGCTGAAATTTAGTTTATATTAAATATTTATGCAAAAAATATTATTTGTTTTATGAGAAATAGTGCTGATGAATAGATCCAACAATACATACTCCGTAAGTTGAGATGAAATCCGACTGAAACTCCACTACTAATTCATTTCTATATCTATATCTAATAATAAAGAAGTAAAAGTTCATGCTACAATCCCATTAAACATGCTAAGAGCATCTCCAGCCACAAACCCTAAATCAAACTCCTATATTTTTATTTAGGAGGTGGGCTGTAAAATTTAAGGGTCAAATTCAAAGTCCAATTCCAGCCATAGTCCCTAATTTAGGGGAGAGGAATAGGAGGACCTCTTTTCTAGGGACCTAAAACTAAATTTTGAGTGTCCTTCTAAAATGAGAGCCCAAATAGGAGGTGCATTGGAGTGGATTTTTTTAGACCAAATCTCTAGATTTAGAATAAGATCTGTTTAGGGGCTCCATTGGATTTGCTCTAAGATTCTACTAGTAAAGATTTTTAACATGCAGACACAAATAGGGTAAATGGGGTGGGTGATGAACTGAAAGACCACAGCACGTCAGGAATTGACAAGAAAAATGGTTAGAAAAGAAAAACAGCGGCCCTGCAGTGTGCCTCGGTCAGAGTTCATACGGACAGCCAAACACTGCTGACTCTATTTAATTGCTCTGCCCATCAGATTAGAATTCCGTTCCGGCCGGCCGGGACGCCATGTGTACGCGTACGTCCAGCTCGCTCTACAGTCCACGAAGCACCAAGAGGACATACTATGATATTGGAAAGAAGGAAGACGACCAAGCTGAGGACTGAGGACGCCGGCCGCCGCCGCCGCCGCCTGTTTTGTCCGGAGTGGACATCTGGACGTCCTCATCTCATGTTGCCATCACCGTGCTCACTTCGTGCCCAACTTGCATGCCGGCGAGCCGCCCCGACGCCCAAATGCCCAATTATTGCACTACTGCCGCCAAACGCCATGCTCCTACCATCATCTGCTACTGCCATCATCTTTTGTTCGATTTGTAACACGCTACTAGGCTATTACTGTACTGTATATGCGTATAGCTTCATCGTCACGTACCTCCAGTGATTATTAGACACTGCGTTTGGACCCCTTCTAAATTTTAGTCACCTAATTTAGTCTATTTTTTAATATTATTTTAGAGCCAAACACTACTATTAAATGAAACTAAATGATCTTTAGTCATCTTTAATTAATTTATAGTAACTAAAGGAGACTAAATCATTTAGGAAAGAAAAACTAACGTTTATATTAGGAGGGCAAACCAAACAGGACTTGTATAAGCTTGTTCGTTCCAAAAAAAAAAAGAGTTAGACTTTAATTATGTGGGTTTGCATTCAGCCTGGGGCTCATGATGAGTCCCTTGGCTTCGACTCTTAAAGCAAAAAATTGCTTTTTAAGTTACAAAATAAGTTTATATGGCTAAAAAAAACATTTGAGATGGTTTCTATATATATTGTAAGAAATAATGGTCCATTACTTTCTTAAATTTGTATTTCATGGAATGCAAATACTTGAGCTACTACTAACCTGATCTGAGGTTAGATAGTTATCATATTCATTTGCATATAATACATTTAGACTGTGACAATTTTATTTGACTCTTGCTTTTCGTATTTCAGACCATTGTTGGAATGACATGAATTCGGGCTTATAAAGTTGCTGAATCTTGTTCAAGGTAGAAGTAATTGTTTTTTATAAGCATGCATGGTATGTTATAATGGCTACAGAGTATATAAAATAAGAGGAACAACCAATACAAACAGAATGAAGACATCGATCAGAGATGAATACAATTCATATAGGTGTCCTTTTTATTAACTGAACATACTCCAGCTTGTCTCCCAACACTGATTATAGCAGATTTCTTTTCATCCTGGATATACGCTGAAACCTTTTTTCCTGCATGTTTCAATATTATATTGTTTATTAACAACTAAAGAAAAGAAATAAGCTGTATTGAATTAAATCATGATATAGCTCTCGATCTAATTACCTTGTCACCAATATTATAGGCTACATTTTTGGGCCTGGGGCATAGCATTAAATCTCATTCTGTGCACTCATGTGGTATCCCTGGACAAATTAGTAGGAAATAAGTACCAATGAGTTAGGGTAGACATAATTAAGGAAGCATGATTAGATGATGCTAATATTTGTTTTGAAGATTACATCACCTAATTAATTGGTGAGCACATCTTTGTAGACAATATTTTTCGTGTATGACTCGCTTAGACTGATCTCATTTCTTTTCTTCTCTTCATCATGTGTACCTATTAGTATCTTTATGTTCTTTGCCGCGGTCGCCCTAGAAAGCGCAACATATAGTTGGCCATGAGAAAAAACTGGTTCAGGTAGGTAGACGCCAACATTCGGTATTGTCTGACCTTGTGATTTGTTTATTGTCATTGCGAAGCTGAGTTTGATCGGAAATTGTCTTCTCTTCAAACGGAATGGGAGCATCTCATCGTCAGAGGGGTATAGTAGGATCCGAGGCAAGAAGACTCGCATCCCAGAATGGTGTCCTTGCACAATCTCTGCATCGATAACATTTTTCTGAAACCCACGTACCACTAACCTAGTGCCATTACAAAGGCCATTAGTAGGATCGATATTCCTAAGTAGCATGATTGGACAATTAATTTTGAGCTTCAACATATGTGGAGGAAGTCCGTTCGGTGTAAGGGTGTTTAGGAATTCTTCAGGATAGTAGTTATGAGGGTCATCTTCTGTAGAATCAAAGCTATGATATACCATCTCCTCTCCTTGTAAACGCTCAATCATTTTTAGGTTGATGATGTCTACACAGTCGTTCCTTGTGGATAAAATTGCTCTTGATGTAACGTATGTTGAATCTTGTAGGAAAGCATTGTCTGTTTGATAGATATTGTCGATTAGTCTATCAAGGCCATTGTCATTTGGCATATGTTGCACACATATATTTTTGGGTAGACATATTTGTCCATTATCATTTATCTCCTTAGTGCCATTTCCAATACGCAGTAGATATTCTGCATACCATGGATCATTCTGAACCCTCATATTGCTCACAAGCTTTTAACTGATGCATGTAGTTCCAAAGTTCAGACTTGTGTAGTGAAGCATCTACTATTTGGGCTCTTGTACCCTTTAGAACAATTGGGAGGATTTGCCTAAAATCTCCTCCAAATACGATAGTTTTCCCACCAAATGGAAGATTTGGTATGTCCATTATGTCACACATACTTCTATCTAGGGCTTCAATTGCCTTCCTCTTTGTCATGGATGCTTCATCCCAAATAATTAGTGATGCTGCCTGGATTAGCTTGGCTATCCCACTTTGTTTTGTGAATGCACATATAGCTCTATCATCTATTATTAGTGGTATCTTGAACCGCGAGTGTGCGGTCCTTCCTCCGGGCAGTATGGAAGCAGCAACACCAGAACTTGCCGTGGCTAGAGCAATCTTTCCTTGTCCACGGACTGTTGCTAGCAAGGCCCTATATAGAAAAGTTTTCCCGTGCCTCCTGGACCATCAATGAAGAATGTACCTCCTTTATCATGTTCAACTGCAACTAGAATTTTGTCATAGGTAGCTCTTTGCTCATTGTTTAGGCATTTATGCAAAACTGTGTCCTCATGGTCCACCTTAATTGTGGATTCTTCGATGATCTCCTTGGGTACAATGTCTTCTATGTCATGTTGTTCATCAATCTCTGGAAGAGGAAATGATCGTATGTCTTTGCCCATTGACCGCAACATATCCTTGGTATTTTTCAGTACCATTTGTCGTACAGTCTGTATGCATTTGCAATTTCTGCTATAGTCTTCTGACATTGCCTCTAGGTGATTATTCCAAAGACTATGAACGTTACTAGGCTGACAAAACACAAGAATTGTGGCAAATAGCCTCCGTAGTGATGATGACATTTGAAATAATTTAGCTTCTATCATGCATTCAACTAGTGTGTTGTCTACCTCAATGAGTCCCCTTTTTTCTGCAGCTTCATGGAAAGTTGGCATTATTTGGTCATCAACTGTTCGTAGATCTTCATAGCAGGTGGCACCTGTCACATGGTTTAGGAGAACTCGAAGATAGTATCGTTCTCCGTTGGCTAGATGTGCCGAGAAAATTCTGCCAACCTGGTATGCAGTAGCTTGTTTCCTTTCTTGCCAAAACTTCCCTTGTTTCTGCCAAGTATAATGTTCTGGAAAATCCCTATATAGTATACATCTTGCTTTCTCATGTAATCTATTAGCCTCAAAGAATGCTATCAACATTGACCTATCTATGCCACCACGATTGATAGCATCCTTGATTTTTTCTTTACCATTATATGAAACCATGTGCATGTTTGGAAGATGAAGTTGCAATTGCATGACAGGTGGATATATCTTGCTTTGTTCGAATCCATATATTCTCCATAGTGCTTCAGGAGGTGTCACCCAACGTGTGTCAATGTATTGTCTAATCTCATCAATTTCATTTTTATTGTCTGCCCCAGTCATAGATACAGATGTCCGACCATGTCGCATGTAGATATATTTGAACAAGTACTTAACAGATTTAATGCTTGAGCATACCTCAACATTTATATGGCAGTTGAACATCCGTAATAGGTATGTATTATAAGGAATGACCCACCTATTGTCTAGTTCACAATTTCAGAATGTTTCAATCTGGTCTCCATTGCGTCTCCTATACAATGGATAGGAGTCCTTAACTTGAATGGTGGCTTCGTTAAATGACATTGGATAATTATTCTTGCATGAAATGCGGTCCTTTGTGCATGGACAATTTTTGTTCAATATACCACAAGGACCATGCATCATATGTTTGATGACCATTTTGTAAAGTTCTGGGTACTTGTGTTTGTTAGGGAGCTCAGTGGAGATGATTCTGTCATATTGTTCTATACATGTATACTTGTACTTTTCTGTCATGATCAACAAGAAGTGAGCATGTGGTAAACCCCTCTTTTGGAATTCCACAACATAGGTATATGCCTTAACCTCTCCAAGAATGTTCTTCGTGAATAGTTGTTTCTTCATTTCTTCTAATTTCGCTTTGAAAATATGAACAATAAGATCTGGGCGATCTTGTGGTGTCTGTCTAAACTCTAGTTCACATGTGATCTCTACCCAATTGGGGTTGCAAGTCATCGTGAGGAATATGTCTGGCTTTCCATATTTTTGAATTAAAGCCATAACATCTAGATACCGACGTTGTCTATCTCGTGGCCCTCCAATAAATGATGAGGCAAGAACTGTTTGTTTCCCAATGGCATTTCCTTGTTGCTCTCCAACTTGAATGTTGTCCAGAAGGTGTTGATATAGATCTGCCCTTATTTTTTTCTGATTATGCCATATGTAGTCTAGTCGGGAGGTCTCAATCTTGATGTATATATCTACAATAAACTACTGAAAAAGCCGACCACCATACAATGTCGGGTTGAATATGTTAGGTTGTGTATGGAATTTATAGCAATAGTATTCTCTCATGGTTACCCACAATCTACCACTTGACCCTATGTAAGAGTTGCAACTTTAAGAAAGTTAGCAACATATGTAAGAATGTATCATATATTGAAATATAATTGAGGATAACAATATATTGAATGCAAACCTGTGTCATCATCTTTATTGTTACGATGAGTGCGACTAGCATGAGCCTTTATCATGTCTTCCATTTTTATATCGCCCTTTGGGATATTTGAATGCCAACCCAATTCAGCTCTTGGAAAAAATAGAGGATACGACAATGGATCATAACACCCATGATATGATCGAATGCCTTGTGTATTGGTGTTGTTCCCATGTAGTATCACATTATTATCAAAAGTATTTCTTATCTTATTTTCTTTGACCCACACTGCAGCTACCTCCGAAGTGATTGGTGTATTGTATGTCCTCTGGTCCAATCTTTGGTCAAGGTTCAAGATTAGCCTGTAATCCTTATGATTTTTTACTTGTCCCAAACTCCTAAATTGTTTAGAATATGGATTTTCGTATAGAATATTGGTTATTATACTAACCACATGTTTGTCTTGCTCGAACATTTCCTTGCGGCAACAACGATAACGGTGCTCTAGGCTTGGATCATCATCATAGAAGTATAATTCTAGATGCTTTGGATCTGAGCGACTATTACCAAATGAGCGTACATTGTGATGCATCTGTCCATGAGCTCGAAAGGTATAAATACTAGTTTTTCGCATGTCAGTTGTCTCTTTATCAAGGTGACAGTAAAGAGAAGCAAATGAGAAGTGTCCATTGAAAAATCTTATATTGTTCCAAAAATGTCTTGCATCAGAGTCATTGCTTGTCCAAAGTCTGATCAATTTAGGTGGTGTCTCTACATTGACCAGTTTTATTTGTCCACTCCTACAACATAACCCCTTAGATTCATACTTGAATTTCTTTGCATTGCAGAACCTGCAATTTTCTACACTTTTCAGCATGTGTGTGTTGTGTGGTATGTTGCTATAAATGAGCTCATAAGGATCAATGTTGTTAGAATCCTCCGTAGTAGTTTTCTCATCTTTATTGATTTTGGTTTCCACATCTGTCCCATTTTTTTGTCATATATAGCATCAAAATTTAGGAAAGGAATAACATATTGATGGAAATATATTTGAAGTGTATTGAATATACCTTTAATAGGGAACATGTAATCATCCTCGTTGGTATCTTGAAATATGTCTGCAACATCATCTCCATATCATAATTTGTAAATATATATATGCGGGTTTCAATTTTATCATGTGAGAACACATATAAAGTTGATAACCTCACCATGATCATCATTGCAAAATAATTGTGTTGGTGTCTTCACCTCTTTGGTGGTTGGATAAACTAAGGGGATGTCTGTCAACAAATCATGGTTAGTTGTACATAGTGGGTGTATAATGTTTTAGAATATGAGAGTATCATATAGTATTACCATTATTCTTGACTTCTGGTTGTTTTAGAGGTTCTATGACATTGTTATCCTTTTCTATCATGGATGTGTTTTCTGATGATGATGCATAAATCACTCTCATATGTCTTTCAATGACTTCTTTGTTGCGGGCTAGTAATGTTTGTCTGTCTTCCGACGTCACATGTTTTCTATATTTTACATCACATAGAGTAACTTTTGGTGACATAACTATTTTGACAAATCTAGGGTTCTCCATTGCGATCGAATATTTGATTTGTGTGCTAGACTTCATTTTGCGTTTAGCTGTAACTTGTTGTATTCTAGCTTTCTTTTCTTCATTGGTCATCCTTGCATAGCGCTCTCTTTCCCTTTTCCTTTTTTGTTCCTTGGCATCCATGACTAGAGATTGCAACCCAAATGGCTCGTCTGCATGATAATTTGTAGCATGAAACTATTGAGATGGATATTTAACTTTATTAACTAATCGGAATGACCATGATATTCATGAAGGCAAATAGATTTTAGGATCATATAATTACTTTGTATGACTAACTATGCACTCAAGTACAACATCTGATTGGTTTGAATTGATGGTGGAAGGGAGAGAAAGATGGTCTATTGCATAGTTTAGAACTTAGAAGTTTAACATAATGTTTGCATAAATGATAATACTTTTTCATGTTCCTTTGTTTCTGTTGTATCAAATTTTGAGAGGGAACACTCTTTACTTGGTGATAGACATTATAAATTTTACTAGCTTGTTAGGGCTCCTTTGGTTTGGAATATAAGAATTTCATAAGAATCGCATAGGAATTTCACAAAAATTAATTCACTTTCATAACAAAAACACATGAGAAAAATTTTTCGTGTTCCAAATAGGTTCCTAAGTACAACTACTTGCAATAAAACTAGGATATAGCTGGCAAAACCATTAGCTAGTGCTATAGTAGAGCTAAGAAATGAGTTTTTCCCTTCATTTTTAAGCTCCTTGCCTTACCAAAAATTCAAAGTTGGTGTTCCATTTTTGTAGTTTACCTTTGTTAAAGTTCATTTTGGGTCTCATAGTAAGGCTTCTGTTAGATCAAGACTCAAGACCCATCATCCTTGATATAAAACCTGCCTTAGGGCACTTTAAGTAATGAGTCTAATGGTTTTTGCACTGCTAGTTTACTAGTTTTAATCGATATTTTTGTCCGCGCAAACTGAGGAAAATATCTTGTTTCATATGATTTCCTTTGTTGAACATCTAACTTTGCTCAAATGGAATGGTTAATTCTTAATCTTAATTGCAACATAGATGGAAATTTATGAGTCCTTGTAGTAGAGATCAATAATGTAGATAAATAAAAACATAATTTGACCATTATGATCTAGATGAATCCATTTACTAAATAGTGAGATTGTGATAGCATTATGATACATTTGTCCATTTGTTAATGAACTTGCAAGTAAACGTAAGATTAGTGTACTAACCTGGATCCTTGTAATGTTCCTCCTCAGTACCATGTACACTGTCATCTAATGGATGCACAATAGTGTCAACCTCTACAAAAATAAACTACTAGTGAGTTTTGAAACTAGGGCTTGTGCATGTGCTCTTGGATGCAATAGAGGTAAATAGCAAGATGCATGCAATTGAAATAAATTAACCTCGATACAATTGATGGTTAACTGTAACATGTTGTATTCTAGCTTTCCTTTGTTCTGGTTGCATGTTTGCATATTGCTGCCTCTTTGGATCGCATCTATTTTGGAATTGCGTTGAATTTTTTGTGTGCTCATAGACTTCACGACGTTTCTTTAGTATTTCCTGCTTTTTTTCATAAGTCATTTGTGCATACCGTGCTCTCTCTCTTTTTCTTTTTCGTTCCTTGGCATCCATGACTAGGGATTGTGATCCTGGCTTGTCTGCACAAGAAATTTAGCATCAAGCTATTGAGATAAAGATTTAACTTTATTAACTAAGTAGAGGTGACCCTAGCAATCATGAAGGGACACAAATTTTAGGATCATGTAAATGTTTTGTCTAACTACTAGTTTGAGTTGACGGTAGAAGGGAGAGAAAATAGTCTATTGCATATGAGTCTAGAACCTGAAAGAGTGATTTTTAATGTGCACAAATAATATTGTTTGTGCCACTGCTCTTCTCATTGCATCAAATTGTGAGAGGGGACACTCTTTACTTATTGTCAGACATGATAAATTAGCAACTTTTATTTGCCAGTACTACAATAGAGCAAAGAAATGAGCTTATTGGTCTTTCGTTCTTTAAGCCCCTTTCCCTACTAAAAAAACAAAAGTTAGTATTTCACTAAAATCAATCAGCTAAAACCATTAGCCAGTGCTCTACTAGAGCAAACATTGAGAGCATTATGATGCATGACCATTTATTAATGAATGACTCGTAAGTGTAAGATTAGTGTACTAACCTGGATCCTTGTATTGTTCTTTCTCGGTACCATGTACATTGTCATCTAATGGATGCACATGCACAAAAATAAACTGCTGGTGAGTTCTGAAACTAAGGCACATGCATGTGTTCCTAGATGCAATTGTTTAACTAATCTGTGTGCATGTGTTGCATGCTATAGTGGCATGTTTTTCCAGGATGCAATAGAGAAATCAAGATCAATGAACTTGAAGTAATTTTACCTCGATGCCATAATTTATCTTCTTTCTCTGTAGCATCGATGTTGAGCCTGAAAGGATGCGTAAGTTGGCTTCCATCTTTGTCAATACTACCCCAGTATGTTCATCTTCATAAATGTTCATCTCTTCCCCTAGTGTTGTTGCTGTTCAGAATGGTCCTAGCTAGACATTCCGGTAATCATCCTGTCCACCACCGTAGCGTTCACATGCATGGATAGTGTACGTGAAAATAATATATTAAGGTGATATAAAATTCAAATATATTAAGGTGAAATAAAATTCAGAGCAACCCATGAATGGAATGCTGATGAGCAATAAGTCGAGACAGACCGGCTTAGCTCCTTTTCTTTGCCCTTATGCACACATCACACTCTCACTTGGGTTCGTGCCTCTAGACAACCTCACCATCCCTGAGTTCAAAGAGTGTGGTAGAAAAAAAGAACTCTAGCTTACACTGACGGAGAAATATGATGCTTTGTAGAGATGCTCACCATCCCTGATAGACAAGAAAGGATTAGCATCGATCACTGGCATCCAGACTAAGCAGCTCCGTCATCGTCTTCTTTATAAAGAAGATACATAAAGAGAGCTTGGGAATATCTACATATATGCAAACGCGTGACCCTGCCACGCCTCTGTTGCGGTGGCAGGCACGTAGGCACACGTGTAGCACAACTTGCACGTGTGGTGTGCTGGCGTCATAGTGATCTTGATTTGTGTGGCAGGTGTCAAGAAAAGTTAGCATGGAACGGTTTACAGTCTCCTTGGATGTCCAACACTTTAAATGGAAGAGATATTGGGTGACAAACTGCCAATGCATTATATCGACGTTCGTGGAAATGCTACGCCAACAAATTAATCAAGTAGATTATAAAATGCCAATGCCAACAGAGTAATCTCAAGTAGAGAAAATATGTTATCCTCGCGTTTGTACAAGGAAAACTCAAACTTTACAAATTTTAATCAAGATTTATTCAAACTATATATACAATTAGTACTACATCTATCCCTAAAAGAATGCAGTTCTAGAACAGTGTTACGGTTTAGTATATTAAATTTGATCAATTATAGATTTAAAAATATAAATAATTTTTATATCAAATAAAGATCATTATATTAATTACGAAATGTATTTTCATAATAAATTAATTTGAAGTATGAATATTATTTGTTAGAAATCTAAAATATATTTTTTATAATAAATTAATTTAAAGTCATAAATATGAATATTATTTGCTAGAAATCTGATCAAACGTATTTTAACTGTCATGCATATCATAATTGCACTATGTGTATAAAACTCGTATAAATAGATAGATTTATATCCAATCCAAAGCACATGTGACGATATTAATTCTTTAGCAAAAAACTAGTACATATATTTTTCCCCTTAAACAAATATGCTTATCGTTTTGGGATGAAAGGAACACTGGGCTAGTTCATGATCCACCTTCAGCTTGTGAATAAGCTGGAAGGATGGATACAGAACAACATATGTATATGCTGTCACGCCTCTGTTGCGGTGGCACACACGAAGGCACACGTGCTATGTACGCATGCACACGTGGCGTGCTGCTGTCATACGTGCAAGTGCTGCTCTCGCTCGTGACCAAGAGAGAAAAATTTAACAAGGAACGGATCTCAGCTCTTCGTTGTCCTGCACTAGCTTCACTGTGAACAGATATATGGAAGTGACAAACTGACAATGCATCTGTTAGCGTTCAGAGGTGTCACGCCAACAAACTAATCTGTGACATCGAAGAGAAGAGCCAAGCTTGCGTTTGTTGGCGTTCAGAGGAATGGAGCAAAATGGCATGCCAACAAAGATCAAAGTGACTCGCTTGGTTGGTCACAAAGAAAAAGGGTAGGGTGGTTTTCAGCATCACTCAAAGACAGAAACAATGCCTAATTATGTGCATATAATAATAGTGAGTGAAGATAAAGAAGAGTTCAACGAAACCTTCACTTAGGCATACAGTTTGGCATGGAGTCAGTGACAGTGGGACAATCATTTCAATGTACTAACCTAAGAGACTGAAATCCAAGCTGTTGACATCGCCTATTTTGCTACAATCTCCTTGTGGGCTTTAAAGGACAAAAATCACATTCAATGCAAGAGCTACAAAATTAGCAGCAAGAACCTGAGTAAAAATGGAGTGATTTAGGTGAGATTCAAACATACATATACATAATACAAAAACAAAAGACACACTTTCCAGAACACTAAATACTATATTCTAAATATCTCAATGTACATTTTCAAGGACCTGAAGCTTTTGTGGGACAAAGCAAAAATTCAGAAACTGAAAGGGTATCCACAATTGCCAATTCGCCAATACTGATGATAACCATTCCTGCGAATATTATTATTAAAAAATTAGATGGCAGAAAAAGAGAGCATACCCAATTGCCAAGTATTGTAAAAACATGAGATAGTGTACAAAAAGGGTTCATCTCACCTGATTAAGTTTTGGCACTACAAGTCATGGATTTCCCAATGTAAGCAGTAAGCTCATAAGAACTCCAATAAAAATGGGAGAGAAAATAAACTGCACAGAAGGAGCAGTTAGAAGAGATGTTAAAAAAAACTGATGATATAAATGTGGAAACTAGGAAGAGCAGCACATTATATCTATGATCTATCCTTGTGGTTTGGAGAGAGAGACAGTATGACACATAGTCACAAACCTGGTAAAGTAAAAGGCGAGCTATAGCACCTGATGCTCCAGTGATTACCACTAATTTACTCTTATACAAGTACCTACAAATGGAAACTTATCAAAACTACTGGAAGGGGGTAGGAGAACACTGACTACTAGTAGCCATTACTTCTGCAGGTGGTAGCATAGATAAGATTACCAGACATGTAGCATTGGTCCAACAAGGGTAAGCCCCAAGAATGTGAATACAAATGTTCTCTTCAAATCGAGCTATGGCACTTGATCAACAACAAGCTGAAATGTATACGAACTTGGTTGTAGGATTATACATAAGGTAAGTAATAATCTCAAAAAAATACATAAGGTAAGTAATAAACAGTAGCAAAATAGCAGTATCTTCAAATAAAAACACTTGAGTGAGCTAATGGCCAATATATGAAGAAATCCAGTTTACTGTTAACAAGCTGAACTATATACAAAAAAAAAAAAAGAGTATGACTGCATAAATTTATTGTCAGCTAGATGTTCAGACCATACATAGTGCCTAGCAAATACAAACAGTGTCGAACTAACGGTCACTATGAAATTCAGTTTAATTTTTGCAAACTGTCTTAACAAGGTCCGATAGCACTGTCAGAAAATTGCAATACCAATCATACTTAAGTTAACTCTGATCTCTGTAGCTCTAAGCTTCTGTCTGATGTCAGTCGTCAGTCGTCAGCAGGGACATGTTGCAGCAGGTGAGATGAGCCCTCGCGGAGCTAGAGATATGCCGGGGCGCCGGGAGCAGCATGCCAGCATCCGGAGGGGGCGGAGGCCATCGCCATGGATGCGAGCTCTGCTGCTGCAACGGAAGAGGACGGAGTAGAGTTTTGGGCTTTCCACTATGGGCCTCTGCAATGGGCTCTCCAGCCCCGGGCCAGCAATGGGCTATTTTGGACCTTTTTCTTCTGCGGCCCATTTACGTGCACACATCCGTTACCCATCACCAGCAAAGCAAGTGAGACTTGCCGTCCATTCCAATCCCATTTTGTCGCGGTTCTTCTCATCGGCGGCGGCGGCGGCGGCGAGGCACTTCCAGATCTCGCCGACGGGGAGGGAGCCTCCGCAGCGGAGCGGATCGGCGGAGAGGAGGGAGATGTCGTACATGCGGGGTGATCTGCTGACGAAGATGCGGAAGATGGTGAAGGGCCTCGCCAGGCCCGAGCCCAGGTGGCTCAAGGCCATGGAAGAGTCAGTGCGCCTCTCTCTTCCCCGTCCCTAGCTGTGCCTTTGCACTTCATTTCTTGAGTAGTCGATCCGTCCGTGACGCCGTTAGGGTCAGGATAATTGATCATTTGGTTGCTGTTGATGGCTCCTCTTAGGTTTTTTTTTTGGCATTCTGTGAATAGGCCCCATTTGATTGCTCGTCTATGGACAATGGATCTATAGTTTGTAGTGGTGTAATAATGACATGGTTTTGTGCTGAAATCGTTGTGCTGGTGCTTAACTGTTCTCTAAATAAAAACCTGAGCCCCATGGTAGTATTGCATTATAGATGTGATTCTTGACTGTAGTTTCCATTGCCGTCAGCTGGTTTGTGTTAAGGTGTTTCGTTTGGTTCAGTTGTGCTACATTTGTATATATTTGTACAAACGGAAGATGGCTAGTGAGTCTAGGTATGGCTGTATGCTTAGTAACTTGTTTAAAATGTGCTTATCATTTGCCTCCTGTAACATTCTTGCTCTTCATGCTGCTCTCTAGTTTACTGAAAAAAAGTGATGCTTGTCCATTAGGGCACCGCCAGTGACATTTCCTCGCCCGGAGGCGAAGATCAAGAAGATAGAGTTTCCTGAGGATGAGTATGTTTTGAAGTTCAATAAAAAACATCCAGATTCGCTCTACCATGATGCAATCAAGTAAGATCCTTTTCTTTTCTTATGTTGTTTCCTCATAGAAACGTGTTCCTGCTACGCTGTATAGTTAAAATAGTATTCAGAGTTTTTAATTTCCCAATGTCTTGGTGGAGGGCAGGATGATTTTCTTTTACTGTTTTCATGTTTTCGGTCTGCTTTTCTGTTTAGAGATTTATATGGGTTCCATTTGTACGTGGTAATATGGGACTTGCTTGGCCTTCTCATTGAAGCATGATTGTATCACTCAACTTGCTGTTATATAATTGTTGGATTAGTGAAAACAGCTGATTATTATGAAGGATGCACAGTTGCTAATAGATTGGTGAGGTTCTTGAATTTGTTGAGTAGTGTGGTCCTTTTGAACATTCTTGTATTAGTTTGGTACCTTGTCCAGCTTCCTTCTGTAGGCTACCTCTTGATAATTGACTCTTTTTTTGGTCCTACTACTGATGTCGTTACTGTTTTGATCCTGTTCTCTGGAATATTTCCTCTCTATTTCTTGGACTTGATTTATTTGAGTTTCTCGCTTTGAACACAAGATGTATTGTTTATCCATCCTTTTCAGGATAAGTGGATTTGATCCACCACCAGCTCGAGTTTTTGCTTGGCGTATCCTGGAGCTGAAAGAGCAAGGAGTTAGTGAAGATGTTGCGATGGCTGTAGCTGATGTAATTTTTCTCCTCTATAATCGTTTTGTGTATTTTTATCGAACACCATTAAACAGAAAATTCAATTCTGGGCCTCATTGTACATAAATTTGAAGTTATGCTATATCTATTGTATAACCACCGTCCTTTTTTCTAGATGGAGTATCGGACACAGAAGAAAGCAAAGAAGAAAGCATACAAGGAACTGAAAGAAATCTGCCGCAGTGAAGGAAAGAAGCCACCTCCAAATCCATACCCAAGTGCCATAAAAGAAATACAAGCAGAGGAAATTAAATATGTTATGGATCGTCATTTTAACCCGAAGGTAATTGAGATTGCAAACAAGATGAAAGAGGAGAGAGACAAGTTGCGTCAAGATAGAGCAGCAGGCCAATGGTAGTAGCAGGTGTTATTTGGAGTTTTGGACTTGTTGACTAGGTATGTTTATGACATTGGACAACTGGCACCATACATAATAATTGTTGCTTATTTGAAATTGATATGGCAAACATGAAACTCATGTGTTTTTTATTCGTACTTTTGCGATCGTAGATGGCCTCTGAAATGAAGTCTTTGTCCATAGTAGCTCATTCCTCTTGGCTCTATTTTCTTGTATCTTGTTTTTCAAACATCATTTTCAGTATTTTCTTATAAATTCGTGAGTTTTGTCCTTCATTGTGCTACAATGTAATGGTCTGATGCTATTTGGATGAATCTTGTGCAGTTAGCATCACTGCTTGTGGAAGCTTAATCTGATCATAATCCAATTGGGTCAAGATTAAATGCATCTTTTTTCTACAGTAGCATTTAGCCATGATACGATAGAGCATATACTCCTGGCCTATCATTTGGAAATTCTCTATTTACAGATGGGGAAAAGGTTTCTGAGATGTATTTTGCTTGTTTAGTAAAGTTTTGCTTATAGGATACAAGACAAGACTAGATCAAATCAGCTTTTGCATTGTGACATGTTGGCAGAATGTCAGTTTCCCTTTTTCTTGGCTCTTGTACATTGTGCATGTAATTTCTGCATATCCCTGTGATGATCATTTTAGTAATCTGAGTGCTCATTCAGTTGGTGCTCCCTCCTCATCACTCTGATGGGAGGTTGAAGGAACCCAATATATCTATATACATTGTTGAGATGTGGCATTCTGAGGGATATGATTGAGTTGTTGATTGCTCTAAACATTCAAGACATTTTTTTCGCTTTCAAGTTTTTGTGATTTTTTTGCCAGTTTAGTTTTGCAATGCTCTTATGCTCATAACATTCAAGATATTTTTTTTTCATTTTTTATTTTAGAGATTTCTTTTGATCCTTTGTTGTTTTTTTGCCTTGTAGTTTAGTTTTGCACAATTTTCTTGCTGTGCTTAAAATATGGCACAAAGTTTGCTCATGTATTGTGCCTCGAAGATGACTATTTCCTGATTCTGGTGTGACCGCCGTATATCTGTATGCTTATTATACTTGTATACAGGTCGACAAGATCGACAACTTCTATCTTGCTGTGATGCTGACATGCTGTGGGTGTACAATGTGCAATGGATGCTGATGACCTTATATTTAAACGACTGACAGAGAGCGCCAAACAAATGGTCACCTATTGTTTAGCTATTATTTAAACATAAATAAATGGCTGATTAAATAAAAATAACTTAACACCACGTAACGTTTAAATTAGCGAAAGAGGTGCTTAGGAAAACAGTGCTGTAACTGAATTGTCCAGCTTCAGCTAGTTAACTGCATCAATTTGTGAACGAGATCGCGTCAAACATGTGTTTACCAAGGGCAATGTTTAATGTTTTTGCAAGTTGCACTATGTGATTAAACAATTACAGTATATATTTGATAAAACAGTCTTCAAATCTTGCCCCATCTGTGATTCCCCCTCGCTACAAATGATTCAGATCCAGAGAGCCAAAAAAATGGGAGTCGAGCCGTATACCTGTAACTGTAACAATGCTATGTTTCTAACTGGGAAAAGTTCAGCTACTGCCAGTTTCTTATCTCAGTCGCAGTGAGATTAGCATTATTATTTCTCATCGTCCTTTTCTTCTGAACTTCCCTTGAGACTCGCAGACCTCACTGGCAGCATGCTGCGACGCTCTTTGCCACCTGGTTTAGCAGATGCATTTCCATACCATATCATTCCAAGAACAGCGAGGACCATCCCAATAACGACCTGAAGATTCAGGCCTTCCTTGCCAAAGAAAAGAAACCCTAGGGATAGAACAAGCACGGTCTTCATGTGGCCCAGGACTTGGAAGGATACAGCAGAAAACCGTCCGATGCAGATGAATTGGCTCAGATTGACGCCAATGGCGATGAAGCATGATAATGTGAGGAAAAACTGCAGAAAAAAAAACCATATTGTAAGGATGCCATTCAAACCCAAAATTCTGGTCCACCAAAGGTTGGCACTAAGTGAAGCTAGAAGCTATTGCTAGCAGTTCAAGCAGTAAAATGGATGAATTTGATTCACAATAATAAATGAAATTATTGAACTACTGTTAAAGTTTCTTGGATAGCTTATAAAACCATTACTGTATTGAAAATTCTCATCCAGCTAAATGCAGCCTAATCACCATTTCATTTCTGAGTAAACTATTAACCCATAAGTAGGATCAATTGTCATATGAACATAGTGTAGAAACATTGTTGAGATTCTGTTCATACCGGAGCAAGAGATGAAAAACTGAAGTGATCCACCCTTTGCCCTGTCAACAAGTAATCTACAAATGGCCCTGCCAGCAGGAGGGACCCTGCTTGGGCTGGAGCTGTGTGGCCCAGCAGGTTGAACGAGTTCAGAGAGTACTTACGTTGGAGAAAGTGAACATACTGCAAAAGAGCAGAAATTACAAAGGAATCAAAACCGTGCCACTTTTAAGTTTTAACTGGATACATGATAGGACCAAAGTACGTATGCAGTGCAAATAGAACAATTACTAAAAGTGTGGAGGAGTAAGGGCACTCAAATAATAAAAAAAATTCCAAAGTAGGGAAAATAAATGAATTGTGCACTGCGCGTGTGGGAATGGAGTGTTCTTGAAAGATTAAGCGGTAATATAATGAGAAAACTGAATGAAGCCATGGTTCATACAAATGGAAAATACTGGTGTCATGGTGAGTGGCTATACCTAGCGTCTAAGCAAAGGAGCAACATCCTAACGAAGCAGCAACACCAATGAATGATAAAGTAATTGCTAATTGTTCATAACTTTGCAGAATGACAGTCACTGTAGTGACATATTCGAATACTTAATCCTTGAATACATTTTGAAGTATGCAAAAAGAACTTGTAGGTAATGTAAACAGAAGCAGACAAATAGTTTTAGAAGCAATCTTAATCATGACCTGACATATAACAAACCAGCAGACTAAGGTGGCCAGACTTACATATTGTTGCAAAGCCGTGCTCCAAACAGCTATAACTGCTGCAATTAGACCTTTTGCGTTCACACTGACATCAGTAACAGTGCAGACTGCTACTCCTATAAGCACAACCATTATGCTCAGCTTTGTGTCCCGAGAATAGTGTACATGATCAAAGACAACCTCCAGAAGACATGATGCAGGTATCATGCACAGTTTTGCTATCTGAGGAAGGGAATAGAATGAAGTTAGTTGGTAACAATTTGAACTCATGTAGTTGTAGGTACAGAAAAATGTGCTAACCTGGTAAAATCCCACAGAGTTCCACATCAAGCTCACATTCATCCCAACGATCGACAAGTTTGAAAATATCACAAATTTAATTAGATCTGCTACTGGTAACTGGGAGGGCTGGCTCAGGCCTAACCACCGAAATACAATGGTCATCAAGGTGGTAGTCACAAAATGAAGCCCAGTTAATGTCGTGGCTGCAAAACAAAAAAAAAGAGTAATTAATGACAGGGCAGGAGATATATATATCCAAGTTCCATCCATTACAGTTTGTTGTCAAGGTGCAGAAATATGGTGAGCCTGCTGCAGCTACCAAACATACAGTAAGAAATTACATAATGCTAACATGTCTCTATTGCTTGTATTAACATTGTTAAGGTTCAACAGATGCATTAAATTACATAATGCTAGAATGTCTCTATTGCTTGTACTAACATCGTTAAGGTTCAACAGACACATTAGCAAATTATACCGCAATTTTGTAGCACTTTTCTAAGTTTTGTTTTACAATTACTCACCGATCATTAACAAAGGAAATGTGGCAAATATTTCAGCATACATTGGTATCTGCAATCAAAATTTTATTCACAGAATGCAACATAGTTCAAAGTTAGGCAGGAACCTCATGTTAGTTCTCCAAATCCAATGTGAGCTCTCTAATGGAAATGTACATGAATCGACAATCAAATATGAACCAGAACAACCACCATCATTGTTTTGTCAAAAAAAAAAGACCATCACCGATAACACCGATTTGTTATTGAATACAGAAACATGAATGGCTACAATATTCAGATGGATGTCTGACAAACGCATAACACGATACAGCGCAAGATTAACACCATCATTATATAGGCACAACAAGTAAAATCAAAGGTGAGAGATGTGATAAATAAAATCCTCAGGTAAGCGAGCACGGACATACCAAAAGTGAATCCATAGGTAGCCATCAAGGCTTTGTTGACCATGATGAGCCCAACAGACGTAGTGACATTGAAACTCCAAGCTGCGAAATCCAGCGCAGCTTTCTTGTCGGACTTCTTCAGAGAACCCATGTCCGATTTCATGGTTTGCAGCTCAACAACAACGCTTCTTGCTGGATTACAATCTCGAGGAGACGGATGCCATCAGATCCAGGAATCCAAGCTTTTTTTGTCCTGCAGAAGGCGTAAGTAAGAAGTGGGTTGGTTAATCTTTAATCATAACCGAGCAAATTAATGTAACAGGGAAACACTGCACGAGATGAGTATTATAGATCGACCGAAGTGTGGCACCGATGTGTAGTGTAAGCAGAGTGAGATTGTCACCTAGTAAGCATGAATAAGATGTACTACAGAGGAATACATTTTTTTTTGGTGCGTCGCGATTTCACGGGATTGGGACACGACTACACCACCACCAAGCAATTGTTTGTGCTCCATGAATGAAGGTAGAAGCAGAAAAGGCAGTGCCTTCCTTGCTAGTAATTGTTATAGGCATTTTTATCGAACAAACCAGCAGAGCAGAGCAGGCACCCCCATTGATGGAGTGGGGAGGAGCGCGAACTGCACTAGTGCACTGCTTATGGGCTGGGCCCCTTCAAGTTTGGGAACTAATGTCACTGGGCCGGCCCAATCAATTGGGAAGCCCGAGCCCGACCGACCCATAACGGCCGTACCCCCAAATCAATCACCTGAATGAAGAACAGAAGGGGGGAGCGACGAGCTTCTTCTACGACGCCATGGAACCCCGTCCTGGTTCCAGGCTAGAGAGATTCGAGCCGCGGAGCAACCGAGGACGCACGCACGCACCCGTGGGAAAGGGAAAGGGAACCAGCGCAGCAGCGCCCGCATGCTCCACACCACACCCCAGTAAAACAGAATCCCATTCCCCCGCCACCCCAGATCGAGCTCGTTCCACCGCAGGAGGAGAGGTAAAAACAGGGGCAAGGGGGAGAAAATCGCCAAGGGCAAGCGGAGGGACGGAGATCACCCACCTGCGACCGCGGAGCACGGACCTCCCCGCCGCGCCGCGCTCAATTCGGCTGCTCCTGCTCCTGCTCCGGAGTGGTGGTGGTGTGTGCTGTGACTTGCGAGTGGGTGTGTTTTTCCTCTCCCTCTGCTGCTGCTGCTTTACAGGAAGAACAAGATGATGAGCTGAGATCCGGGTCGGGGCTATTTATACGTAGCCCCCTCCGCTTTGTTTTCTTCCATTTATTTAACTATTATATGTACTACATCATTACTAGTAGTATTAATTACTCGCTTGCTTCTCTTGTTTTTTCCCCATTTCGAGCAGTCAAATTCGTACAGGCTATAAGTAGTAATATTTATTTTGTTCCAAATTACAAGTCGGTTTGTCTTTTTACATCGATTTTGGTACATATGTAAATATAGTTTATGTTCAGGTACATAGCAAAACAGTATAAAAAAGATCAAGTTCACTTTAATCTATATATAAATCAGTCACAGAACAGTCGTAATAAATCAGTAATATAAATTAATAGAAGCCAATTTAATATCAGCTAAACAAAGTCTTATAATTTAGAACGGAACAAGTAGTATTTTAAGGTCGACCTGATAGTATTTAATTGCTTCTCAAGTAAAGCGACACGGAAATAAGCTGTCTTTATACTACTCCTACACAGGAATATGCTACTCCCCCTGCTGTATTTCGTTTTTGGAAGCAAGGCGATCGCGTTTCTATTTTTCTATAGCAGTGATGAAATGGGCGTCGTACGTAAAACGCACGCTAGAGAGAAGGAATATTGGACACCGTCCGAGAGTCGGGCTACCTAAAAAAACGTTGAGTAGTACGTTCATTGGAGAATTTAATTATTTATCAATTGTAGCAACTTCTTCGTATGTGTGAGTTTTTTTTTATTAGGTGAAGCAGAATGATTTTGTGGTTTGTGTGTAGTAAGGACCAGCCTTAAAACGATATATGTGACATTAAGGTCCAATGTCATCCTATTGATGAACTGCTACCATATAGGACAAGAAAATGACAAATTATTCCGGCCGTAGAATCATCAAGGGACATGTATCGCTAAACTGAAAATCGAAAATAAATAAATAAAGAGATCAATACGTATGTACGTACGATGTCTGGTTAATTATATACTTACTCTGTCATATTATATACACATGCATCAAGCATGGCCCTCTCCTACCAATAATGTGACCTTGATGCGGACCGGCCTTTTTCCAGATCACAAGCTAGAAGCTGCCCCATCTCAATCAAATGAACGTCGTAACTGACATGTAACGCAAGGTAATAGCGCAGTTGAACTGGACGGATCTTGTTGCATACTGCTAATATTATATTATTATTATCTATACATAGAGAGAAACAATCTGGGCCGGACCGGTTTGAAAACGCTGACCAAGTTACACAACTCAGACGCAAAGGCGTCCGTCCCTTTTGATTTAGCATGCATGCCGCCGAAGCAACGGAAAAAGCCACAACATCAGCGCGCGCGAAGCCCCTTTTCAGTTTTCACGTGACGTATGTACATACAAGCAGTTCACCATCTTCTTCTTTTTTTTGAGCACAAAAAGAGAATTTAAGTAATAAAAGAGAGAGTGACAAAACCCACTCTGGAAAGCAAGCAGAGAAAGTTTGACACTTGTCAGATCTTATTGCAAATTGCGCCAACACACGCACCAAAGTATTCTGGAATCTACTAATCTTGACGAAATCTACTCTACTCAACTTGGGGGCTGCCCACATCTCGCGTCTCCCTCGATGGTTTGTGAGATCACCGATCGGTCCTTAGCATTTGCTAGGAGCTTGGAGACCACCGAATGACAATCAACTCCATGAGCATTGGCATATCATGCCACTTGTGTGCAATATGAACACCTTTGACGAAAGCAATAATAGTATCTGCCTCATATATATATGCATCCCTGCATGTATACAATTTGGTATTTAGAGCAACTCCAAGTGTTTTCTATAATTAACTTGCTAATTAAACCAATAACTTTAGCAATGAGTTAATAAAATAAGTATTAACTTCGATTTATTTATTTCTCTCTTCAATAGTTTCCTATGTTACCTCCGTCCCCAAAAGAATGCAATTCTCGCTTTTCGAGAAGTCAAATAGTTTGAACATTGACTAAATTTATATAAAAAGGTACTAAGATTCGTGATACGAAACTAACATCATTAGATTAGTTATAGAATATATTTTCATAATAAAATTATTTAGAGACATAAATGTTAATAGTATTTAATATGAAGTTGGTCAAACATTAATAATCTTCACCGGCACCATTCCCACAATTGCATTCTTTTAGGGACGGAGGTAGTAGTTTTCTAAACAGTTTTTGCATTGAGAAACATGAATTATTTCTAACTAATAATTGGACCTCTTTTAATAGTTTCTTTCAGTCTCTTACCATTTCCTCACTAGGAAACCTTTATTTTTTTTAATGTACTCATGGGTCCAATTTACTTTGATCCTATGAGAAAAACATCGGATGAGGAGAGGATACAAGAATTCCTCTCAACTGCCGAAACAAAGATACGAATTGAAGAGGACATTAGGCAACTTTCTTATTTACAAAGCTCTTTAATTTACCAAACTTTTGGATTGGAGTTTTTTTTTTACTTTTTTGCTAAAAATCAAAATGGAACATCAAATAAAACTTCACTCTTTTTTTAAAAAATCACTTCAAAGATGTAAAACTTATTTTTTTTATATATCACCAAAGACTTTGGCATGTAAAACTTATGAAATGTTGGATATATAAAAATGTTTGCCAAAGATTTGGCTAGCCAAATGTGAAATGTAGCAAACTTTTGGTAGCATTGCCACAAATTGCTATAAAAAATTTGGCTTGCCCAAATTTTGCTAAAGTTCAAAATTTTGCCATCTACCAATAATCAAATCCTCGATCTCTCTAATTCATATATAAGTCGAGAGTGATTTTGTTGCCTCCATGTATTTGAGAACCCTGGTGAGGATAGTTATATGTGTATTACTCCCTCTACTCCAAATTATAAGTCATTTTTTTTCATTCATCTATTTTACTATGTATCTAGATATATATAGCAAAATAGATGTATTAAAAAAGTCAAAGTGACTTATAATTTAATTTGGGATGGAAGTAGTTATAGTTAATATTAGTAGCAGTACTTCAAAGTTTAGCTTGCTTGCGACCGCACGTCTAACTACGTGTGCAACTGAAAAATTGACAGCCCAATTGCTAATTAGTCCTGATTTTGACCCGTCGTCTGAATTAGCTCTAACACAACCTACGTGCCGTGTTCTCTCCCTGATTCGATGTTATATTGTATTACATTAATTATGAGCAATGATCAGAGAATCTTGTTGGACATCTCTAGTAATTTAGATGTCATTATCATATCATATTTTAGTGTGTGTCGGTGTAGGTACGTACCTTCGATTCAACACTCGTATCGATCTTACCGCACATGTATTGTACATTTTGGAGAAAACGATTTGGAACGGCACGTGCTCTTCTTCTTCTTCACAGTGCACTGTACTGCACGGGAGCCACTCGTGACTCTAACGAGGAAGAAGAAAAACATGGGCCGTACATGGGCTGGAAAACTAGTATAGCACACAAGATCATCATGACTACCAAATAATATTAATAGTAATAGTATAACAGGGATTTATAATTGCTGCAATTTTTCATTTTTAATAAAGTGCTTTTCATGAATAGTTTATGATAAATAGATCCAAACAAAGTACTTTAAATTTAACTGTAACGAGCTTTAAAAGTTTCACTTCAACCTCTTGTGTCCAGAGTCTGTCAACTATCTACAAATCAGAGAGTAGAATGGAGTGGGAATTCTAGGTCCAGGAAACTTCTTTTGAGGAAAACAACTGGATTAATAGGGAGGAGAATCTAGCAATGTATTAGCCTTTTTTATTACCAAAATACATATATAGATGGTTTACAAGTGGCAAGGAAAATTGAAACAGATTCAAGAAAAAGGAAGGAAGCTCACGTGGTGGTTGTTTAGAAAATTGCACGGGAAACTTTTCAATGTGCTAGTATATTTTAGCTAGTATATGTAGACTAATCTTGGGGCCCTGTGAGTGTGAGTGCACACCGGTTGCACATGTCCAGAATGGGCCTGTTAGATACACCTTTCCATTTAATCAGTTGTTTTGCTTGTTTAATTAAACATCCATTTTGCTCAAATAATTGCTAAAGACATGTGACCCATTGTTTCCTTTACTCTCTCTTTTTGTTTTTTTTTTGTTGTATAAGTCAAACATTTCCAACTTTTGACATCAATTTGAAAAAAAAACCCGTAAAATTTCACCGCATGTAAACTATTTATTATGAAAGTATCTCTTAGGAGCTGTTTGGTTCGGTGTTTTTGCCCCTTCAACGTGTCACGTTGTTATCAGATCACATAACTTATGTTTGGGATTGAGCTGAAATGGATAATGCGGTTACCAATCAACTCTTGGCGTTATCCAATTATGCGTGCCCAGGAGAGCGCTCCCACGACTTCAGAGTCTTATTAGAACAGATGGAAACCAAACAAATGGTGGTTTTAGAGCATCTCCAACAGTTTAGTAAATCAGATTGTCATACTTAAAATTTGGCAAAACAATCAAAATTCGGTCTCCAACCGTTTGGTAAATCCGGTTGTCAATTTTCCGAGCTTGCCAAAACCAGCGTCCGCGCGCGCGTATCCTACTGCCTATCGCAAGACGACCGCGAGCACGACGACCGGGTGGCCAGAGGGCCACGGGCTGCCACTAGCCGCTCTGCGAGCACCTACGAGTGTGCCTCGCCACCGCGCAGCTCCGCCTCCCCCTCACCGTCGAGCCCCGCGCCGGAATGGGCCGGAGCCCGACCTCCCGTGCGTGCTCTGTTCGTGAGAAGGAAGAAGAAGGGCGCCCGTGCAAATAGAAACTCTTTCACGTGTTCACTTTGCATAAATGCTAGACTCAATGATTTACTTTTATGAGCTTGACTGTTTTGTTGAAAGTCCAGGGTTCCTGAGGCAAATACTTTATTTATCCTTGCTTACAATCGGCTGAATGTTTGGAAATTCATAGTAATTCGTAGAAAACTCAGAAATAACAAATAAACATGTTTTGGAATCCTTCTGGGTAGATCTATACACTGAAGTCATAATATGAGATATTTTGGAAGCTATTGATTCGCCTTTTCTAAGTGCTTGATAAATGATTTGATATGAGATATTATTAAATAATGCATGTAAATTATGTTTTTGTTTGGCAAGTCAAAAATAGCAATCTGTTGGAGAAGAGTACTATTTTTACTTGGTATATATTTTAGCAACTTGTCAAATCATAAGATTTGCCAAGTAAATTTTGGTAAACTCTTGGAGATGCTCAGCATACATAAACATTTGGATTTGCAGCATGTAAGTTTTAGTTGTATAAATAACTAATTGGATCATACGTTGACTCGTTGTTTGGGTGTTGTAGTTGGTTATCACGTTAGTCTCATACACATAAAGGTGCCCAGTTCGAACCTGGGCTCAGACATCTTTTTTGTATTTTTTTTGCTGATATTTGATTTTTTTTACTACTTCCAGCATATATGACATTAACACATTTTTGTTTTTGCTTTTTTTGTTTGATTTTTGCTCAGATAATAATAGTTACCACTTCCAGCATATATGACAAACACATTGTTTGGAGGATGAAAATTGGATTGCAGATGTGGCACCGAATTTTGTTTCAAACAAACAAAAAAAAGGCAGAAGCTCTAGCTTTTCAATTAAAAGAGAAAATGGAGTTTTACAAATACAGGTAAGATGACAGGCTCAGGCCACAGGTGTCTCAACTCTTAAAGGTTTTATTATAGCATAATAAGGTGATAAGGTCATCTAAACAGGTTGCAAGGTACGTTGTCCATGTCATCAGAATCCTAGCTGGACAAGCAAGAAAAGAGGAGAGCCAATGAATGAAGCCAACGCGGTAGCACATCTATACAGCATGCATGTATGCATATCAAGTTGTTTGATGAGACATGGCCACAAAGATATATAATACTTAGATAAATGATCACATGAAGTTATATGCACAAACAATAAGTACTTGTACTTCATTATACGGCCGTTTGTTCACTTTGTTCATGATGGCTAGATATGACATGGCATAAGTATACAGTCAGCTTCAGTCGACCTTTATTAGCCATGCTCTTGACAGGTTAAACCCACCACAGTCCGCAGGCTTAGAACCAAAATTGAAGTTACTGTGCGTGTATATATTTCAGTGCTGAAACCTGATGTCATGTGCGTGAAATTTGGAATGCCCAAGCATGCTGAGCTGGACAGGTAGGCTTGAACCGTTGATGCAGGACATGGACATGAGTACAGTACATGTCTCTGATAGTCTTATGTGGAGGTTCAAGCATGCAAGGATGGATGGTCCAACAGTCATCAGTTGAGTGTCAGATCACATTAATCGAAGTAGTTTAAGGAATAGCAGGCTATCAGATTGTCTGGGTGGTGTAGTTGGTTATCACGTTAGTCTCACACACTAAAGGTCCCCAGTTCGAACCTGGGCTCAGACAGACATTATTGTTTATTTTTTGGCTTTTATTTTAGTCTCTGAAACTGTGCTCAGACATTTGTTTTGGCTTTTGTTGTTAACTTTTGGATTTTGTTTTAATCCCTGCAGGAACAGCTCCAGTTTTTTTTTTCTTTTTGTCTTTTGTTATAATCCCTGCAGGAGAAACTCCAGTTTTTAGTCCCTGCAGGAACAGCTCCAGTATGAACCTGGGCTCAGACATTTGTTGGTTTTTTTTGTCTTTTATTAGGGTTATTTGGATTCATACCATTGCAATTTTTAAGCTTTGGATAAACACCACTACAATTCGTCTATTTTAAAACATACAATTATAATTCTTTGATTCTCACAAAAATACCACATAATACGTATGAAGCTGGCTTGGGCCCAGCTGCAGGTGTATACGAATACGTAGTGGTGTTTTTTTAATCCCCTGCAGGAACAGCTCTAGCAAGAATCATCTAGTAGAATAGAACACATTTTATCACAACACAGCCATTCTCTGTCGCATCCAAAGATTTACATGTCACATTTCACACTGGCATTCCAAAGTCTGGGAGAAGACAACACATTCTTTGTAAACTACTACAGGTCCACGCCATGCATACAAAACACCCATCCATTACCACCAAAAGACTGAGGACTTCATCCTACTACCTTCCTCACCCGTTGCTTATGGCAAAGACCAACCCAAAGGAACACCACAACCTGAAAACCAAGATAGCAGCATCAGGCAACCAGGGCCAAAATGATCTCGTC